>JAOQGH010000019.1:67605726-67628522 GCA_025769975.1 Gallinago jamesoni | reverse complement strand
TTTCTTTCTTTCTTTCTTTCTTTCTTTCTTTCTTTCTTTCTTTCTCTCTTTCTTTCTCTCTTTCTTTCTCTCTTTCTCTCTTTCTTTCTCTTTCTTTCTTTCTTTCTTTCTTCCTTTCTTCCTTTCTTTCTTCCTTTCTCTCTTCCTTTCTCTCTTCCTTTCTTCCTTTCTTTCTTCCTTCCTTCCCTTTCTTCCTTCCTTCCTTCCTTCCTTCCTGTCTCTCTTTCTCTCTTTCTCTCTTTCTTTTGTAAATAGAGTCATGCTAGTCTCGGTTAAGATGACTGAATAGTAATACAAATGTGAGTTAACACATCACATATGGTCTCACTATACAACATGCTATTATATCCATGTAAGGATCAATACAGAGAATTTTGATAAATTATAATTATCAAATGTTTATGTGATCAAATCTCAAATTGTTAAGAATGTGATAATTCACAATTATGAAAAGGACAAAAGTGGTCCTTTTCATCCTCTTTTCGAGTTGACTTTTATAACCTGTGCACTGGAAGAAGCAGGAATGTCACTACTAATCCTACATTGCTCTCCCCTGTATAACCTTTTAACCAAGTTGGAGCAAGTCTAATTTATATATATGAACAGCTCCTACGGCCCTCTGATCTATAACTCTTGTAAGAACTCCTTGGGATAATCTAGAAGTTCTTGCTCATTACTGCAGTACATTTGTGTACTAAATCAAAGAGCATTAAAATACAGCCTTAGACTGAAGGCTATCACGACAACCTGAAGAGATATTAAATCAAAAACTTCTCAATCGCTTACTTTCATTGTATTCATTTTTCTAGCAGCATCTGGCTTTTTACATTTGTCTGGAGGATTTTCTACTTCCTAAACTGTTAGCTTTCCACACATACCCAAATCTTATCTCTGGCTGCAAGCAAAGCTTGAGTAGAAAAGAGTCCAGCAAGTTCATAAATCAATTTCTGAGGGAAAAATATATTTGTTGCCAGGCCCATTTATGCAATTCAGAGCCTTTAAAGCAGGTCACTGTGAAAATCTGGGCTAGTGTACAATGGCATGAATTTGCACTGGTATAGGCCTATTGGTATTGTGATTATAACACATACCAGCATGCCTTGCAGGGAGAAAATTCCAGTTTGGGTTCTCTGAGCTGGTTGGTGCTCATTGATATAAAACGCCTTTGAACTCCTGGAGTAACTGGACACAACTCTGCAGAGTTTCAGCACAGCAGAACACAAAAAATGAGGCTCCTGGGATTTTCAGGGGCAAAGAAACAATGTCATAAAACTGCCTTGGAGAATGCACAAGTCTCCTTCTGCATCTCAGCCCCAAGGCATATGTCTGCCTAGAGCAAATTTTCACAGCTCAGTAGAGAATCCTTGAAAATTAGTGTCTTTAATGTGAGTGTTAGAACAGCTTGTACCATGGGATAGCTTTGTACAGTGGAGATGCAGAAGACTCAAAATTAAGAGGCAAAATCTGATAAAAAATACATGCTGGAGCTCAAAACGAAAGGAAGTGTCAGAGCAATGTAACTTGACAGAACCGCTGGAAATTCTTTTTTATTTCACTCCTTTCAGCATTTTTAATTTCCCAAACAAAACGCATCTTGGTGCTGATGTGTGCTCAGCCTGAGGAGACAGCTAAGAGAAAGGGAAAACTACCTTTAATGGAACCTCCTGATCCCACATTTGTGCTGTTTCCAGGACTAAACCTAACTACAGAATTTCTGCCTGAATGTGGTAAAAAATCCAGAAGAACAAGGTTGTGTCACCCTTCAGAGGCAGACCAGCCAGCAGAAGAGAAAGCTGTGATACAATGGTCTGAAATTTTACTTTTCAAATCATGCTATTCCCTAAATATCCTTCTCATTCATTCCAGTGTTTAATTCTTTGGTTTGTTTCTAAAAACATTTAAAACAAAAGTCAATGTTCATCTTTTGAAAAATAGAGATGCTGTGCTTTCTCCAGTGGATAGTGCATTTGCTCTTTAGTAATAAGAAGGATGTACCTCTGTTATTCTATTCATAATCTTCTCTCCTCCCAAGGGGGGCACACTAATGCTACACTCGGGTTATGGATCTCCTCTCCCTGGATCATCAATCTTCAGTGAAATGCCTCAATAATTGCCCTTATTTTCAGGTGCTGAGCCCCTAGCAGCTCCCTTTAAAGTAAACGAAAGCTGCCAGAGGCTCAGCGTTTCAGAAATCAGGGCACTTATATTTGTTGCCTGTCTCTGGATTTAAAATTCTGGCTTGAGGTTCTCTTTTATTTTCTTTACTTTGCTCTATAATCCAACATCAAGGGAAAAGCAATGAAAGCAGACTTGACTACAAGAAAGAAGACTTTCAGTTGTGTAATGCTTTTTTCTGTCTGTTAGAGTTAATTATTAACGAGACAATCTCAGTTAAAATAATGCCTGTTAACTATTTTTTTTCTAATCTGTTATAGCTAGAAATAAAAATTAAGGTCATGCAGCTCATGAGGTTTATTTCTTCTTCAGCTTGTTAACTATGTTTTTGACAAGATTCCTCGTAAACCTGACATTCAGTCAGAGCTAGCCAAGTTACCTGAAATATTTCTAACATGACAAGCCTTTCAGTTTGAACCATCCTGAAGCCTGCTAAGGCTGCCAGATCTCAAGTGGGCACAGAACTACTTTCTTAATAGTCTAAAATAAAAAAAAAAGAGAGCCACACATACAGTTGCTGTACTGTAGCTTGTTATAGAACACAGATATTAGTGAAGCAAGGTCATATTAAGAAACAGGTACTTGCCTTAAAGCAGCTAATACAGCTGGAAAAAAAACCAAATCAACAATTATTCTCCTAACACACAGATATCTGTAATGACATTATGTTTTCTTACCACTATTACCTTTTCATATTTCAGACCTTCAGTCTGCAGCGAGGGGTTCATGACAGGCTTTTGGCTTTGGCCTATAGCAGAATAGTGTACTGAGAGCAGAGGCAGACACACTTTTGGGCCAGAATTTTGAGGAACTGAGTCAGTTGCTGCAGCTGCTATACTGTTTGAAAGGAGGCAAATGTGTAGTCCTAAAGGTACCACAACTTTTAGTTCTTCATGGAAATATTTCCCATAGTGTCATATTTTACCCCACATTTCAAACTAGGTAACTTCCACTCTCTGCATTAAAGGAAATGGAGACCTGTTAAGTATGAGCTGATGAAGAAGCTACCAAATCTGCAAGCTATTGTAGCTTTTCATCAGAAGTGTTACACGCTAATGAATAGTAAAATCCAGTCAAGTAGGATGTAAAACCACCATATGACTCATTTCAAAGTTATCAGGACTCCAGTTCTGCATGAAAGAAATAAGCAAGACTAAAAAAGAAAAAAAAAAAAAGGTCAGTAAAAGCTTTAGTCTACCTCTCCAACATTCCTGGAATACACGCAATAATGCACAAAATGTCTCATTTTTTTGGATGGTGATGAATGATTGTATAACACTTACAAAGTGTGAGGACCACAGACATTTATTTGCCTCTTCTTGTGGGCAACTTCTGCCTGCAGATCTGCTTAACCTAACTGCATCCTAGAAGGGCTTTGGAAAGTACCACTGTCTCAGAAGTAACACTTTCTCTTGCCCTTTTCTGTTTAATATTGGTGCTCAGACATTCTTTTATTCACATCTTTTTGTGAAATTAACCCCTGTAAAACTACAGAGCTGACACATTGAGTTCCAAGCACTCAGAAGCATCAATCAGATTCCCATGAGAGTCACATCATGAAAACATTTTAAAAATACTGTGCTTTTGAAAAATAATTTTCACTCTTGTTATTCATTCCTCAGTATTGTCTTTAAGGACTTTATTTTTAACTTATTTCTGCATCATCTAGACTACAAGCTCTTTTAAATGAAAGCTAAGATTTTGAAATTTTTTTTTAGCAGAAAGGTAGAGAATTAAAAAAGAAATTAAAAAATGGAATAAAGGCAATATCTGAAGTAATGCACAGTATAAAAAATGGTATAACCTTGTCTTACATAGGCCTGAGCAGCAGGGCACAGAAACTGGCTAAAACTGACTAATGTGACCACAGATCTTAGAGAAGGAACTGTAAGTTTTAGAGATAAAAAAGTATCAAACAGTTAGGAGGTCGTTCTCACAAATAATACCCTGAGATTACATGGAGATTACAAATATGAGCATAAATTTCTATTCCATTTGTCGGATGCAACTGGAACAATTTCAACAAATTGAAGAAAATTACATAAGAGCTGGAGAAAAGCTAACTGGCTCACATAACATCCCTTAACATATAAATTAGATATTTGCACTAGTCTTTATGCTAAAACAGGACAACCTGGATTTCCCACCATTCAAGAATATACTTACATTTAGGCATCTATGTGTAGGTGTCTAAGCTCTTACCATAGACAACTGAGATGTGTCAAAAGAGAGAGCAGAGCTTAGAAACTAGATTGTCAACTAACATTTCTGCTTCCCCAGCATCAATGAATGGTTAAGGTTGGACAGGAACTCTGGAAGAAATCTGGTCCAACTCTTCTGCTCAATCAGGTCTGCCTAGAACCAGTTGCTCAGGACCATGTCCAGATGGTTTTCGAATGTCACCAAGGATGGAGACTCCAGCACATCCATGTGCTATGAAAAGTAGAAAGTCCTACTTTATGTCCATGAGGAACCTCCTGTGTTTAATTTTGTGCCCGTTGACTTTTCTTGTCACTGGGCACCACTGCCAGAAACCTGGCTCCATTATGTACGTTATATACATTGATAAGATCCCCCTGAGCCTGATCTTCTCCAAGCTAGACAGTCTTAGCTTGCTCAGCCTTTCCTCATAGGTGAAATGCTCAAGTCCTTTTGTCATCTTTATGGCCCTTCATAGGACTTCTTATGTCCATGTGTTTCTTGTACAGAAGAGCTCAGAGCTGGGCACAGCACTACAGCTGTGGCCTCACCAGTGCTGAGCAAAGGGAAAGGGCATCACCTCCCTTGGACGGGCTGGCAACACCCCTCCTAAGGCAGACTAGGTTATCATTAGCCTTCTTTGCCACAAGGGCACACTGCTGGCTCATGTTAAACTTAGTGTCCACCAAGGGTCCTTGGTTCTTTTCTGTCCAGCTGCTTTCCAGCTGGGTGGGCCCCAGCGTATACCAGTTCCTGGGGTTGTTCCACCCTGGCTGCAGGACACTGTGTGTGCCATTGTCAAACCTCAGCATGTTCATGTAAGCCTATTTCTCCAGCCAGTCCAGGTCGCTCTGAATGGCAACATGACCTTCTGGTGCATCAGGCCCTCCTGCCAGTTTTGTGTCATCAGCAAACTTGCTGAAGATACACTCCCTCTGTTCCATCACCCAGATCGTTAGAGAAAATTAGTGGACCCAGTACTGATCACTAGTTACTGGCCTCTAAATGGACTTTTGTTGCTGATCACTATGACTTGAGCCCAGCTGTTCAGCCAATTTTTAATCCACCTCAGTGTCTGCTCATCCAGCCTACACATCAACACCTTGTCTATTAGGATCCTATAGGAGACAGTGTAAAAGGTGTTACTTGAAGTCCAGGTGGACAATATCCACTGCTTTCCCCTTGTCTACCACACCAGTCATTTAATTGTAGAAGCTCATCAAGTTGGACAAACATGACCACGAGATTATCAAATATGACAAAGCTTTACAATGAGGCAAGTCTTTCTCTAGTTATCACAAACTGCGTCACCAGCTTGCCTTCAGCTGTGTGGAAATGAGGTCCTGCATTCCCAGACCTTTTTTCCCCTTCGCAGAGATGCTAAACTCAGGCCCATCCTTGCTCTTCCTGTAGCTAAGGAATATTGGCTTTCCCAGAAAACTTCGCTATGTTTTCTTTGGTGGCAGCATTAGATACCCATATAAGCAATCATGTATCATTCCTACTGACCTCCCCATCCTGCCACTTTGAAGTGCTCTTCTATTGCAAAGATGAAGTCTGATGAATTGGGGAAGGAAGCAGGTAGAATGAAGAGGGCTGACTGTCTCACCCAGAGCACTGGGTTCATGCTGCAGACAGTGTAAGGCAGGAAGGGAGTGGGGATCTTTCTTCTTCACCAGCAATGCTGCTACCCCTCTCCAACCTTTTTATGGTGGGAGATAAATCCTTTAGCTTTTGCTAGTCTGAGCAATACAATAACTGCTTGTTTCCTTTCACATGTAAAAAGTGGCAAGTCAACCAGAAATATCTTTTGAGCTGAGTCCAGCTCATGGGCTGTCATTAGAAAGTGGGTTTTGCTGCATGAATTAATACAAAAAAAATCTCACAACAGTTCGTTCTCTATTGCCATGTTCTAGATCAGATCACCATATTCTACATCAAATCATTTATCACTAGTTAAAGGAAAAACAAAACAGTAGCAAATTACATCTATTTCATTTATATAGTTTTGCACTGGAACCTAAGGTTCTACAGACATATAAAACTATTTAAAATTTTGAAACAGGGGATGGGCCATCATTGGAAACATGAAGTAAATTGAGGGAAGATATTCTCCCCCTCTACTCTGCTCTGGTGAGACCCCACCTGGAGTATTTTGTCCAGCTCTGGAGTCCTCAGCGCAAGATGGCACATGGACCTGTTGGAACATGTCCAGAGGGGCGCCACAAAGATGATCACAGTGCTGAAGCACATCTCCTGTGAAGATAGTCTGAGAGAGCTGGGGTTGCTCGGGCTGCAGAATAGAAGGCTCCTTATAGTGGCCTTACAGTGTCTGAAGGGGGCCTACAAGAAAGCTGGGCAGGGATATTTTACAAGGGCATGTAGTGATAGGATGAGACATAATGGCTTCAAACTGTAAGAGGGTAGATTTAGATTAGATATCAGGAAGAAATTTTTCACTGTTGACAGTGGTGAGGCACTGGAACAGGTTGCCCAGAGAAGTTGTGGATGCCCTCTCTCTGAAAATGTTTAAGGCCAGGTTGGATAGGGTTTTGAACAATGTGATCGAGTGGAAGGTGTCCCTTACCATGGACAACCTAAACTATTATCCTTCTCTTACCCTTCCAACCTAAACTATTCTATGATTCTATAAAATTTGTTTTTACTACATAAACATACAGAAGATTTCACACTTTCCTTCTTGAACAATTATCAAAGAAATAATACCACAAGATTCTTAATTTGATGGTGATTCTTCCACTAGAAATGCTATTATAACAGTACTGTCTTACAACTGAAGTGTCACTATTCATTGCAGGCAGGCACTTTTTGCAACCTCTTCACTGCATGTTCCTATTTCTATTCTCAGTACTTTTGCTGTAAACTTAAATGCATTTTGGTAATTAACAACATCAACAAAATAATTATAAAATTATGGATTTGGAGCGTGTTGCTACATGTATCAATCTATTTTCTCTTAACCTATTTCTGTGGAAATACAGCTGATTTCACTGGGAATTGTAATTGATATATTTATAAAATTATCAGAACTGTGACCTCTCTTTTACTCACATAGCAACATAAAATCATATACATTCAACAAAAGAATTAAGCTAGCTGAAGATCTGCCTATATCAGTTTTCAGAGACTGACTATTTTGTTTGAATTAAGCATCATTTGAAATTGCAGCACAGGGAATCCATATGTTTGCAGTTAAGTTATTCAGCCTTAACTCAGAAAGAACGGAGTCTGCCTAACCATAAACCTTTAGAGTTCCAAAGCTTCCCATTTCGGTTGAACAATTTATTCACTCTATATTCTAGTGATCTATGTCACTGTCTTTCAATGTTCAAATCTCTTGACAGTCAAGGTAAAAAAAACCAACCAAGCAAACAAATGAAACCAAAAACTTAACAAAACCCTTAAGATTCCTATTAAGTAAACAGCTCTTAAGGAAAAACTTTAATGAAATGTTTACAGTAGATATGAAAAGGTCTTGGTGAAGCTATAGACTAATTTAATTTATTTTAAGTGTGTGTTTTTTCTTATCCTCTGTTGTGATGACCTCCTTTTTCATGGAAGAAAAAGAAAAAACACAAAATGAATTAGATGATAACTCTTTGATGTCTCCTCCCAATGGAGAAGCAAAAGCTCTCAGACAAATATTCTAAGAACAGGCATGATCTAATGCTGGCAGAAGTCATTCACAATAAAAACACATAGAAGAGGGAAAGTTCTGCAGGATAGAAAAAGGATCAGAAAACAATGATAGAGGATGAATCAAAATAACAGTGAAAATGATAGCAGCAGTTAAAATCTCAGATAGTACCTGAGAACAATTTTCTAGTTAGATTTTAGAGTAGTTTATTTCAGTTTTGCTATTTAACAAACTACTTGCTGTCTGCCTGGAATCTATCCCTGTCTTCTCTACTTATGACAACAGTCCCTGTGGCCATTTTAGCAGCAAAATAAGAGCATAAAAAACCAAGTAACATCTATTTCATACTGGATGAATCTGCTAAACTACAGTCCAGTTTTCAGTGCCAGTCACGGTTACATACATAAATGATATGTAGCAATAGATCCTGCACAATAAACAAGCATGAACACTTTGATTAAAAAAAATTGTTAGACAGACAAGCTATCTTTTTAATAGCTTTTCTATAGTTTCTAGTTAAAAAGACCCTCATTCATCTCTTCATCCAAATAGGATTCATGCCTTTGTTTCAGATTCCTTTTCTCCTGAGGGTAATATCACAGAATCATAGAATGGTTAGAGTTAAAAGGGACCTTAAAGATCATTGAGTTCTTATGCCCCTGCCATGTGCAGGGACACCTCCACTAGAGCAGGTTGCTCAAAGCCCCATCCAGCCTGGCCTTGAGCACTTCCAGGGGTGGGGCAATATCCTAATGATAAGATGCGCTATGTCACAATTTGAGGACTAGAAACTTGGGTAGCTGGCTCTCTAACCCCCCTTTTATTTAAGATGTGGCTTATAAAAACCTCACAATGTACCTCTGACAGGAGAAAAAAAAATAAAAAAGGAAAAGAAAATGAACATGACTCTATTCAGATCTGAGCTTTACTTATATGGGGTCAACCCTGTCTGCTATCCATTCTTGTCCTCTGCATCATTAAATTATCTGTCTTATGCTGAAGAGGCATGAAAAAAAAAAGTATGGAGTGGCTGGGACAGTAGTTTATTTTAAAACAGATAAACAGATTTACTGGCTTGCAAAGAGGCATGAATCATTTTGCATGAAAATAAGCTGTACAAATTCTGAATAACCAAGTCCAGCATTGGAAACTTTCACCACGAGCAGCCAGATGTAATCGCTTGTCAGAATAACACAATTGTTTTGCTAAGTTATGGGAATTGTGACTCGTATCAATAAAACTCTTCCACAGTATTACGTCTATACTCTCAGCCTGGCTAATTTAATAATGGCACAAAGTGAATGAATATATTACTTCTCTTGTTTAACTTAGTCTGAAGGGACACGGTGATCTTCAAAAATTGTTTTCAGCCTGACTGTGTTTCTGTCTTATTCACATGTGGCAACAGCATCTGGTGAGCATGCACTGTGAATTGCTAATTCATGTCTAAGCTCTAAAATTAGTCCAGGTTCTGGAAAGAGCGTAAGAGTAGTTGGTAAAACAATGAACTTGACTAGTTTGATCAGCTGAATATACCTTGGAGGTATTCCTGTCTCAAAACAAGTTGTGTTGCTTACTACTACTAATTTCAGGGCTAAATCTGAAATACTTGACTGAACTGAAGAATTGACATAGCTTTTATCATCCTAACAAACAACAGTCACAATAAATATGAAGTTAAAGCAATAATTTAGATATAAATGGAAATTAAATTCAGATTTAGTTTAAAATGAGAAAAGAGTATTTTAGAATATTTATACTGCTCATTCATGAAGCCCATGCCATAGTCCCAGGAGAACAAAAGATTTGCCTAAATCAGACCACCTGCCCCATTACCTACAATTAGTAGCAGGCTGCAGTTAGTAAAGGAAAAGAGCTCCTGAAACAGGGAAAGACAAAGCTAATCTCTTGCTTTACTATAGTCCCAGCTTTGGTCAACAAGAAGCAGCTAGACACGCCAAGTCTTTTTCAATGCATCTAAGTGTCATCTGTAGAACCTATTCTCCATTAACTTATCTATCACCTCTTATGGAGGACCCTGCTCTGTGGTCCACACTACACCAGTTCACCCTCAAGTGAACGACTTCCACAACTTAGCTAGTATACTACACCATGGAAAAATAAAAAAACCAAAACCCTAAATCTTCCATTTTAGATCTATTGCCTCCACAGATGCAGCAATTATCAAATACCAAGTGCTTGGTAGCACTCCACAGTAGCATCCACAGTAATGTACGACACACAGGTCAGTCTGTGGTGTTGTTAACTCCATTTACTGAAAGACACTCAGAAATCATTTGTTTACATTGGTAGCAGTCACATCCAAGCAGGTCTGATCAGCACAGAACCTTGCAGGTACTGGACCAAGATGATTTATAGGTGGAAAAAGGGGAAATATAAGCACTGGACACATGCGGCACAAAAATTCCTCGTTTAACAACACTGCCAGTGAAACTTGCTTTCAATTTTGTTTGTCTGCAACTACAGAGACTTGTTTGAGTGTTATATAAGGCTTGGATAAATTTGGCTTAATTTTTAAAAAGGTGTTTCAAATTTGTAATTTTTAATGTTATTGTTTTTTTCATTTAATGTTTCTTAAAAACTGAAAAAGCTCAGAGTGTTTTTCTTCTATTGAGCCAAACATGTTTGATGCGCTTGCAATTTGTCACATTTTAACCACAAACAATTTCTAATGCAATTACATTAGGACTGCCAGTAACAGTTCACACTTATGTAATGTATTAGCAGAGATGGTACTTTCAACCACTGAAACTAATTAAGGATCTCAGTTTAAAAAAAAAAAAAAAGAAACACAAAAGGAAATCCAAAGGCCCAGAATTATTATGGATTCCCCTGTGAAAGAGAAATACATATTTTGATGAAAATTGACAGCATAAACGTTTGGAAACAAACTATAGACAGGCATTGCTATTCATTTCAAGCAGACTACACCCAGGTGACATTTGCCTCCATGGTTATACACTGACGAAACAGCAAGGAAGAAAAGAATCAACCTTCAGGAAACCCTGATCATCACCCACTTGCTGTGTGGCAAGGGAAGATCAAGAAGGCCATGTAAAATCCCTCCCCTCTCTGAAGGGAATCTGGATGTAATTTTCCATGGCTTCTAAGGACAGTATATTTCTGGTCCCTTTTTACTCCTACAAAAAATGTGGAAGATCCACTCATGACAATTTTTTGGTACTTAATGGTTAAATATTTGGTCTGGTCTCTTTTGAACATAACAGTTTCGATCAGCTTAACTAGCTGTGTCTTGTGTAAAGCCATTGTGAGGATATTAGAATAATAAACTACGAAGAAAAATAAACTTTTTACTGCAAAATTGGTCTTTTACAGATGTCACATATGAAAGGTAATGAACTAGTTGATCCCCAGTAACTTAAGGCCACAGAGAGACTGCACAGGAACTCAGTCCAGGTGCAAGTGCACCAATGGAGATGCCATGATGAGCATCATTTACATTTGAAACAAAGACTGGAACTTCTTTCTAGTTATCTGGCAGTAATTTTCCATTTTCCAGAACTTGACTGAGATTAACCAAAGCTTTCCAGGAAAAGAGCATGTATTTCCAATACATACCAGGTGGTACTTGTAAAAAAGGGGCTTTTAGGTTTACAGTGAAATGTGAATTAATTATTTAAGGTACCATGTTCAGGTAGAATGGAACCATTAATACAGCAGGTGCTTGCCACCCTTCAGCCCTTTCACCGTTTTTAGTGAATTGCACAGTGATATTACAGTATCCAAAGATAAAGCTGCATGAAAAGTACTATATTAAAAACTAATTTACTACTACTTAAATATTACATTGCGCTTTTAAGTCTAGGTTTACCAGAAGGGTGCTATCCTGCTTTCTTACCCAGGAAACAGCTCAGGGAAGGAACTACATCTGAAGGGGAGTGTTCATACTGTAGCTCTCAAGGTCAAACATCTAAAACACACTCCTGTCACTCCTCTTTCTTCCTGTTGTCTTCTCTCTTCTGGCTCAGTGAGCCTGAATGGTTCAAAGCACCATCATTGCCCTTTTGCACCCATCTGTATGGAAGAGAAATCAAGGACTACCACTCTCGCTACCCATCTTCACATGCAGTCCATGCTCAGTGGGAATCACCTTCTTCCTTATATTGCATAGAATTATAAAGGAGCATTTATTTTAATTTTAAAGGAATTAATTTTATTTCATTTTATGAAAAGAGTTATTAATCTTGTTTAAAGAAGAAAATATTTCTCAGGTAACTTTGTGATTTGAAAATAAAATCCCCTTTTGAGGAGATCACACAAATTCATAATTTCTGTAAAATCTGCAGTCAGGCTCTAACAAGAGAAGGAATCTTTCCTTGAGGTATTAAGAAAGCTCTCTTGTTAAATTTGTATTCAACTCATATTTAGACAGAAAAATAACCAAATACAATACTTAAATTTTTAGTTTGTTTCACCTCTTTTTTTTTTTTTCGTATCTCTTTCCTTTTAAGTTCTTCTCTCGTTATTTTTGTTTCTTATTCATCAAAGGGACTAGGGCTGTGTAAATGCTCTGGGCTGATACTGGCTCCTGGGAGCTGCTTTCCTCTGAGTCTCTAACGCTGGACTCCCACCTGTGAGATTGATCTGGGCTTGATTATGTTCCCCATCCATGGGCAGTAAAGGAGCAGGCAGAAGAGGGTGAGCCATAGCTTTGGACAAAACCCAGTTTACAGCCACAGAGTGTCATCAGATGCTTCTGTTCTTTTCTTCAATGTGAGTTACTTTTAGAATAATTTTTACTGGAAAACATTTGGAGAACTCAGTTTGTCCTATAAAACACTTGTGGTACAACATTCTATTTAGTTCAGAATTTCTCTGTGAGATGCCCATATGTAACAGATTTTGCTGTAGATGACATCAGCATGTGCTAACCGAAAGCCAGGCGGAGTTCCTCATTCTCTGTTCCTTACCCACCGTGGGCCAGCAGCCAGACTGTGAGTGTATTCAACAGCTGCAATTCTACTTATGAAATGGGTAAGAAGCATAAAAGGGCAATTGAAGGCACCTGAAGCATGCAGGAAATTTTGCATCTGTCTGATGCAAAACTAACTAGCAGATGTCCTCTGGTGGTTGTAATTGGATCCCTCCATCCTTGTCAAAGTTCCTAGCAAAAACTGCTGAAAATCAGTTCTTCTTAGGGGGTAAGTTGTTGCTAACACAAGAAGGTGTAATTTCCACCTCTCTGCACCAGTTTTATTGACTTTTTTTCCTGTACACAGATGGATTATCATTAAACAGTCCTGGAGAAATCTCAAAGAATATCAGCAGGCTGCCAGAACAATTTGAAATTACAATTTATATTCATAACACGATGGTAGGTGAAAACTGTTTATATGTGTTTTTCACAAAGATCTTTTCAATTAATGAACTAAATGTATGGGAAAGAAAACTCTCTTTGAAGATGTACTTGAACCTACTGTGGTTTGCAACAATCAACATCAGCCTTGCCTCAAAAAACCCAAAACTTTAAGAGTGAAATGGTCTCCAACCTCACTCAAGTAAAAGGTTATTCTAATAAAATCTGCACTTAAGCTCTGAATATCAGAACTAGGAATAGGAATAGTGTAAGGCTCATTAATAAAGGATATTTATTTAACCCCCAGTTAGACTAAGCCATTTCTAATTTTTTTGAGGAGGTATATTAATTTTTAAAAGTTTCTAATGACAGTAATTTGTGTTTATATCATAAGTCCTTTAAAATAAACACACAAAGAATTTTAAAGATTAGTTTACAAGCTCTGGTCATAATTTCTTCATTCTTACACTGTACAAAGCTCCATAGACCTTAACAGGTTTCTTAGATTCACATAGGATCAGGAGCCAAAAATGCATGCCCCATATTAGAAGTATCTTTAAGGGACAATCAGAGTTGTCCTCATTTGCACCAGACGGAGATGGACATGTACTATGTAGCACATCAATGTCATGTATGTTGGTACTGTACGTATGTGAAATAGAAGAATGAATTGGATTTACTGTTTAGGTATCAGTTGTGTATAGATGGCATATGCCACAAAATCAATGCTTCTGAGACACCATTCTCATGGCATATGTAATATACTGATATATGCAGACACAATGAGTCAGTCTAATTGATCCTGAGTGTGTCAGAAATATTGCACAAATTCATTAATACCAGCACTTACAAAAAGAGTAATGGGTTCCAACTACAGTCTCTCTATATGTTCAGTATATCTCACAGTAAAGATTTCTGATAATGTCAGGTTCTTCTATAAACCATTAGACTTTATTTAACAAATTTTCATTTTTAGGAAAAATAGAGATGCAGCAGTTTTTTTGACAGCCCTCAACAATACTGTTCACTAGCTTATACTGAAACAGTAATGTGAAAATTTTTTTTCTATTTGTAACTAATGCTAATAAGGAAGCAATTCAAAATCTGTGATGTTATCTAAAAGACAAGGTGACTCTTATCCTTGTTAACAAGTCAGATATCAGAAGACATGACTGAGCAGGATTTTCATAGCTTGTCTCACTCAGAAGGAGAACAATAAAGTAATACAAAATTATCTTCAGGTATCATAAATGTACATTCCAGATTGTATTCCACATAACATGGGGAAAAAGAAAAATTATTAATTTAAAATAATATCCATTTGTCACAATGCTATGCTAAAGAATTCTTCATGCTGTCCTGCCTTCAGACTTTTGTAGAAATATCACCCTTTGAAATTCAGATTAAAGACACTCTGTAGATGATGATAAATTTCTTTTTCTTTCTCTATTCTGTCTCCATTAACATAATTCCAAAATATGTATTTGACTACCTTTTTAGTTGGAAACATTTTTAATTTTTATGTTATGCAAGGATCATAATTAAAGCTGTTTGCATCACTGTAATTGCATCCTGGCACGTATGAAACACTTATAAATTCTTTAGGCAGTGGCTGCTCACAGCTACCATGAATTACAAAATCAGAGTAGCAAAAAATTTACCAGCCACATAAACCACGGTGTAAAAGCATTAAAAATTACCTTTTTGAAATGTATCTTTCTGAACCTAAGAATAAAAAATTGATGATTTCCAGATTATATTCTTAAAATATTAACTGAAACAAAATTAAGCAAACATCCTATTCTTTTTAGTCTATTTGTGCTGGCTATTAAAGATATTGGAATAATATTTGCTGGCAGTAGCAATTAAACATGAAAACTGCTGTTAATAAACTGTGCAGATACTCATTTTGAGAACTCTAGTGCAGTAGTGGAAAGCTTGCTGGGTCCTCTGGATCATCTTTCTCCCACAATGTCAAAACAAATGGGGAAATTGTTTTGGTCAATGAGTTTGTAATTACCCAGATGTGAGCAGATTTACTCTTCTATGTTGTAAATATATTTGGCGTTCAAATTGAAATATCAATCACTCTATTCTGTTTCACCTTTGTGAACTGTAAGACTGACTTGGTTTCTATGATTGTTTAGATAAACATTTTTTAAATTGAAATACATGGCTCATATTGGTGACTTCATATTTAAAGAGTTAAATATTCTCAACTAGGATTTAATGTTCCAGTCATAGCAGATGTTTTGTATTTTAAATATACATGTATATATTGATGTAAAGTGTTGATAATATTATTTGTGACACATGTATGCAATTTCTCATTCCTTTTTAAAGGAACAATGACTTCAAATTAAATTCCATATATATGTTTAGATACATATACATGCAAACATGCTTCAATGGTAATATAAGCATTGTTGAATAGTTGAGTTTACCAAATATTTTTCTGCAATATCCCTAATTCTGGCTGAGACAATGGTATGAGAAGGAATCAGATACTTGGCTTTCAGCTTTGCTGCTTCTACTATCCAGTGCAGAGGTGCCAAGACATCTGAAAATGCTCCTGTGGTTCTCCAAATTTCACTTGCATTTGCTAGCTAATTCATCTCACTCTGTCAGAGTGGTTAGCAAAGCACCGGCTTACAGGGGAAATCCTTTATGGAACATCTGGAATACTTGTATTTTGGCAAGACAAAGTTTGTATCTGTACTGCACATTTCACATGCATGCACCTTCATGTATACACACACATATTTTCATTATATATTTAGATGCATGTCAGGCTTTTAAGAAGTTACTGGACGTGTCATCATCACCCCACACAGCAAGATACATGGTTCCTTGAGGCTTCTCCCAGCTGCAACACCAGAAAGACACTGCCCAGTGAAATCCATGGCATCTATATACCTGCTTCAAATTTCCAAACCAGCTCAGCTGTACCTAGTTAAGAAAGCTCCATATCTGCTATATTTCATTGTATGAATGTACCAACTGATTCAATTAGCATAGAAATCTTAACAAGGTTACATTTAAATAAAGGTAAGTCTTCTTCCTTAATCTTCTGTCAGTCCATCTAACAACTTTCTAATTTTATGGTGCTTTTTTTCTTTCTCTCTGCTACATTAATCGTGTCCTAAAAAATATCCAATGTGATTAGTCAAATGGTGTATAACTGCATAAAGAAGCATAGCAAAGTACAATAGATTTGTTTTCCTAAGAATGATGCAATGATAAAAAACTTTGAGGAAAATTCAATGTTTTGTTTCTGAATCTGTCTTGTTTATCTTATTTCTCTGTGTACAGAAAATTAAGCTGTGAACTATCATTTAAGATGACTACTTCTAAAACAAATGCCTTGTCCGATAGTTTTAAAAGATACAATGTATTTATCCTTTAATTTCTTTTCAATCATTGAGGGTTTAAACATTTTTAAAGATAGACTACTAAAAATCAAACTTTGGTGAAACAATTAAAATGTTTTTTTCTCTACAAATGTAGTTAAAAAAGCATTATACTGTGGGAGTCCAGACTCATCTATGAAAGACAGAACACTTGATCTACAGGGTTTTTTTTTGGTGTTGTTTTTTATTTTAAATGACAAAGAAAGGAGTTTAAGTAATTTTGGCAATGTTTTTCCCAAACTGCTTCACACCAGGCTTCATACAAAATTATTTTTTAAATAATTACTCAGTCTGTATATCTCTCTCACCTTTGACAGGATGCTTGCCTTGTGTCTGTGCTTCTTAAGGAAACCTAGCAGAAGAAGCCTGTGAGAGGACACCTTGGCTAGAAGTTATGGGGACAAAGTCTGTGGCCAAGATCCCCTCTTGATTATCAACTGGGTCAAGTTAGCAGGGCTCTGTCCTCCCCCTTTTAATGCAGCTTTTTGTATTTTAAACCCCATGGCTTTGTTTGCAACGTAGTTCTTGCTGATGCACAATTTACCTTACAGGTTCAACAAAAAAGATGTTTATAGAGGTGAAATCATCAAGAACAAAGATCAGATACAAGATGGTAGACATAGCCAGAGACTTCTTTCACTTTCAATAATATAATTAAAGAAAACCAGCACAAAATGGGAAAATAAACAGAGTAACTTTTTTTCAGTGACTCAGGTACTGAGTACACAGGACAACCAGGTCGAGGGAAGATCTTACAGAGCCTAGGGGAGAGGAGAGAGTCAGATAGAGATTCTTACCAATTAGCAACATGGACATTTTCCCTTTTCATCCCATATTATGGCACAAATGTTTGTACTGTTCAGACTGCAATTTCTAGAACAGCATCTTCTTCAAAAAGGCACATTTTCTGTCCTTTTTTTTTTTTCCCCCCAATTGATGGATCAAGAATGGAATCTTCAGTTCTTAGCATTAAAAGTTTATTTTGCACTGTATTACCTAGTGGAGTTCTCTTTCAAAAATTAACTAAAGAAAGCATGTCATATTCTTTTAAAAGTAAATAGGCAGCGAACATTTATATTATTGACTGCACAGCTGTAGCATAAATAGACAAATCATAATTTTTCTTTCCATGCAAGTTCCTTGTACTTAATTGTAATATCCCACCTCTCCACACTCCTTATCAAACAAAAAAGCTGCATTCATCCAGACATGGCATTATTAGCCCTAAGACATTATAAGACTTTTTTTTTAATAAATCTATAGATTGAAAACTGTCCATGACTTCTGATTAATGGCTTTAACAGTCACAATCATCCCTGCATTTCAAAAAGCAAGGTACACTTTTATATATATTTCATTTTTAGTATCTGCTATACTGAAGTTAGACAATACTCAGTTTGCTAAATCCCATAAATGCCTCCTATTGATTCTATTTCAAGAGCACCTAGAGGTCACTCCACAGCAAGTATGATATATATACCTGTTGTAATCAAAACTGACTACAGTTCAGTGATATTCAGTGGTCATTTACAAGCAAAGTGTAATTTTTTTACCCTTGATTTCTGCTGTTTACACATACTACAGATCTTTATGTTCTGCTATTTCATTTTAATACGGCCATTATCAAGAATATAATACCCAAGGTTCCTCTTTATGAATAATATTTTTCTTTCCGTAGACAAAATTGCTAAAAGGATGCAATGACCAGTATGTTATGAACCAGCAATAAATGTGAAAACTGTAACTGAAATAAAGAACTGCTGTTTAGAATGAAAATGTATACATAGGTACTTTTATACCTCCCCTTACTGTTCTCTGCTCTCAGAATGAATTTATCCAAATATTTTTCTGGTCTTCTACAATGATGGCAAAGACTTCAGAGCCGAAGGTGAAAACAGAAGATGTTAAAACTAGAGGTAGCTGTTATAAAGTGGGTAAATACAGCTCTGTAGCACCAACCTCAGCAGGAGCCAAGAAAGACTCTCCTACAAGTGCTCTCATCCTTGAATACTGATGTCCCGCTGAAACTGCCAGAGGGCTGAGCAGGTCACTGCTTTCTCAGTCCAGTCTCAAAACAATCAGTGAATATACTGTCTTTCTGTAGGAATGACAGCAACAAAGAAAAACTTAAAAGGCTATTCATGAGCATTTTTCAGGCACAGGGGATTTGAGAGGTGTGTTGGCTAGAGAGAGTACAAAAGGGAGCCATACAGAGTCATTGACTAACTGTATGAATTGTTTGAGAAATAATTACCCTTTACTGACAAACCCTTCCCGCCCCCAGATAACCCCACACCTGTGGCTTATATTTTTAAATGGCACATCCAGTCAAAACTCATGTGAAGGAATGGCAGAAAGGAAATAGATTAGGATATTTATCCTAAACTTACATTTTTTCAGATCTTCACTGTTTCCCTAACAATAATAACCACTCTATTACTCAGGTCTATGACATGGAATTTTGTAACATGCTTCATGGCATTAGGAAAAAAAGCTTTTGGTACATCTGCAGACTCATCCATACATTGAACTGTCTCTATGCAAGCGTAGAAAAAACTTGGGAGACCATTACAGTAGGATAGTTTAGTAACTTGTTTGGGAATAATAGTATGTCTGAAGCTACCTGCAGGAGTCAGATCTTGGATACCCTTCTATAAAATAACTTAATGTCAAAACTGAGCTTTTACCAGCTGACAGGAAAACATAAAGCAAGCTATCAGTGATCATAAAGGGTGTTTTCTGGTATCACAGCAGTGATCACCACAAAAAAGTCACGAACCACCAAATTACCAGAAGAGTACCTGAGATGCCAGTTTTCCCTCCACATGTTCAAAACAGAAAGTAAACATGGTGATTGTGCAAGTCAAAACAAAAATTAAAACCTGATGTTTTATGCAAATAAAACATCTTCACTGCATATTTAATTCAAGTTCAGTGTCTTTCTTAAAGAAATGACAGTTTGCCAGAGCTCAGGACTGACAGGGCACAATCTGGGCCACGCCATGGGAACAGCACATTTGGCATACTCACTGACTGCCATCCACCGCTTGGCACTTGTGCACCTGGCAGCTCCCAGCGGGATGAGCAAAGGGTGTTGATTGAGATGCTCATCTATTGCATTGGCCGTTGCCTACCCAAGGTAGTGAAAGCAATGCAGCAGTTTCAAGCCAGATGCACAGGGATGCTCCAGCTGGAACATTTGTCTCCATCTAAGGTGTCTATTTCGGTCTGCTGTCTTCATCATATGGGGAAGAAAGGGGAACAAGAGGGAAAGGAGACAGCATGGAGTCTGGTTTTGCGTTTGTTTATATTTTGCCAATAGAAGATAGCTACAGTGTTGCCAAAACATTAGCATAAACCTCCCTCAGAATCATTACAAAGATACGCTTCTTCTAGGAAACTTGTGGTTACCCCTTTATGTCCTGTAACTCACCCCTATGTATTTTGTGCCATGAAGTTTTCTCATGGAATAATGAAATATTTCACTGTTCCCACAAAAAAAAAAAAAAAAAATGGATAGTTGTAATGGTTTTTCCATTCTAGTTGTTCCTGTGTGTTCAGTCCCGGTGATGGTTCATTAAGCATTCAAAGCATAACCATGTGTTACAGCTGGCTTCTCCTGGCAAGGTGACAAGAGCATGAAGCATGAACTGGCTCAGAAAGCAAACTCCATCTCTACCCTTTACCGTGTTTGCCCAGGCCAGAACTGGATTAGGCAGAGGAGAACCTGCATTATGACAAGGTGCTAGGTTGCTGCCACTTACATTGCACATAAGAACTTGTTTCCCTTTCCTGTTGGTCATTTCTTTGCCAGTCTCTCTCCCAAATAATACTTCTTAGACAATACTTAATATAACATACATCCTTTAAAAACTGGCTTGCATAATATATACATTCAGGTCTCCTCTTGTATTTGAGAAGCCAGCTGTTCTACACAGTGAACACGCAGCCCACAAGTGAAAACGCAGGCTGGTTGTGGTGAATAGCTAATATCAAGTTACTGCAGCAGATAGACATTTAGCTGGCTTTAGTATTACGAAAAGGGAGTGAGTAAGAGCATAGGCACACATGAAACAGGTAGGTAAAAATGCAATGTGGGTATGAAACAAGCTGCATTGCAATATGGTAACAGAGACTGGGGTACTGCTGAAACTGCACTCCATGCTTTAGAAATGGGATGAAGAACGTAATGTATTCTGGATGACCAAAGATGTTCCCATTTAATCTAAAACAGTCCACAGAGCATCTATTTACCTGACTCCCTGGAGGGAGCCTATGCAAAAGGCTTTGTGAAATGGCGTCTGTACAGCATTTTTTCAAGTGCAATGTTGTAATCCCTTTACATATTGGGTCTTATTTTCCTACTGTAAAGTAGCTGCAGTGTTTTCTACTCTCACAACTTTATTCTGATGGTTGCTGTATGTTTAAAATCTCAACTGTAGTAATTTTGTCTCTCTTGAAAGTTTTAGCCTCTGCTTGAAAAAGAAGGATTTTTATTTGTCTGGAGGCAGAAGTCTGTGTATGCACATATGTGACCCTGATGAGCCCTAATTGCATTGGTAAAGAAGACTGATAAAATTTTATCTAATAAAGGATAGTTTTTGAATGTCCATATCTGAACAGGCTGATAGAGGTCCTTGTTTACCTAATCAATCCATGTTTTGTACCTCTTAAACCCAAGAAGTAGGGCAGAAATACTCTTGTACTGGCTCCCCATGGCAAGAAAGAAAGAAATATTATGGTGATACTTTTTGAAGATGAAATACTACAAAGCCTAATCAGTCACACACAGGAAAGAACCTCAGAGATTACACTGACTGCAAAAGAAACGTGAATGAATGAGTGAATGAATGAATGAGGAAAACTTCCTACAGCCTTTGGAGAATTTCTGCTGTTTGTGAAAACCCATGTGGATTTAATAGCTGGACGTGCTGTTAAGCTTGATTTTATTATGCTCAGCCCATAATAAAAGAGGGGTATTTAATGGAGCAATGAGAAATTTATACTTTCACACAACTTGTGTATCTAAATGATCACTCGTCAGCTGAGAAAATTGCCTTTGTTTTCATTAAACAATGCAAAATGAGTGACAATAAGACAAAAAAACAGCGTCTCCCTGTTTAACTCTTTCTTAAAGGAATGAAAAATGTTTTTTTTAATTATTTTATGATTATTTATTATTATTATTATTTCTTTTAAGTAGTTGATATTTTGCTATATGTGAATGCATCTGGGACTAATAACTTTATAGGAATGTGCCTTATTTAATGGCACTATTAACAAAGACGTTAAAACAAATCACAAGATACTGTCATTCAAACATGTTTTCCCAGTTTCCCTCAGCGTTGATTTTCTCTTTTAAGGAATTCACTGTTGAATCCTTAATTACAACCACATGATTTCTGATACAGGCAAATTTTCTTTAAAGAGAATCATTCGCACTGGCAAGAATAGAATACAAAGCAGTAGAGACCATGCACATCTGTGTTTATTTGTGTTTTGACACTCCTTTTTGTACCACAAGTATTCCCCAACATTAAAAAACAAACTTATGATTAAATATACTAATTATGAATTTAAATAAATAAATAAATAGATAGATAGATGAAGTTAAGGGTTAAGCCCAGAACCTTTAGGAATAGCTAATAACCTCCTAAAATATGTTTAAAAATCACACCACTGGCCAATTTTCACAGAATCACAGAATCACAGAATCACAGAAGCACTTAGGTTGGAAGGGACCTTTTAAGATCATCTAGTCCAACCAATAAAAAAAAAAAAACACAAAAAAAACCCGCAAAACCAAAAAACAAACCACCACCCACACATACCACCCAACACTAATACATATCCCTGAGCACCATGTCAACTCATCTCTTGAATACCTCCAGGGATGGTGCCTCAACCACCTCCCTGGGCAGCGCATTCCAATGTCTGATAACCCTTTCAGTAAAGAAATATTTCCTAATATCTAACCTGAACCTCTCCTGGTGCAACTTGAAGCCATTGCCCCTTG
>JAOQGH010000019.1:67581026-67604834 GCA_025769975.1 Gallinago jamesoni | reverse complement strand
AGTCTCCTCTTCCCCAGACTGAACACCCCCAGCTCCCTCAGCCTCTCCTCATAGGGCTTGTGCTCCAGACCCCTCACTAGCTTCCTTGCCCTTCTCTGGACCTGCTCCAGCACCTAATTTTAAAGCCCTGTAAGCTCAAAGAATTAGGTGCATTTTGAAATCTAAATTACAATGCCATGTATGAATCACAACCCTTCTCTTTCACTCTCTCTCCCTTTTCTTTTTAAAAAAGATAATAAATAGATATAATTCTAGGTCTTCATAGATTATATCTCGTATTGCAGATTGGAAGTAGTCTGGCAAATTTTTCCTCCACCATCTCTCAGCAATGAAGAGAAGTCTTCAATGAATAACTAAAAACCAAAACCAAGAAACTCCTTTGAATTATCTCTTCACTTTTGCCTTCTATTCTTGTCACTAGTAGTGTTCTTTTGGCAATTTGATGTAGGCATATGACCCCTTCAGCTTTATACCAAGACACAGATTTCTTGACACAGATTCTTGCTTTCCTCAAGCTTTAGTTCATCATCTTTGTGATCACTAACGAACACTTTATGGACATGTCTCCATTAGGACTGTTCTGCAAGTCACAGTAATAAAAATGGCTGTCAAGTACTTTTTTTATAAATCTGACAAGTGTCAAAGTGGAATATATTTTTTTTTCTCATTTTCTTCCTCTCCTTACAACGTACAACTTAGTCTAAACTGTTAGTAAATCATAAAGTTATCAGAACCTACAAACACTGAGTTACCCTCATCTGAGTAACAAAATCAAATTCATTATTGCTGCTCTGTAAAAGAAACAAGGCCAGGTCTTGATAATACTCCCCTCAATGACAAGAATCCCACTGATAACAATCTACTCGGAAGTAGGATCTAGTCTGAAGGACAATTTTTGACACTGTATTTGAATTACACTGTTGTTTATTGTGGCTGAGATGATATAAACCTGCATTTGCAGTCTACCCATATTTCTTTAAAAACTTTGTTATGCACTTAGCTCTGTGCTGTTGGTCACAGGTGCCAATCTCTGCCATTGTGATTCTAAAATAAATCCTCTTAAACAGTTTGTGTTAAATGGCACAGAAAGGAGGTTAAGTGTACAATTTTGGTTTTTTTAATGGAAAAATAAAAAGTTTCACATTTTTAATTACTTTAATAATATATAGAAAGGGTTGTACTTTAAATGTTACCTGGAGCAACAACCGAGTGTGGGCAAGCCTTTCCAGAAGGAACTTGAGCTTTGAAACACTTAACAAGAGAGTTATTGTGAGAAAAGTAATTGTATGTCTATGCAAACAGCTTGAAAGCCCATTCATTTGTCAAAATACTTGTGTTTATGCTACATCGCTTGTGCTTAACTTCCTTCTGCTTTTCCTGCCTCACTGGTGTTTTAGGAAATTTACAGTATGGAGACATCATATATCAGAACAAAGTCAGGTGTAGACAGCAAAATAAGAAAAGGAAAGACATGAAACCTTATTTCTGGAGCCAGCACAATGAAATCTGTGTTTTTTACTATGGGAATGCTGGACTCAGACTCTAAATATTTAGTCTGTGCAAAAAAGCAAGCTAATAGCTTTGTAGATTTCCTAATCATGGACAAATATGCTGCTATTCATAGAATCACAGAACCATAGAAAAATGGAATGATTAGAGTTGGAAGGGACCTTAAAGATCATCTAGTTCCAATGCCTTGCCATGGGCAGGGACACCTTCCACCAGACCAGGTTGCTCTAAACCCAATCAAAACTGGTCCAGAGCACTCCTATGGGTGGGGCACCCACTGCCTCTCTGGACAGTATGTTCCAGTATCTCATCACCCTCACAGTAATTAATTTCTTCCCAATATCTAATCTAAATCTACCTTATTTCAGTTAAAGCCATTAAGCCTCATCCTATTGCTACACTCCCTGACAAGGAGTTCCTCTGCACTTTAATACCAGAGGCCACTATAAGGTTTCCATGGAGCCTTCTCTTCTCCCAACTCTTTCAGTCTCTCTTTATAGGAGAGATGCTTCAGTCCTCTAATTATCTTCATGGACCTCCTCGGGACCCTCTCCAACAGGTCTGTGTCCTTCTTATGTTGAGGACCATGGAGCTGGATGCAGTACCCCAGGTTGGGTCTCACATGGGCAGAATAGAGTGAATCACCTCACTAGACCTGCTGGCTATGCTTGTTTTTATGCAACCCGGGATGTGGTTCACCTTCTGGTCTGCAAGCACACCTTGCTGGGTCATGTTGAGCTTGACATTAACCAATGTCAAACCTCAAAGTGTTTCTCCTCAGGGCTGATCTCAATCCATTCTCTGCCATGTCTTCATGTGTGCTTGGGATTGCCCTGACCCACGTGCAGGACCTTGCCCTTGGCCTTGTCGAATTTAATGATGTTTGCATGGGCCCCTTTCTCAAACCTGTCTAGGTCCCTCTGGATGGCATCCCTTTCCTCCAGCATGTCAATCACACCACACAGCTTGGTGTCATCAGCAAACTTGCTGAGGGTGCACTCAATCCAACTCTCCATGTTGCCAATGAAGATGTTAAACAACACCAGTCCCAGTATCAACCCCTGAGGAACACTGCTCATCACTGGTCTCCACTTGGACATCGAGCCATTGACTGCAACTCTTTGAGTGTGGCCATCCAGCCAATTCCTTATCCACAGATTGGTCCACCAATAAAATCTGTGTGTCTCCAATCTAGAAACAAGAATGTCATGTGCAATAGTGTCAAATGCTTTGCACAAGTCCCGATGATGTCATTTTCTCTTCCCTTGTCCACCAACACTGTAATGTTGTGTTGTAACACTGTGCCACCAATTTTTTCAGGCAAAATTTGCCCTTAGTGAAGCCATGTTGGTTGTCACCAATGACCTCTTTATTTTCCATGTGCCTTACCAGAATTTCCAGGAGGATCTGCTCCATGATCTTGCCAGTGACAGAGGTGGGACTGAGTGACCTGTAGTTCTCTGCTACTTCCTTTTTTCCCTTTTTAAATATGGGAATTATGTTTCCCCCTTTCCAGTCACTGGGAAGTTCACCATTCTGCCATACCTTCTCAAATATGATAGATAGTCTGCCAGTTCCCTCAGGAACCGCAGAAGTATCTCATCAGGTCACATGGACTTGTGCTCCTTCAGGTTCCTTCATGGTCTTGAACCTGGTCTTCTCCTACAGTAGGAAGTTCCTCATTGTCCCAGTCCCTGCCTTTGCTTTCTGTGACTTGGGCAGCATGGCTAGAGCCCTAGAGCCCTTTTGCCTAGGCTAGGCAAAAAAGTCATTGAGTATTCATATTAAAAATTTCTTGATCAGATCTCTTTAGCTGTTTTTTCCCCTGTTTTACCCTCTTTTGTACTAGTGACTGAAAAAAAAAAAAAAAAAGAAAGATAGGGGTAGGAGGTTACATGCCTTTTTATTTTTAATATTTGCATTAGAAAGCCGCTGTTCTGACATAGCTTGGGAACAGCACAGTTAGTACTCTTATCTGCTTTCATCTTTGTGGTACTATCATTTCCCTAAAAATTCAAAACAGATTTGCAAGACTGATGTAGAATTGGGAAATTCTTTCATGTTATCTAGCACTTTCATACATGATGACCCAGATATTAGTTTCTGTGTTTTGATTACCACAACATAAAGGATGTTCTCAGTTCTAGGGAAGAAAAGACATCTCCTCCTCACAGAAAAGCATCCGCGAAAATCTCAGAGGGTGAAAACTAGGTCTCATATTGTCTTTCGTTTCATTTTCTCAAAATATAGATGGGAGCAGCAGCAGAGAGGGACATGAGTTGCAATTCTCATGGTAACATCAATTTTTACGCCTTAAGGACTATCAACATTATAAAGAATCAGTACAGTTCAGGAATCAGCATAAAAACCCAAGATAACCTTAACTGTTATCTTATGGGAGCTGATATATTCCCTGAAGAAATTTGGTGCATCTTTCCAGGCAGATGTTAATACTGTTTCATACATCAGCCACTTTCCTTGACACTTTATTTGCCATTTCTGTGGTATTTACAAAAATTTAAACCTAATAACACAACAAATACAACTAATGATACTGCAGATGCATGTAAATCTTGGGAAGAATAAAATATATGTGTCACAGTAAACTGAAATTAATGGGACAAAAGCTGAGTGCCTGAAAGTAAATAGGTATAGTGGTATTAGAAGACTATACAACCAAATATTGAAGAAAATTGCTCTCTTGCTGAAGGCTAATTGCTTCGCTGTCATGTTACTATTCCATGGTTGTATAAATATATAAAATCTTTACTTCTCCAAAAACCGATGGGTGAGCTGAGACTGGGCCAGCAGCAGGTACTAGGTTAAAACATGTAGCAACCTGAAAAAAGGCAAAAGATTTACCTTTCAGGACTGCAGAAAACATTAAGGCTTTTATCTATACATGGGTTGCTAAGGAAAGATCTCCTGAATCCGATATGTCTTCAGGAACATATTCCTTTTTTTCATCCTCCTCTTTCATTTGATCAAATTTTGTTTTATCTGTTACTTGACCTTAAATTCTGTTCCGAAATAGAGTAGTCAGACTGAGCCCATTTGTGACCAGGCAAGCTTCGCTTTCTCCTTTTACTTTAGCTCTTGTACTCCTCCTCCTCCTCTGCCAACAATGAGGCAGCATGTTACTCATCCCAGGTGATGTGAATGCACTTTGAGAAAAGGTGATGCTCAAACCCAGTGCTCAAATCCAGGGGAGAGAATCATAGACTAATTTGAGTTGGAAGGGACCTCTAAAGGTCATCTAGTCCAAACCCCCTGCAATGAGCAGGGACATCTTCAAACAGACCAGGTTGCTCAGAGCAACCTGAACTCTGCTGCTAAGCTGAAGTAGGAGGGGTGACTACATGAACTTGTTTTTCTTAGTAGCAGCCTTGTCATTTGCTGGATAACCTGTCCTTACCTTAGATTTAGCCTTAGTACAGACTGAGGGAATCACTCCAAAGAAACTGGACAACCAGGTAACAGCAACTTCCTTATTGAATGAGGCTTCCAGGGAGACTGACGTATCAGAGTTCGTAGCCTTATCTTTACCCTTATCCTGAAAAGAAATTCCTATAAAGTGTTGAGTTCTCTTTTCCTTGACCATTCTTGTTTGGAAAATGTCGGTGGGCTTATGAGACCAGAGTTAAACATGGAGTATCAATGAGTAAGAGGTAAGAAAAACAAAACAATAAAACAACACAGTAAATCCATTAGCCTGGAGCAATACCACTCTGAACTGTGATCTATACTTACCCTGCAGGAAAACAGAAAGCCAGAGATTTTCCTTTTGTTTAATGACCTTGCCTGACATCTTGCAACTTCAAAAACAACAAGGAAGCAAATATATCAAGAAAATAACAGATTTTTCCAGCAAAGCTGGAGGAACTGCCAGACTCCAAACTGTTCTCTAGATCCATTTTCTCTTCTGCATTAATTTTATTTAGTGCCTCCCTCACTGCAGCTGTGGACCCTATTGCCAGGACCTCCAGAAGATGAGCACTCCCCAAATTTTGTACATAAACAAGGAATGTAAAGTATAAGGGGTACATCAATGACTTGTCAGGTCCCACAAGTTCATTCATACCAGAAAAAACAATGTATGTAATACACTTCACTGATACTGTGGTAAATTACAGCTATCTAGATGTGTGAGAGCAGACGACATTAAATACCTTCCAGAAGCACTGCCTTCATTATTCACTTTTTATCCCTGTCTTGTCCTTTTCTGATTCATACAGGCTTAAAACAGGAGTGAAGAAAATACAGTAATTCAGATATTGAAGTATGTAACAAGTTGTACACTTAAAACATCTCCTTTTCTATAGATTATTTCTGCAGAGGTATATTTCATATTTTCATTATAAATGGAATAGGAATATTAGTAGAAGATTTGCATATTTGGAGGTGGAATGAAAAAAGGGGGGCTAAGAATGTATATCCCCCTTTTTTCCTTGATTTTTTATTTTTAAAAATACTTCCCTTTCACATATTTCAAGCTTCATATATGATAAATACATTTTACACAACACTTACCCTGTGCTTTTTCTCAGTCACTTGTTAAAAAAATGCTCTTATTCCTTTTATTAGCTGCAGCATCCTCTGAAACTTTGCAAGCAGCAGTACCTTTTTACCAAAATCTTTAAAGTAACCTGTCTGTAAATGGCAAGGCAGCCTATCAGAAGGAAAAGCTGAGGCCTTTCATGTGAAATTGTGCTGCCTGGGCAGTTTTGGTTGTTAAGTTTAAAGGAAAGTAATCCATCTCTGATGTTCCCCTAAGTAGTTGTCTGCTATTTGTAGATGCACACAATTCCTCCATCGTTCATTTAATCAGAAGCTGCTCGATGCAATAATCACCATTGACCACTAATAACCATTGACCACTAATCACCACTAATAACCACTGCAGAGAAGACAGAAAAATGTCATTAACCCAAGTGGGCTTGCACTGTGCAGTTACTAAGTTGGAGCTCTTTGAAAAAGTACTAGCCCAGCAAATGAGGTGGAATCCACTGGAAGCATTCTCTCTTCATAGTATACATTTTGCTCCTCAGTTTTTACATTAACAAAAAGAGCAAAATTATTTGGACATTTTCAATTTTACTCACATAAATTTTGCATTAGAATCTTTCTCGAGATTTTATTTTGTCCTTATTATCAAGAATTATATTTTGAAATGTTGGAATTTTGAGAAGGATAGAAAGTAAATTTTTCAACTAATACCATGAACCTAGAATTCAGGTTTCCACTCATTTTTCACAAAGAAGAGGAAAGATCTATCCTTCGTGTCAGTGGTAAAGAAGAAAATGACACAGGTACTACACACACTTTACTTCTCTTGATGGTCTCACTGATTCTTAAGAGGAGGACAACAAAAATCCTACTCTCTGTGGATCTGCACTATCACACTAACCACTGTTTATATAATAGACTAGAAAATTGATTTGAATTATTATCTGTTGAAAAGGAACAGAACTCCTTTTAATTGATGACCATCAACAAAGAAATTAAAACCCAGCAACTTAAAAAAGGGTTGTTTGAATAATGGATTTCCAAATTTATTTTGTACTAAAGAAAAAAAAAAATTATTAAAAACCAAAATTTGACTCCATGCCATGCTGGATGACTTTTTGGCAAGAAAAATGAAAAATAAAAAAAATTAACTTCAGGACAAGCAAAAATTTTGTGTTTTAGAAACAACTCTCTGTAAGGTTGCTTAATTTTTCATTATATTTCCATTTTGAAACTAAAAATAGTTTTTATAAAGTGAAAAATCAAAAAGTTTAGATTTACTGGATTTTCTCTGACTTATCTGGGAAAAAGCTATGTGATAATTTCCAGGAAAAGTAAAATGAAAGATGTCACTTCCAAAGAACTTTAGTTTGATCTAGAAGCAATAAATAGTGTTTTTGTCTTAGTTAAAATGGTACTACACAACAAAATTTAAAAATGTACTACTATGGTTTAAAATGTAAGAGATGAGGAAAAAAATCAGAATCTTTGCATGTGGAGAAGCAAAGTTTCTAACAAATCAGATGCCTTCTTGAATATTATCAAATTTTTTTTTTTTTCCAACTGCTCTCAATGAAAAACTTCAACAGGTTTCAGTGGGAACAAGATCTGAATGTTGTGATGGAATAAAGCGTATTTATCTTTCTCTTTTAGATTTGTCACATATTCAGTGATAACATGCAACTAACTCCACCACTCATTTCTCATTCTACCTATCCCATATTCCATTTCTGAAAGAGAAGAAATAAGGAAAATGAAAACCTTCTTTTGTTCCCTGACCAGTCATGTGTAGTTGGGAAGAAGGACTGAAATGAACTGCACAACCTAATAAAAAAATTGTCACAGAGTATTACACAGAAAAAAAGTGTAAATTATATACAACTATATTGCAGCAACTAAGACTGAAGTATCTTGCAGTGAAGTAGCAGAGGCTGACACATGCTAATTTGCAAATTTTCTCCCCAAAATGTAATCTAGATAAGACTGAGAATACCACAGAGGATGCTGTAAGTGAAGCAGAAATCAGAACCCTCAACTCAAGGGGAAACTTGGAATAAATTAACAGGTAGAAATAAATATAAAATAAACAAAAGATGAATTTTTTTCAGGCAATGAACAATTAGTCTACAGAACTTTTATCAGAGTAGTTCTGATATAAATTATTTACAAACAATTATTTACAAACAAAGTATTTACAAAATTTTGTTGTGTGAGGATCACCATGAACATTTCAGATATAAATAGATTTTGAAAGCAAATTCAATAAAAAACATAAAAATCCATTAAAAAAGCCCCCACAAATGATGAAAAGCTGCAAGCAATGTTTCTGTCACAAAGGTGGCCCAGAATTTCACTGGCTTTCAAGAAATGTTCTTATCATATTAGTGACTTCAATAGTGTAAAGTAAAATTTAGATACATTTGCTTCTGCAATGATATTGTGACATATACTGAACACAATATTTTTTACTGAGAGACACAGACTGCTTGTAAAAGGGAAATTTAGAAATTTATTTTTGCACAGTTATGACATGTAATGAGATTGACCTAATAGTTCATGCTGGTTTATTCTTTCTAAGTTAGACTTACATTGGAAATACTATTTTTTTATTCACCCTCAAGTCATCAGACACACACACCTGCACAAACATCTGTATTTAATTTTTCATTCATGCTTATCCAATAAACAATGACAAGTATAGTCCCATAAAATTAGAGAATAGTCTTATTCATTCTGATTTATTGTTCCTAAACCATCTGTTATGGTAGAAGAGCATAAAATTCTTCATATTCTATATAACAATAGAGCCTTTCAGGAAGATGAACTAACATCACTCTTAGAATTCATAAATCTGATTGTTGTCTATCTTTACCTTTACTTTGCTTTTCTCTAAATTTCCAACACTATTATTTCAAATAGTGCTTGCATTTATGGAAATTTTTTTACAGTGGTGTTCTGTCTCACGGTATTTATTATTGCACCAAACTCCACAGAAAAATTTAACAGAAAGATGCTGGACCTATATTAGTTCTGAACAAGTTTATAATTTTTTTACTATATTAAAACTCAATTTATCCTCAAGTAATTGAAGGATAAATTTAAGGAATAATATAAATTTAGAGTATTAGGAAATTCATATTCAAGTAATGTGTCTAGTATTTTCTTAATTCAAAAGGAAGAAGGAAATTATTTTAAAAATTCAAAACATTAGATTCTCAGATAATCCAATAAAGACCACTTTACACCTGAGTGTGATCCCATTTTTCATTCATTAAAACTCTGTTTTAAGTTAGCAATATTGTTAAATTAAAAAATTAACTATAACAGGGTTATTGTTTTTCTTTACAAGATATAATTTTACTGGTGTTATTTACATTTCCATACATGTCCTGAGTACATTTTTCATCTATTCATCATTCACCTTTTACATATCTTTATATTTTCCCTCCTTTGTGTCTTAGCTATGATTAGGCAAAGCATGACAACTTATGAACATTTCACTCTTACAATTTTATTGTGTTATTCTTTTAATTCTGTATCAAAATAATTCTAACTAAATGAAAACTGCTTGCATGCTGGCTTTATTCACTGTGTTTTGGAGCATAGCATAGGTGTAGGTAAATTTTTTTTATTTCTATATGTTTAGATATATAATAACATTTTATTATAAATAATTTACTATATACTCAGTAAAAGCCAGTGTGCATGTCAATGTCTGAGCCTTCACAGAGCCAGTAAGCTCAATTGGGGAAGCTATTTGTAATATTTCTATTGACTGCAAAAAATGCCAGTAACAGCAACCCATTTCATAAAGTAACACAGAATATTCATGTCCATTTTCTTCCCAAGAGCCACTTGGTTAAAATGTTTTAAGTTGTTATAGAAACTAGAATTTTTCAAACATTGGTTTTTGTCACAGCATGACACCTTATATTCTGATGATTTGCTGAAAAATAAATTAACTTAAAATTTACAATAGAGACATTCAGAAAAACAGGACTAGGCAATATTTCAGTAAACTCCTTCTTGTGACCCATATTGTAAGTTAAAACCCAGGCACAGTTATAGTGAAATTCGTTTTTGGAGGACAAACTCAGACGATTTGAAGAATTGGTGTATTACACAGTCTATAAACAGTTGGTGATTCCTTTATGTCCCATAGGAGAAGCAATGTCCCATATGAGAAGCAGTGATGGAGCTCTGTCTTGGTGCAATGTCAGGGTCTACTGAGAGCCACTGTTTTCCACATTGTTGGTTTGCATAACTGACTGCTTGATGTCATCTCTAAACTTCTGATGGATTGCTGTATCTTTTATTTCAACTTTTCATGTTGTTATTTTGTCATTTTTTAAGTGCATTTTCACACTCATCTCAGGGACATAAGTGTTACTGCCTTTTTACTGTGGCCTGTGAGTCCTGGTTGTCCTCTAGTGCATGATCTTTAAAATATTTACATTTCTTATGTCACTGATGTTGATAAGAAATTTGAATTTATTTTGTTTATGTTATGTTCTTTTGAGTGCTATTGGACTGGTCCTCTATACTGCTTAGTTTTCTTCCAGCTCTTTTAACAGAAACCAACAGATGATGAAGCTTTTCAGAGTGGCTGAAGCTGTCTGGCTACACTACCATATGTTCCCTTTTCTAACTTTGCTTCTCTGTTCTTAATCCAGATGGCTGTAGAATATATTCGATGTTTTAGAGGAGTTTAAATTTTTTGCTGCATCATTATTTGTTTCTCAGATGGTAAGCCAAAATAATTTATCTGTTATCATGCCTTCAGAGCTTCTGCTCCTCTTTTGTACTGGGTTGCTACATTGCTTTGCTACTCTTAATGTTATTATTTCTTTTTTTCTAGCTATCATTCTATCTCTTCTGTAGACACAGAAGACAGAACCTTGTTTTTATGGTCAATTTTGTTTTCTAAGTTACTGTTAGCACATTAGAAGTACTGAAATACTTTGTGACATACAGGATACCTCTTCTATCTACAGTGTCTTTATCTGTCATCTCAGTGGTTTTGGATTATGCATAGTTTCTCATGAGAGTAGTACATATACTGTATCATGTTGAAAGTCTGTCTGATAGGGAGTGGCATCTGTGCTGTAAGCTAGGACACAGTTTCGGTCACTACATTGTGACTTTTCTGGTGACCCAGGGGGAAAGGCCTCATCTTCAGCTGACAGCTCTGGAAGCTGAATAACAGGCATTTTAGTCACCTGGATGCTTTGAGCAGTGGATTTTTCATTATGCATTCTGAAGCTCATGATCAAACCTCACCTGAGGCATAAAGCAGATCTACCTTGATACAATCATTTCATTCCAAAGAGCACAGCTACTAGCTCCTTTCCAGTACATTCACACTCTCTCAGCAACTCTTTCACTGACTTTTTGTCAAATGCACCAGATTGCTGCCTTTCTGGTACTACAGCTCCCTGGATAAATCAAGCAGTATGTTCTCAATTGTTAGTAATAGGTAGCAACTTCTTTTCCAGGTGCTATTCTGCAGCTTGGGATCAAAGTAAATCCTTAGAAAGAATAGCTAGTTCCCAAGAACGTGATTTCATAAAGAGCTCTAAAGTTGAAGCATTTTCTTCATCCACTGAAACAAAACAAAGCTATTAGGATTTTATTTTTTTGTCATGAAAAAATAAGGGAGTACGGTAGCCTCAAAATAACCAAGAAGACAAAGATTAGGATATTAATATGATAGCAACATGTTTTAATCACTGCTTTACAGACCTGGTTCCTCAGTTTTTCCTGTTAGGGCTCTTCCATTTCAAGAACATAATTATATAACCACTTCACCAAGAAGCTTCATTTTATAGCCAAATAACTTAGCACTAAAGGGTGGGGAGTCTGGAGACCCAAATTCCAATATTTCTTGGTGAACAGTCTATTGCGTGAATAATTTATTTTTTTGTGTTATTATTTGTGTTATATATTATTTTGTGTTATTTACTAATAAAAGGGAACTCATCTAACAGGTGCATTTATATTTAGAAGGTGTGACTAATATATATGACTCAATTTCTGCCATTGCTTTCTCACTATGGAGTGCTATTTTCAATAGCTGTAAAGAAATTTCTTTATACTCTTGTTAAGACTTTTATTTGGCAACCGCAGCAGGGCTTAGGTGAATGCATTTTTGCTGTCCCAAACTGTATGTAAGGCAATGTGTTTAGAATTTCCAACTGCTATTTACATGTCCAGTTAACTAACACAGTTGCTTGTATTGATGGCCAAGGCCCATAATAACTAGTCTTTCCCTTAATGATGATATTATCACATTATGCTGGGCTTTTTCAAAATGATCTACTGTCTTGCAGTGCTACATAGGTACACCTGTATGTCAGCTCTCATAAAGTCTAAGTGACATCACCTTTGGTTGCTCAAGGGTTTTTTAACTATACTTGCTTTTCCCTATAAACAGGTCTTGTCATAACCAGCACAAAGATTGTGCCAATCCACTTCTCCCCCTTAGCACTGCCAGTAATACATTACAGATGCCTTTCTAATCCCACTGTGATTTAGCTGTTGTTGATTTAACAACACAGTGGCAAATTTGGCTGTTGTATAGCTGACAGTCTTTTCATGCTTTATGTGCACACTGAGAGTCTTAAAATCTGTTAAAGCCATACTCAGTCTTTGCATTACAAGGCTTTAGTTCTCAGTCAAGCTCCTATTACTGCTGTTGTCAGGAGAACTCACTTCCCTGGAATATAAAATGTGTATATATTGTAGCCTCCACTGTCTACAAGCTTGGCATTGTCTTTGTGCTGTTCATGTTTATTTCCATGATGAATACTTTGAAATGTTCATGGTGTCTAAATCCTGTCTAAATCTTGCATTCATCTTTCTCTAACTTCCTCCCATATTTCTCTGGGTGATGACTCCATTCTTCTTTTCTGGAGAGGGTACGGCAAAGAGTTAAGCAGATGATGAGGGGACTAGAACATCTCTCTTATGAGGATAGCCTGAGAGACTTGGGTCTTTTTAGTCTAGAGAAGAGAAGAATGAGGGGGAATCTTATCAATGCTTATAAATGCATAAAGAGTGGGTGTCAAGAGAATGAGGCTAGTCTTTTTTCAGTGGTGCACAGTGACAGGACAAGAAGTAACGGGCACAAACTTGAACATAGGAAGTTCCATCTAATAATACAGAAAAACTTTGAGGGTGGCAGAACACTGGAACAGGCTGCCCAGAGAGGTGGTGGAGTCTCCATCTCTGGAGACATTCAAAACCTGTCTGGACATATTCCTGTGCAACCTGCTCTAGAGGCACCTGCTCGGGCAGCAGGGTTGGACTAAATGATCTCTAGAGGGCTATTCCAACCCCATGTTGTTCTGTGATTCTGTGATTTTGTGACCTGCAATTGTGAACACTCTTATTTTGTATCTGGCCTAGGGTGACTGGTACTGTTCCCCTAGAGGCATTTTTGAAGGAGTGGGCTATTTTTCTCAGCTGTTTCTCCAGTAAGCTTAAATCATGTGCCATGTGCTAGAGACATATCTTAAGTATCTGTTTTTGTGCAATCTCAGAGATAGGATATTGGACTAAGTGGAACTGTATTGTGACCCATTAAAACCACACTCATAATCTTAAGCAATGTAATATGCCTTTGACATCAGACCACCAAACCTTTTTTCTTTTCTTTCCAAAGAAATGCACAGAAATTCTGTATGGATGTACAGAAAATTCTGGAAAAATGGATAACATTGGAAAAAACGAGGTCTTTTGGAGTGTGCAGGTGAAAAGATTATGTAACCAAAAAAGGGCATGGGTTAGTAATCTCAGTTGTAGCAGATTTTTCACCTATTAAGTGACTAGCATTGCTGCGACCTCATCTTGAGTGCTGTGTGCAGTTCTAGGCCTTACAATTTAAGAAGGACATGAAGGTGCTCAAATGTGTCCAGAGGAGGGCAACAAAGATGGTGAAAGGTCTGGAAGGCATGTACTAGGAGGAGCAGCTGAGGACTCTGGGTTTGTCTAGTTTGGAGAAAAGAAGGCTGAGGGGTACTGAGCTCTCTACAACTCCCTGAGGAGGGGAAGTGGAGAGGGAGGTGCTGAGCTCTTCTCCCTGGGATCTAGTGATGGGACATGTGGGAATTGTTCAAAGCTGTGTGAGGAGAGGTTCAAACTTGACATTAGGAAGCATTTCTTTACTGAGAGGTCAAACACAGCAACGGGCTTCCTAGAGAGGTGGTTGATGCCCCAAGCCTGTTAGTGTTTAAGAGGCTTTTGGACAATGTCCTTAATAACATGCTTTAACTTTTGGTTAGTTCTGAAGCGGTCAGGCAGTTGGACTAGATGGCCATTGTAGCTCCTTCCAGATGAAATACTCTATTCTATTGTAATATTGTTGTCACCTATAACAACGCTATTAATATAGCCTATAAGATTGGCATCACAGTTTCAGATAAAATAAACTTATTTAAGAAAACATATCTCTATGTACCCTGCATAAAAGCACTTATAAGATTTTCTTCATAAATAGTACCAGTCTAAAAATCTTTGAAGTTTATGATATCATGCTCTTTTCTGATACTTATATTTAGGGCACATTGTTTGCAGTGGCCTGCAGCAGACGGAAGCCTAGAAAGAAAACAACTATAAATACTGTCCAGTCTTGAGCCACGACCAGTTGCTTGAGAAATAAAAACAATGACAGACAACAATTTGATACAATAATGGTCTTTTACAGAAAATTGGAACTCTTTTTGTCTGCAGCAGAAGTAGTAATGAAAAAATAGTCCTCAGTAATCATGGTTTTGAAAATAGCTTCTTACCCATTTCAGCAGCCCTTCACTGAAAACTTACTTGATCTACAATTCTCCATACGGTTACAATCTCAGGCCCTGCCTGGTGCTTTTCTTTCTTTTTCCTATCTGAAAAGAAAATCACACCAGAGTTAGGAATTAAAATACTCCACCTACAGCTGTTTTACCGTGCCTTTTCCTTGATTTAAGTCATTGGTACAGGAATCTGGTGTTTGGACTTGGCCAGCACAGGAATACAGCTCTAGATGGAGCTGTGTCTGAGACAGTGGAGCTGCTGTACCTGCCAGCAGCCTGAAAGAATGGAATTGCTTAGCTCCTCTCAGCAATTGCAAAAGAAGGATGAAATCGCTCTTGATTTCCTGAACACCTATTCTGAGAATATGACACATTTATGAGTTCTTTAGATAGTGAGAGTAATTCTCATTTGTCAGCTCTGGAATATAACTGACTTTTTCTGAATGACTTGATAGAAAAGTATAAGTACGAAAATGAAACTATTGCCAGTGAGATGGAAAAGGAGCCAGCCATTAGTAAGGCATAATCAAAGTCAATAGCGTAAAGGATCCAATACTGCCAGGCATAGTAATAATATCATCTTGAGTGTCAGATAACAGCAGATAACATTTCAACAGCCCCCTCCTTTGAATACTTTAAGCCATTTTTACACATTTTATTGCAGCATTATTCAATATATATTATCATCTGCCTTCTATAGATTGTGCACTCAGATACAGTGTGCTCCTACCTGCAAGATGCAAAGCATTTTGTTGAGGACAATGTTTATTTCCTGGACTGGATGCCAGTAACAGCTGTTGACTCTGGGACCTTCCATCTAAAAGGACAAATCTTTACTAGCACATTTAACTCTAGCTGTCACAGCATCTGTCATCCCTCCTGTAATTCAGCCACATTCCTGGACATACAAGAAGAGAAGGAAAAGATAAACCCGAAGTCCCTTTCACACTGAGTTAATGTTGAAGGTAATAATCAGAAAACAGATAATGTTCACCTCCTTCCAAGTCACACAGAAGTTTGTTGGGAAAGAAAATATAGCAAGCGTGGGGTTTTTTTCCATTCTTGACGTGACTTTGTTAACCAGTGGGCATTATTGGTTGGTTGGTTTGTATTTGAGTTTGTTTGTTTGTGTTATCAATATTTGTGACACTTGGGTTCCTCGAGTCAGCCTTCAAAGTAGGCATGAAACATGATGCTGCCTATAGCTTCATACTGGTGACAAAGTGATATTTCCATTGTTACTTCTGAATCAGTTTCATAGGATACTTTTCTACAAATAGTGTCACAGAAACAGAGACCGCTCTTGAAGGCACCTTTTGGGGTTTCTGGATCACTGCCATGCACATAGCAGGTCAGTCAGAGTGTTGTATCAGCTTTGCTCTTCTATGGCACTTCCATGAAAACGGGGAAACCTGGTTGACACTAATCCCCTGGTGCTCCTTTCTCTGCATTTCCACCAGAGACAGTGTTGTGCTGCAACAAATGTGAGCACTTGTTGTGGTTTAACCCTGGCCCTCTACTAGAACTATTCGGTCTCTCACTCACCATCCCCTTCACCCCCCAAGAAGTGTTGAAGAAGAGGAAAAAAAGGAGTGGAAAGGGAAAAAAGGACCTCATGGGTTGAGATACAAACAGCTTAACAGAACAATAACAGAAAAGGAAAATAATTAATAAAAATAATGATGACGATGACAACGTTGATGATGATGATGATAATGATAATGATAAACTATACAAGAATTAGTTTTCTAGCTTGACCCAAGCAGTGATTGCAGATTCTTTTCCCCCTGAGCAGACCCCCATTTATATACCAAATATAATGTCTATGGTACAGCATATTCCACTAGACATTCCACTGTTCTGTCTATGTTGCTTTCAGCTTCTGTGGGAAGCAGAAAAAAGTCCTTGACTAGTATAAACATTACTTAGCTATGACTAAAACAATATGCATTATTGACATTTCTTTCATACCAAATCTGAAAACACAGCAACCATTGTGTTGTCAAAGAGAATTATGTCTACCTTAGTGGAAACCAGTACAGCACTTCTAGCCCAGGATGCAGGGAGAAACTAAGCCAAGGGGACTGCCTATCATGTTCCTGGCCTAGGAACAGGAGATTGGAGGTTGGATGGTGTTCTATTACTGATGGAAGATTATACAAAAAGATCACAGTGATAGAAATCCAAAAGAAGACACACAAAAAAAGGGCAAATGACAAGAAAAATATATCTATCTTTCTATCTACACAGAGCTTTAATATGCCTTTTTTTATAGGATCATTTTACGTATATGTTCTAGATACTCTGTACTGATCAACTTATGATTGAGTAGGAAACCTAATTTTACATGTCCACTGGCAGCAGCCAGTCTTGTCCTGATTCAAGTTGTAAGTCAGAGCAATTTCAGTTTCAAGATAGATACATGTTTTAGACTGTGTTTTCCTCTAGATCAGTGGAAGTGACACAGGAATCATGCAGACCCTGAGACTATGAAGGTGTTTTATTTATTTTTCCTTAATGTTGTGTTTTGTGGTAACTAAATTATTTGCAATAAATTAAAGTTTTAAAAGTTATTTGGACAAAATATTTCAATATTAAAGTTTAGTTTCATATGTTTAATGATTTATGTACTCTATATGTTTAGTATACCTTTTAACTAAAACAATTTTTCATCAGTAGCTTAATAGATTTATTAGGTAAACAAGGAAAAACATGCCACATGCTTTAATTGTGAATATACTGTACATTTGTTCTTTGGAGATAGAAGATAAACCAATGCTTCATCCTTTTTCTTTGCCTTTCAGATATATTTGGGGTCTATATTTATATCTCTATTTTTTATAATAGATCTCAAGATGTAATGATGCACTGTCTCTCTGTATGGTAGAGTAACAAACTAAGAGCTAAACCAAAAGAACCCTGTCCCCTAAAGAACTGTGTAATAACATTGCTGAATAATTTGATACTGTTAACAGGCTTTACATAACAGTTATGAAATGAAAGGTTCCCTGCAAGCAATTTCCTCCTTTTCCAGTTTCAAACCAAAGACAGTTCAGCCACAAAAATCAGCAGATGTAACTGCCTGTGTTCCGGTGGTGTTGAGTAGCTGTCTAGAGGGAGCTGGTAATAGTGACTAGCAGTTGTTCAAACTGCAGCAGCAGGAACAGGAGATGCCAGTTGCAATGTACTGGCTGCAGTCCTTTAAAGAAGCAGGTATATATAACAGAATCAGGAATCACAGAATACTTTGGGTTGGAAGGGACCTTTAAAGGTGATCTAGTCCACCTCCTCTGTAATAAGAAGGGAACATCTCCAACCAGATCAGGTTGCTCAGAGCCCCATCAACCTGACCTTGAATGTTTCCAGGGGGAGGGTGTATCTACCACCTCTCTGGGCAACCTGTTCCGGTATTTCATGACCCTCATTGTAAAATTTTTTTCCTTATAGCTAGCCTGAATCTATCCTCCTTTAGTTTAAAACCATTACTCCTTATCCTATCACAACAGCCTCTGCTAAAAGGTTTGTCCCCATCTTTCTTATAAGCCTCCTTTAAGTACTGACAGCCTGCTGTAAGATCTCCCCGGAGCCTTCTCTCCTCAAGGCTGAACAACACTAACTCTCTCAGTCTGTCTTCACAGGAGAGGTGCTCCAGCCCTCTGATCGTCTTAGTGGCTCTCTTCAAGAGGACTCGCTCCAACAGGTTCATGTTTTTCTTACGTTGGGTTCCTCAGAGCTGGACTCAATATTTCAGGTGGGGTCTCACCAGAGAAGAACAGAGGGGTAGAACCACCTCCCTCAGCTTTCTGGCCACGTTTCTTTTGATGCAGCCCAGGATGTGGCTGGCTTTCTGGGTTGCAAATACACATTGCTATTTCATGTCCAGGTTTCATCCACCAGTACCCCCAAATCCTTCTCTTAAGTACTCAGAGGTACTCTTAATCCCTTCATCTCTTAGCCTTATTGATAATGAGGCTTGTCCCAACCCAGGTGCAGGACCCTGCACTTGGTCTTGGCCTTGGCCTTGTTGAACCTCATGAGTTTCAACACAGACCCGTTTCTCCAGTTGGCATCCCAACCCTCAGGCGTGTCAACTGCACCAGTCAGCTTGGTGTCACCTGCAAACTTTCTGAGTGAGCACTGAATTCCACCGTTTATGTCATTGACGAAGATGTTAAACAGTATTGGTCCCAGTACAGACCCCTGAGATATACCACGCATCCATTATCTCCATCTGAATATTAAGCCAGAGACCAATTTCGACTGTATGCAACCATCCAGCCAATTCCTCATCCACCAACAGTCCACCTGTCAAATCCATATCTCTCCAATTTAGAGAGAAGGATGTTGTAGGGGATCATGACAAAGTCCTTACAGAAATCCAGATAAATGGCATTTGTATTTCTTTCTTTATTTGCTGATGTAGTCAGGTACTACATCATAGAAGGCCACTAGGTTGGTCAGGCAGGACTTGCCCTTTGGGAAGCTGTTGCGAGTGGGATGACTAACTTCACTCATAAGAGAGACGTAGTGAAATATTTATTAATATAAATCAGTGATTTAACAACATCAGTAGTGAATGCAACAATGTTTTATGAGATTGGATGGCAAGGTACACTTGGTTATTTATTGCATAGAGAACAGGGTCAGACAAACTGTCAGGAAGACCCTCCTGTTGAATCACGAGGTTCAGAAAGGACCCTCTTGCTTTCTAAACTACTTCTCAGAGAGGAGTCTGGATGAGGCTGGATCCAATCCTAGTCCTAGACTTGGTCAGTGGTTTATGTCTAAAGGACTACATATGTTCAACCAATCCTTTATACCACTTAGCTAAGATTTCAAAGTTTAGCATGGTATTAGTCACTTACAAAAGACCTGTTGAGGCAAGGAATCTCTTATCCTCAAGGAGGAAAACCTTAAGGGGACATCCCCACTCAAGGGGAGATCCTGACATGCAGCTCACTGCCATGCAGGAGAGCTCAAAAGGCTCTTGGGCTATCCACTGTTTACAGAGTAAGATAATTGACCTATAGTCATATTAGCATGGGAACAAAATATCTATGTCCCCACTCCAGACAGTGTTTTGGCTGTGTTGCCAGCCATCCCCCAAAGTCCAGGTGCAATTCATCGCAACTCCTACTGATGGGTATAGCCTGAGCAAGAGCAGGGGAGGAAGAAGAGGAGGGGAAAGGGGAGAGCACACTGCCACAGAAGCCATGCTGGCTGTCTCGAATCACTTCCCTAAACTCCATGTCCCTTAGCATAGCTTCCAGATTTGTTCAGTGATCTCAGGCACAGGGGTCAGACTGACAGGCTGGTAGTTCCCAGTGTCCTCCTTTCTGCCCTTTTTAAAAATGGGTGCAGTTTCCCTTTTTCTAGTCTCTAGGGACTTCACCTCACTGCTGTGACTTTTCAAATATCATGGAGAGTGACTTCACAACAACATCAGCCAATTCCTGCAGGACTCTAGGATGCAACTCATCAAGTGCTATAGACCTCTGTATGTTCACGTTCCTCAGGTGGTCACAAACCTGATCTTCTCTTTCTGTGGGAGGGACTTTGCTCCCTCTGTCCCCGCCTTGTGGTCTGTCCACTTGAGGGGTGTGGGAAGAGAGGTTGACAGTGGTTACTGAGGCAAAAAAGTTGTTGAGTTCTTCAGCATTCTCCTCATTCATTGTTACCAGTTTGCGAGTCTTGCTCATCAGTGGGGGTACATTTTCTTTGACCTTCTTTTTCTGACTGAAATACCTATAGAAACCTTTCTTATTATTCTTTGTTTCCCTTGCCAGTCTCAGCTCCAGGCACACCTTGGCCTTCCTGACCCTGGGCAGTGTTCCTATACACTGCCCTGGATACCTGTCCCTGCTCCCACTGCCTACGCATTTACTTCTTGCCCTTAAGTTTGACCAGCAGGTTTCAACTCAGCCATGCCGATCTCTTGCCTTCCTTTCCCAATTTCTGAGACCTGGGGATCGAGTGGTCTCATGCTCTATGTAAAGTGTCCTTAAAGATCTGCCAGCTCTGTTCTGCTCCCTTGTCCCTGAGGGCAGTTTCACTAACTCCTTGAACAGCTGGAATACTGCTTGCCTAAAATTCGGAGTCCTGACCTTACTCTTCACCTGACCTATATCCCTCTGGACTGTGAACTCCACCAGGTCATGATCACTGCAGCCCAAGCTGCCTCCAGTCTTGACGTCACTGATTAGCTCACTTGCCTTGGTGGCGAGAAGGTCGAGTATTGCACCGTGTCTGGTAGGATTGTCTATTACCTGGCCTAAGAAGTTATCCTCAGTGCCCTCCAGGTATCTCCTCTGGACTCCCTACAGCTCACTGTGCTACTTTTCCAGCAGATGTTGGGGTAGTTGAAGTCCCCCCTCAGGACAAGAGCCTGCAAGCACAATGCCCTCTGTAGCTGGAGTAAGAAAGCTTCGTCAGTAGGCTCTGCTTGATTGGGCAGCCTGTAGCAGACTCCAAACACAAGGCTGCCTTTGTTGCCTCAGTCTCTAGTTCTTACCCATAAGCTTTCAACCAGCTTGTGTCTATTCATCAGAGACAGCTCTTCACACTCTATTCATTTCTTGGTGTAAAGGGCAATGCCTCCGCACCTCCTTCCTTGCGTGTCCCTTCTGAACAGCCTGTAGCCATCAATAGCTGCCCTCCAGTCACGGGATTTGTCCCACCAGGTTTCCATAATGGCAATTATGTCACAGCCTTCTTTCTAGCTGCACAGTGGCTTCCAGCTCCTCCTGTCCACGCTGTGTGCATTGGTGTAGGGGCACTTCAGCTGGGCTTTTGACTGTGTCAGTTTTTAGAGGAACAACCTTAATTCCTTTGACGTATTTCACTAGTGTTTCACTCTTAGATTCTGTTATCTCAGGTGCCCTCGGGTCATCTTTCTATGACCTCAAGTGTGTTCCAGTGTAGACCGCCTGTCTCTGTGTCGGGATGGTGGAAACAAATGATTTCTCTTCATTCAGCAGCAACACTGGTAACTCTCTCTTTGCAGTAACCACTTGTGTACAAACAGCACTTAGCCAGTCTTGAAACTCGACCTGAGTTCACTAACCTTCAACATAACCAAGTCAACTTGGTACTGACCCCAGCCAAATCTTAAGAATATCATACAGGCACTTCTGGCCTCAGATGAAAGTAATGAGGAAACAGCTGTTTCTGCTTTCATTTAAATGTAAAACTCAAGAGTATGAAACTTACATTAAATGAAATAGACCAAATATTTTAATTAACTCCTGTGGGAATGGCAGCAGAACTTCACATAGTTCTGCAAGCAAAGACACAGAATATGAATAAGGGATGTCCAATCTACCAAGCTCAGAAAACAATGTAAATTGCCTATTCCCATCAAGGATACTCAAGTTAGATAGTTCAAGTCTATTCATATTGTGCATGAGAACCCGCAGGTATCTGCATATACAAACTTGATTTTGACCATAGTATTAACATATCCTGTAAGTAACCTTATTGTATACAACTCATGTGATTGAGTATAGTATGGCCTGTGTATGTGTGGTACAATTTGATGAATAAAGCCAACTCACATTTCTAAAATCCTGTATTAACTGCTACGATACGTAGTACACTTACTATTCTACATCAAGCTCTTAAGCAAAGTTTTTCCTGTTTTATGGATATCAAGAACTGTCTTCATAATCCAAAAGCACAGAAAAATTATAATCACCTGTCGGCAGTAGATTAGGGGCTCCCTATATCTGCCACATCCAGGTAGAATAAGTATGCAAAGATTTCACAGGTCTTTAAGTATTCTGGTATAGAGAACAGGCAAGACAGAGGATATGAAAGGTCAGCACAGTTCTTACTTGTTTTCATTGGGTGAGACAGTGATGGTAGATGATGCTCCATTTATATGTGGGGAAAAGCAGTGTGAATTCATTAAGTAGCCTACTCAACAGTGAAACACATTGCTGCTTTTCAAACTGCCTGAATGATGTCCACTTGCAAATTTCCAATGAAGAGTGAATTGATGGAGAGGAGTAGCACAGAAAAGATTCAGCCCTAATGGTCAGATACAACCCTTCCTATTGTCACATTGAAGAGATAGCAATTTCTTAAAAGATTTTGATTCCTACCTGGTCTTTTTTGTCTTCACCCTGGGACACCTCCAGGTCATTCCTTAACCAACCAAAAAGATTTTGTAAAATTCAAAAGACTTGGAATCTTTGGAGTCTTTTTTGCCTTTTTTTTTCCTTTTTTCTTCTTTTTTTTTTTTTTTTAAAGACATGGATTTGAGAAGTTATGGTCTTGATGTTAGTGAGTAGCCTTGCATTACAATAATCTTCACACTGTAATTCCCAAGGGAGTAACTTTCCAGCCATTTCATTTTTATCTCCTGTCTTTCTGGCCATTTGAACTGTTCTCCTAAATGCTACATTAAGAAGGAAAATAAAAAGTTTCTATAATGCATTTCTAGCAATGCAACTCAGAAAATGACTGACAGTAAGATACAATGCATTCTTCTTTTGTTAAAACCAAGGACCTGTTCAAGAAAACAAAGAAAGGGAGAAAAACCCAGATGGTAAGTTATCCTCACAATAAGTACCTGTGCTGAGGTGTCAAAAACTGTTATGTTTGTGCAGGGAAGTATACTGCAACATTTTTACTCTGACTCCATAACTTGAATAATTTCTAAAAAATTTCTAATTAAAAACAATTGAAGTATTGAGTGTTTTTACAGGTTTTGTGTTGCATTCTCCTTATAAAGAAGTATATTTTACATAGGAACAGTCAAAGAAATACCAAAAAACAGACTGGCATTGCTTGCAGCCATGAAAAGTTCAATATTTGACAAGTAAAAAATGGACACTAAAGAGATTTTGTGAAGTAAAAATGAACAAGTTCTTCATATTTCTGGATCACGTTTTCATAGAATCATAGAATCATCTGGGCCAGAAGGGACCTTCAAAGGCCATCTAGTCTGGCCCCCCTGCAGTCACAGGGACACCTCCAACTAGACCAGGTTGCCCAG
>JAOQGH010000019.1:67567682-67580926 GCA_025769975.1 Gallinago jamesoni | reverse complement strand
ATCTTCAGGTTCCTCAGATGCTCACGAACCATGTCTTGAGTTATAGTAGGAGGGACTTTGTCACCTGAGTCCTCAACATGTGGGCCATCAACATGAGTCCTCAACTTGTGGGCCATTTTGGTTTTGTATTCAGGATATCCATAAATTAAATAGGTCACAGAAGGTTATTTTAGCTTGGATAGAGTCTCTGCAGTGTGCTTGTTCTATCTCACACACTGCAGAGCTGAGTTGTCTAGCTGTTACTGCAGTCTGAACACAACAAAACAGCATGCCCAAGCATAAAAAAAAAGAGTACAGGATCACCAAAACATACTATACTTTATTTATACAGCTCATTTTTAATATAGTTAGGCTTTTATATGCTGTTGGTTTACATCATCTCTGGTAGGGAGTCAAATTTTCCAACTCAGAACTTGATAACACTGTCATATTTTGAGTAAATAACAAAAAGGCTAGAAATTGGCTCAACGCAACTAAGGTGAGTTCATGGTCAAAGGAGTTTCCCTTTAGGTTTGTGGATGAGGAAGAGACTCCAAGAAAGTTTATCCCAGTTCTAGATGGTCAGTTTAGGAACTTCAGTGCTGTTCAGATGTTGAAATTCAGAGACAACTGCTCAAGTTTTAGCATCTAAAAACCAGCTGCTGTTCAGAATGAATAGATCAATACTACTATCAACTTTAGTGGAAACAGGAGACGGGTTTCAAAGAAGAAAACTTTGATCTTAATTTGCCTTAAAATATTCTGTGGAAAGAAAAGATGACTTGCTGACACAAATTGAATCTCAAAAATAAGGAGTCATGCTACAGGGATACTATGAATTATGTATGGAAAAGATAGAAAAAAAGAATGAAAGCCAACGAAAATGAAAACTAAATATTTGTAAGAAAAGGAAAATTTGAGAATTAGAGATTGATGCAAACCAAATCACTGGAAATGTGAACACACCTCACTTAGTCTGGCCCAATATCTGTCTGAGAGAGAGAACAAAACACTGGACACCTGAATAACATTAAAATAAAAGATCCCATTAAATTATGTGGCATAAATTCATCAAAATCCAACTATCATAATATTTCTATAAAGTGTTAATAGCTTGTGAAACATAGAATGGCGTAATATGTTGCTTCTGTCTTTGTTGAACTAATTCAGTAATAAAACTATTATTCATTATATGTAGTAATAGATGACCATACATCAAAGCTTTTGATTAATATATTTTTTCAAATTAAGAGGTAGAGGTGTCATGGGTTTCTTTACAATACTAGAAGTAAAAAAGAACAACTTTATTTACATGAAAGTGAAGGTTTGATTTTTTTTTGTTTGGTTGGTTGGGTTTTTTTTTTTGGTTGGTTGGTTTTTTCCCTCTTCTGAATCAGTTGTCTGCTCGCTAAGAAATTGCAAAGTGATATTTGAAAAGATAACTTTTCCTCCCAGTTCACTAACTGTTGTCTTCCTTCAAACATTGCTAAGATATCTGGTTTTGGAACCAATCCCAGAAACTAAGTGAACTTTCTACCAATCAAGAAACATAAGTCCATTGAATTTGGTTCTAAGAGGTCCAACACCATTTTGTACAGCTGCCAGACAAAGTTTTATTTTTGTACTTTCACTGAATTTCACTAAATTATTAGAGTTGGAAGAGATCATCTAGTCCATCCATGCTGAAGCAGGATTTCCTAGAGCATGTTAGAGCATGTTACTCAGGACTGCATCCAGGCGGGTCTTGAAAATCTCCAAAGGAGACTCCACGATCTCCCTGGGCAGCCTGTTCCAGGGCTCTGTCACCCTCACTGTGAAGTAGTTTTTCCTCATATTTGAGTGGAACCTCCTATGTTCCAACTTATGCCCATCACCTCTCGTCCTCTCACTGGCAACCACTGAAAAGAGTCTGGCTCCCTCCATCTTCTTTTTGTACTTCATTTTCTTTCTCTTTTCATTTGGTTTGAATCAATATATTAACACAGACTACACAGTGAGGGAAACAAAAAAACAAGAATGAAGAAATTCCTTTATTAAGATCTATACCATGTTCAATTACAAGCACAAAAAACCAAGAGGAAATATCCCAGTGCATTGGGAGTTACCAATAATGTTACAAAATCTCTGTTTAAAATGTAGTGGCTAGTGGCTCAGGAATAGTTATGGTTTTTGACACGAACCTAGAATATAGCCCAGTCTATGTTCATTTATGCAACGTTCTTCCTTTTAATCTTAACTGACTTCTCCTACTACATCGCTTCCACCTCTGAACTCATCCTATCAAAAGGAAAAGGTTTGTTTTTAGAGGAGCAGCAGTAATAACTTGTGTTTTCAAATGAATAATTAGCAACAAGGTACTAATTCTATTAGATTGCGTTCTACTATATTATTGTAGATTAGCATCTCATTCTAATCCACTGGATAGAGCAGAAAGAACTATTAGTATTAAGAAATTATTTTCTTTAACTATATCAAAACTAGGGAGCTATTCAGTTCATATTTAGTGACAGCTGAAGAACACAACTATAGAGATGATAATCAAAGGCTTATACCTTCTGCAAGTGTAATAGCTTTTATTGGTTTTTTTTTTTTCATTTTATATACTACATTGTATGTAGTAATTTATGAATTTTCCTAAATGGTAAACTCAGTAAAATACAGTAGTCAGACTACTCAGTCTGTCTTAATGAAAGAACATCATGCTCAAATCTGAACAATTGCAATAAATTTGTGCTTTCCATTTGTGGCTATATCATAAACATTTCACAGTAGGACTGTGAGTTAGGCAGAAACTGTCTGCCTTAAGTGTAGAATAGAATAGAAATAAAAATGGAAAACAAATAAATAAAACAAGTCAATGTTCCTTCTTGCAAAGTTTTTTTTTTTTTTCTGAATGTCTGTTGTTATTGAAAATCTGTTCCTTTTATTTATTGTTTTGACCTTTTAGGAAACTCATATAAATCTTCATTTTTATTTAAATACAAAGCCATTATAAAGGAATTGTGAAACAATAAAACATATAAAACTTTTGAAAATCTTTTAAATGAGAAATTTCAGTTTTTCAGCAAAGATTTTTTCACAGTTTCTTCTGAATAGGTTCTTGAGGGAGATGTTTTTTGCTTCAAACTAAGTCCTATTTTTCAAAGTAACCTGAGTTGGTATAAAATGCTTGTGAGAAATGCTCTAAAAAATTATTAAAATGAGATTTCAATACAGTATCTTGTTTCCTGGTATACTGCTATTTACTTAGAAGTGCAAAATCTAACACTGAGTTGTTCTCTGTGTTTTCCATCAATTATAGTTTTTATCTTTTATTTTCCACTTATGAACTTTTTCACAGTTTTTTATTTAAGATCGGTAGAGTGTCAAATTGATTGATGACCACAGCTCATACTGGCAACACGTTCAGCTGAAAGCATTACCTGGCCTTCCTAAAGTTAGCCAGCTGTGTACCCTTTCTCAGCCTGTATGTAAATAGTATGTTGTGTTCACAGTTATTACTAATGATGGATTGTTTTATCCATATATGTGCTTCCCCTTAGGAAGCTATAGAAAGACAGCAAATTTGGCTTTGTTCAGTATGAAAATTTATTTTTTTGTGAGAAATCTAATTAAAGATATTTATACAGCAGGAGTACTAACAAAGAGCAAGCCAGGGAACCAATTTTATTTCAGTTATATCTAAATATCAATGAATCTTACTGCCTTATGGGAAGTTGGTAATTTATTACATGAAAATATTTCACAGAAAATTTCTTTAGGCTGAAGTGTGTGGTTGATTCTACTTCGCCAGGCTTAACCTCAAAAGACTAACTTACAAATAGGAGAATGAAAAACCTCTGAATATGGTCTGGACTAATTTTAACAATCTGGTTTCTTTTATAACTTGCATGCTGTTTCTACAAAAACAATGTTCAATAGCAGCAGTGTACAACAATTAAAACTGACTGGACCATTTGCATTCTGTTTACACATATACTATTTGCCAACAATTACCAACAATTTAGCAACAATTACTAATACCAGTAAGGTTTGACTGAAGGGAATTAAAAGAAAAAAAAAAGATTCAAGTTCACAGTTGTTTTCTGTGTTTATGAATTTCTTATTAACAAAGGCATGTGTGTTTTACATGATCTACATTTAATACAGTGTTGTGAATCTGTACAACTACCAGCCAGAGACATATTCCATAATCAAATGTTTTTTGGGAAAAATATCTGTTCAATGAAAATGCAGGGTAAGGTTTATTTATTCTAATTTTTTGACATCTGGTCCTCCATCACCCATGAATCACCAGAGGGCTGGACCATCTCTCCCTTAAAGAAAGACTGAGAGAGTTGGGGTCATACCAACCCAGGCCATACCACCCTTCTGTGCCTCTGCCCTGGCTCTTGTAAGATGCTCCTTCTCATTTAGCAGCTCAGCATTTGAACAGAGGTACTATGGCCCCCATCAGGCTGCTGAAATAACTAAATATGTAGAATCTCCAAGAAACATATTCAGTTCTACTGGTCTGGAAGAACATACTCTGTTTGTTGAAGCAATGATGAACAAAAATGTTTCTCAAAAAGATGATGATTTTCACTTCTATGTGTTGATTGATTTCTCATCTGGACATTCCTAATTTTGAAGAAAAATTTCTTTTACTCTGCCATTTATGCATAATTCATGGTTTAGAACCATGTCCAAAATCCATGCTTAAGGTCTAATTAAGAAAAAAATGACCCAATCCACTGTTTGGTCTCAATATGCAATACAGAGTGCAGTTTGTGCAGTATGTGCCAGCTCTGCAGCTGTGGAAAACAGGTGTCAGATTTGGAATGCCACCCCTGATCATCCCTTACCCACAACAGAAAACTGAACGCACCATTTTCTGTCCTGATGCAGAAAAACAAACATGCAAACAAACAAAAAAAACCACAGAAAGATTGTTCTTGGGAACTGTGCTCTGCAGTTTCTCTCCTGATGCTTCTTTGTAGTTGGTGGCTGTGCCAGCTCTCTGTCTTAGGCAATAAAAGGACTTGGGCTTCCTACATAGCTGTCTTCTCTCACCCCAAAGTTGAAATTTAGTTTGGATAAGGTGAAGAAGTAGCAAGCAAGCACAGATCTGACCCTATATTATGTATGGAATTATGCCAGAATAAATCTTCAGTTAAGCTGAGTGAAGTCTAGCAAATTTTATGTTTGGTATTCTTTGTCAGTGATCACTTATTTGGAGTCAGGAGGAAGACAAACTATGTACATTCATTTACCACTCACATTATTTTATTATCTTTCATGCAACTGCAGATCAGTATGATTCCAAAATCTAGTTCTGCATCCTGTCTTGACTAAGCAAGGTCAAATAGGATTTGTTTACTGCTTTATGTCCAAAAAGCCTCCTATTGCAAGCTGATTTTATTAAGCTAGTAATATAAAAAAGGAATAATCCATAATATTTTTAAACAAGAATTAGTAAGAGCACAACTTTGCAAAGTGACAGTGTAAACCAGGTAGGTGGGAATCCATTTTAGGCTAGCATTGGTTAATTAAAAGTATTCACGTAACCTTAAGACATTTGGGAAATTATGTTCCTAGAAGTAGTACAGGTCACTCTTAAAGTACTACTTCAAAGTATTATTTGACTTAATTTTACTATATTAAAGGAAATATATATTAAAGGAAAGGTGTGTGAAATAAATTTACCTAAAATTACTGCATATTCTTCTTTCAGCTCTGTCCCTAAAGTGACAAGTAATTAATTTGGTTTTAAATTTAAAATATTACTGCATCTAAATATCAACCTTGCCAGCATTTTAGTGGAGTTAGAGAAATAATTGTCTACATTGCAAACATATTTATGTTTTACATATTATCAGTAATTTAAAAATTTAAACTCAGTTCTTCCTTTATTTCTAACCTGTGTATGTTATCTAAATGTGAATATCAGTTTTTCCATTAATATGGGTCTTGGTAGAACTTATTATTGAAACACAGTTGGAGCTTCAGTTTGTAGAAAATATCTCTATAAGTACATCTCAAAAAAACTCCCAAACCAAACAACAAACCCAGAAAAACTCAAACCAAAATGTTTCTCAGTACTGTAACAGTAGATCCACCATCTGGTGAAACCAAGTGACCATTGACATATTATGCCTCTTTTGGGGAGCAGTAGCAAAAGCCTACAGATAAGTATGGAGATTTCCTATGCTCCCCTACAAACACTTTTAGCAAAGAGAAATCAACATGTTTTCGAGGTCAGATAGTATATCATTTTGATGACATGTAAAAGATTCTACTTGATTCCACTTTCCTGATATGTTCTTCAACCTAGTTATAAATTGCCCTTCTCAAATTCCAGATTATCACAATTACCACAGAATCGCAGAATGGTTGCAGTTGGAAGGGACCTTCATGATCATCTAGTTCCAAATCCTTCCACTAGACCATGTTGCTCAAAGCCCCATCCAACATGGCCTTGAACACTTCCAGTGATGCAGCATCCATAACTTCTCTTGGCAACCGGTTCCAGTGTCTGACCACCCTCACCGTACGTAATTTCTTCCTAATATCTAATCTAAAGGTACCATCTTTCAGTTTAAAACCATTACTCCTTGTTCTATCACAACTGGCTCTGTGAAAAAGTTTGTCCCCATGTTTCTTATAAGCCTCCTTTAAGTACTGACAGCCTGCTATAAGATCTTTCTGGAGCCTTCTCTTCTCAAGGCTGAACACCACCAAAGCTCTCAGCCTGTCTTCACAGGAGAGGTTCTCCAGCCCTCTGATCATCTTAGTGGGTCTCTTCTGGACTCACTCCAACAGGTTCATGTCCTTCTTATGCTGAGGGCCCCAGAGCTAGACTCAGTATTCCAGGTGGGGACCATAAATTTTCCATTCTCTGAAAATATTCCCTTTGGAGCACTGATCTTTCTTCCTGAATATTTCTTTCATTTTCCCTATTCTTCTGAGAGGAAATGGTCCTTTATTTTCTCTTTGCAAGACTCTGAGTGGAGGTAAGATGTATTTTCACCTTAGGCTTACTAATACACGTTAATTACCCAGAACAAAACACACAGTAGAAAAGTGATGTCATTTGACTGTGACATAAATTTTGCTAAATTTTATCATACAAAAGAATAGAACTGGGGGGCGTTTGACCATACTTTTAATCAAAATACTTTTTCAATGATACTGAGCATTTATAAACTCATTTTTGTTTTTGCCAGATGCTTCTGTCAGATAGAAAGTAAATAATAGGAAAGAAGTTGTAATTTGAGGATAATTTTCAACCATACATTTTGATTTGTGTTTAAAGTTTCTTGCAGTTTTATTTTTAGAAGAAAAATATGCTCACAATTCAATTGAAACAATTTTCTGGAGATTCACTTTTAACTATGATCTACTTACTTTGGCTTAAACCTATTACTTGTTGGACCATTCTTCTCTGGCATTGTCAGAAAACTTAAAGAGCTTTTATTTGGACAGCTCTATTGCTGACCTTGTTTCATTTTTATGCCACCATAAAAAATATCAGTGTGACACCTCCAAGATAGTTTTACAGTGGGGCAGTTACTGCATAATGAATTTAGTTAATACTAGTCACAAAAGAATGAATGTGTATTTTTACAGATGAGAATGAGTAATTTAAAACTTTTAATCAATGCCTGCCTTTACTCATGCTCTGTCTGTCTGCACAGCACTTAAAGACAAACAAAAAAAGTAAAAAACCACAAAATTCCAGCAATACCTCCATAATAAATGTCCTGTTTGCAGATCAGCATTTTGAGAGCACTTCGCAAAAATAAAGGTACCACATGATCTATGCTGGTAATGTGATCCAAACCACAGCATTGGTTCCTTATTTGCAAATTATTCTTCAAATAAGTATTAGAAGCACAACACTTAATTTCGTAAGAGAATGATTTATGCCTTTGTTTTGAACTCCAGGATAATTACTAATTCTGCTTTATCAATTAATGAACATACAAACAGTGGAACCCATGTCCTTTCCTTATGCTCTTACAGTGATTAGAAGACAACAAAATTAGGTTACAAACTGACACAGCAAATAAAAGCAGGGCAACTACATTTAAAGTTCTTTTTAACTTAAATCTGTTTTAGGTGTGCACAGAAAGCACAGAAAAAAAAGCACAGAAAAAAAAGTAGTTCAGGATTGCATAGTGAAATAGACCACAAAATGTTACCTTCTACCAACTTTGTTAATGTTTGCCTTTAAAGACTGAAAGAAACAAGTGACCATATATTGGCAAAAGGTAAAAAGCCTTATTTGTCTATTATTTTAAGGTAAAGGTCAATGCAAGTGGAGAAACTGTTTTTAAGAGGAGGCATTGGTAGGGTTTGAATAAAGTTCATGGCAGCACTGACCATCTTTGCTGCTAACAGTTGAAAGGATGGTAAGTGTGAATGACTGGGTCTTCAGAAGAGTTAATAAAATGTTAAACCTTTGCCAATTTTGAACGATGAAAGATATTTTCTTTTTTGCCCCCACATTAGGTTCAAACTTTTCACACTTATATACTGGTATTACATAACATGGCTAGTCAGATGCAGAGCAACAAAAAGTCCAAGAAGTGTGCTTGAAGGTTTATGCAAAAATATGTGTTAATGAAGGACTAATGCCAAAGAAGAAATACTTTCTACTAGTACCTAGGAAAAGATGGGAAGGAAAAGCACAACAAAGAAAACAGGTTGCTGTTTGTACCCCTTCCAGAACTGAGCAGCATTGTTTTCTGCAGGTCAACAAAGGCTCCCTCATTAGCCAGAAATGATCAATGATACTTAATTGAAGGCTCTCCTCAAAATATTTTCAATTTTTCTTGAATTTTTGAAATATCTCTTTTAAATGTTTTTGTTTACCATTTAGAGAAAGAAATGCCAGAAGATGCTATAGCAGTAAAAGCTCTAAAAATGTGTGACAAGGGTGGAGAAGGTGGAGGAAAACTGGAAATTAACAAAACAAATTCTTTCATCATTGAAAGGAATTAATGCATTAACTACTAAGCAATAAAATAATTTTCCAATATAAATTACTTCATTGTTTTTCCCCTGAGAATTATAATTTTGGAACACTATAAATTTAGTTTGCTTAGTTAAAATAAACGTAGCAACTACAGTTTCTTCTACTATAACGACTAAAACCAAGGACAGTATATCCTTACAGTGGTGTTTCCCATCAACACATAGGACACAGCTAGAAGACTCGTTAAAGCCCTACAACTGCCTAGTCATGTATGTCCTTTAAAATATATGGTTACAAAGGTGGAAAGTCTTTCCTTCACAGCACTTTCAGTTTCAGCTGGAAATAAAGCTTATATGCATGGAATGCAAACATGTACCCAGATGCATTTTATTAATCAAAAACTATCCACGTATCTTTGCATTTGTTTTTAACATTATTGCTGTATACACTTAAATTTGAGAATTATCTCAAAAAAGCAGGATAAATTATTTGAAAACATAAAATATATTTTAAAGTACAATGTGCTTACTTTAGAAGACCTCAGTAAAACAGTAGCTTCAAAGGCAAAATTATCTGAGTACTACTTTCCCTCAGGTATTAATTCAAAATTCATTGCTCTGCTAAATACTTTTATTTGAGGAATCACAGAAGTTTCCTTCTGATTCCAGTAATTTTTTTTCTTATCGAGTATATTAAAAGTTTTAGTTTCAAATCACATTGTTAATTTTAGAGTGAAGATAAAAAGCCCAGCATTGTAACCTGATATACAACATTAGAAGATTGTGTAAGGTAAGCATGACATTGTACTTGAATTAGGACACTAGACAGCATACTAAAGAAAGAACATACAGTAATGTCAGCATAACTATGTATGTAGGTTGTCCTTTGAAGTACCTAGCCTTTCTCTTTATACAGCATCCTCCAGAATAAGACACCATTTTGAAAATGAAACCTTCATCTGATTGAGAAAGAACAAATCCTCCCTCTGATAGATGAAATTGCATGTTATGGTGATTTTCCTTTTCAGTCCTTATGGCAAGGCTTACAGCAGTCTCTACGGACAATTATTCGAGCCAGCACTTGCATTTGGCTGCCACTTCTTTGCTCACAGATACAGCACCAACCTTCCATGTCTAGCTCTGAGGTGACCTGGACAGAAGCACAAGTGGAAAGGCAATGCTTTCTCTCCATACAGATCCCATTGGGGCAGAAGCAGCCTAATGACAGAGTCTTTCAGTGGACTTCAAATTGGCTCTGAACTGCTTTGAAGTTAAGGGCACCATTCATAGCCAAAGATGGAAAAATGTAATGCCTCGGAGCTTGTAGCACCCAGCATTGCCCTCAGTTACTCTCAAAGCAATCCCAGTTATGTCCATGGGTTCACATAATCCTGGAGTGACAGGGTTGAAATTGTTATTATTTATGTAACTGAAGGTAAAGAAATGAAAGACAGAAGATGACAGCCCTTGGAGCATCCCTCCGTCTGACAGACACACTGACTGCTCTCTGAGATTGTCTGCTTGCTGAAGAAAAGATGAACAAAGGCAAAAGTGGGAGTTAAAACAGCGGGTGAACATGCCAGAATCTGGCCAGCTCATAACAGAAGAATAAAGCTTTCCTGACTACCAAAAACTGTGTTCATAAGAAAGAAGTCTGTCCTTTTTATCTAGTGAACTAGTATCCCCAGTCCACTGTCACCATAAATCTTCTGACATTCAGTTACTATTGTACTTGTACTGAGTGAGCTGACTCTTTGGTGACCCAGAAAATGTGTCATTCTCCACAGGATGCAGTTCTGCTAACTATTATCCATCTACCTAGTGCTACACACGAAACATACATTTTGCTGACTACAGCATCAGTAACTGTTTTATTCTATTTTATTTCTGCACATTGAATACCAACTTGGTAAAATGGTTTCCTGTAATTAACATGCTCAGCTGAGCTGAGGAGCATATGGTTAAATAAAGCTGGGAATATTATCACATTACATAATTTAGAATGTACAAAGTTTCAGATCCTCACACTCAGAGCATGGAGTAGCCTGCAAAGCTGTACAGTCCAAAAATGTGAAGGAATTTTGAGTAATCAGAACTAAAATCTTAATTCAAATGGATCAACCAATTAGAGTGGTTTCCATTCAAAGTTCAGAAGTCTTTTTTCCCCTGGGAGATTTACTCTTCCCTTCTCTTCAGGTTCATCCATCTGTCACCTTGGCCAGTTTTGTCAAAATGGACTCATAGTGGCACCCCACTAGTGGCGCTTTTTTTATACAACAGCTTAATTCCACATTTCCTCTATATCCTGCCTTCTCTATTACCTCTGCTTTCAAAACCCTGGTAATTTTCACCTTCACTGGCATGATTTTCACCTTCACTGGCATGATTTTCACCTTGAAGCTTGAAAGTCTTCTTTAGCCCCTCCACACAGCTATGCTGAAAGTATTTTTTCCCCTGGGTTATCCAAGCATCTTATTTTTCTTTTCTGTTCTGTATCTGTTACCATTGTATTGCATATGTATATGATTATACTATATGCTACAGGTTCAACTGCTGTTTCAGACATCACAGGTTCTTTGAAAAATTCTGAATAAAAATAGAGGTGCCATGGTTCTGTTTTTGTAACAAGCAACCCTGCTTCCTAAGGTTTCTGCTGTCTAATTATGAGGAGCTTCATGATGTTAAAGGTTGGTTCATGAAAAAGGGGAAAGGAAAGTAAAAGAAAAAGGACACTATGTAAATAACACACACAAATAGGTAGGCAGATAAATCTAGATGTGATCAGTTGTGACATTTTGAGAACAAACGAGAATAGCCCATCCTCCTTAAAAGTGAGAGTGGTTTTCAAACACCAGTGGGCAAAGGAAACAAGAAGAGTTCATACTTACTCTGTTTATGTGTTCAGAAAGTATGAAAACAACAACTAGGCAGTGCATAAGATAATGATGATTTTAGAAACACCTGACCATACCAGTAACTTGACTGGTTCAGGTGTTTGTAATTATGTATTATCCAGGCACTGTGGTGCTGACAGGATCTTCTTATCTGACTTATCTTAAATTATCATTCTAAAAGAAAATATTCAGTGCAAACACCGTAACTATGCATGAAAACACGCCTCTAAATATTTGAAAACTACGCTGTGAGTTGTAAAGAAACATAAAGGCCTAGGTGCTTACAGACTTTCAAATTGTGGGTCCTCATCTTCCTTCAATACATACAATTGTAAGCACACCGGGGTTCTTGTATGAAGATGAACAAGTCTGGTGGATTTTTAACTTTTAAAAAGGATTTAAGAATTTGTTAGAATTCTGTGAATGTTCTAAGTATCCATTTTTAAGTAGGAACAACATAGCTGTCCTTTTTTTTTTCTCTCTCTCTTCATAACATTTGTTAAATGATTACTGATTGCTAACACAGTGTAGGCGATGCTAATATTTCATAACTGAAATTAAAATAGATGTATTTTTGGCTCCTGGATTCCATGTGAAGGCACACTGCTTTAATTGTTGTTACTGCACGTATGAAGCTCTTCACAATTTTAATATACGGTATTTTTAAGGTATTTTTTTTTAAAAAAAAGAAAGAACATCTTTACTTTGAAAATGTCCAAATGAATAAATGCAGCAATTCCCATCAACGATATAATAAAAAATGTTTTGAAGTATTTCTCTCATGAGATTCACTTCAGTCAGTAGAATTTCCAAAACAGATTTAAGGGCTATCATAATTTCTTGTAAATTAGTGTGACTTCAGTGACATAATATTTCACATTAGCTTAGGCTATGGCCTTAATTTTCATGACAAATGATATGAATTTGATGTTGATGAAAATAAGAGGTATAGGTAATGCATCTGGAATGGCGTGTTTTTATATACACATGAATAATGAAGAAATAGCCCACTTTGTCCCATAATGTTTGGTCTTTTCTGAAAAGCACCACATTTTTTCTAATGTCCAAACTAAAACTAAAATCACAGTTTTTGGTTCATTCCCTTTTCTCCATTCCCTCCCTCTTCTGAATTGACCTTTATGTGTGGCTGAGGCACTGATCTTCCTGTCTGACACGATATCAAGAAATTGAATTGGTGGCTGCTTTCTGCTTTATTTATAAGAATATTTTCAGAGTGAATAAATTTGAACAAATGGTATGAAGTGCTCTACTTTTTTTTTGTTGTAGATGAGGGTGACTAGCAGGTACTTTAATCTTCCAATTAAACCAGCTCCATCTTCACAGAAATCACAGAATTGTGGTGGTTGGAAGGGACCTCAGAGATCATCGAGTCCAACCACAAAAAAAAAAAAA
>JAOQGH010000019.1:67535915-67567582 GCA_025769975.1 Gallinago jamesoni | reverse complement strand
AGCTTTGGCCTTTCTAATCTTTTCCCTGCATAACTTTGCTACTTCTTTGTAATCATCCTGAGTAGCCTGTCCCTTTTCTTTATGTGTTTCCAAATAATTTTCCCCATTAGAAGGCAAGAATTTGGAAGGGAATGATTCCAGAAACATTCTGAATTCATGCTTACATTTGCAAAGGCAGAAGCATCCATGTAGGGGGAGGGGAGGAGGGAAATAATTTTGCACAGATTTATTCTACATACTGTCTGCAGTGAGAGAGTTCAAGTAATGGCTTTCAAAGCGGGATCAGTATGCTTCAGAGACAGGATATCAGACTCAGTACAGGGGCTCTACCTGAGCAAATTAAAGAATTCAATCTTGATAAAATCTTGATGACTCTCTGGAAAATTTGTAGACTATTCATTTTCTTTGCCTGCTATTTATATATTAAAAAAGGAGCATGCTGCTTCTCTGTTTCCAGACTTACCGCTAAAATATTTTTCTGCCGTGACTTTTTTTTATCATTCCATATTCACTGCTCATCCGTCATTCTTTTGTCTTTGAGAGTGTGATGACAGTAGAATTTTCTCTTGTAATATTGTTAATAATATTTACTGTGATGGAAACTATTTTAGAAGAACCATTTGCAGAAAAATACCTCTATTGATCTTTGGGGTACCCATAGCTCCTTTTCTGTACTCCAGGACAGCACACACACTGCACTATATGGCCTCCCTACTTGAGTGCTTTCTCAAGACATGTCAAATTACATTACTTTAAAGTTCTATCGACCTATAGTTCCCATTCACACAGCTGGGTGACCTGTTCTTCCTTGAGCACACTCAAGGGCTTTTTAATGGATTTGAGACAGGGCTCTTCCGGGCAGGGGTCCTCATCATCAAGCACTTGACCATAGCTTTTCAACATCCTGTAACTCCTGGACCCTCAGGCCTGGTGTCTCACCTGCATCAACATTCCCTGTCTGGCAGAATGTCCTTCTGTGCACAAGGATAAAATGAGGCAGAACACAATGGCTTGCATGATTAAACTTAAATGTATAACAAGTCTGAGAATGATATTCTAGTTTAAGGATGATTTAATTCACAGTGAGGCAGTAAACAAGGATGGAATAAAGCTTTGAAACCTGTTATTCAAGAATGAGACAACATTTGTGTCAAAAGCTTCTATACAATTTCTAGTGGTACTGACAAAATATGTCAGAAATCACAGCTGTATTATAAATAGAGATTATATAAAAAAATTCAAGGTGTTAAACTGTAATCACCTATATATTTACTAAAAATCATATCAGCAGGCTACTGTTACGTAACATATTTTTTATGTTTCTTTTTTTGCCAGTCAGGAAGAGAAAAACACTTTTTGGCATGCAAATTCTTCTTCCAACATCAAAATACATCAGCCTAATCAGCTCAGTTTTGGATAGTTACGTACATTATCTTGATAAAGTCTCTTTTTACTTTTTATTATTACTGTAGCTCAAATGACACCCTTGTATTGACAGTAATAGTATACAAAGTTATTCCTTTTTTTCCTGCTCATATACTTTCTGATTAATGAAATGCAGCACAGTGTTTTACTATGATGTGGTCTTATTGCAAAATTCCATATTAAAGATACAGCTGCAATGCTGAAAATGCAAAACAGAAAGATTTAAGGATGCACAGTGGGATTGTGAGTGAGGCATGAAGGAAAGTCAAGGAAGGACTGAAGCCATTATTTCAAGGAAGATGCAGAGGCTAACATGGTGCATTGGTTTGACAGAAAATGTAAGTATACTGGCAATGTTACTGAAAGGAGACAAAAGACCTTCTAGCTTTTGTTAAGGCATTTTTATCTTCCGCAAAACATAGGAAGCAGCTATGGAGTAGCTGTATAACAAAACTTTGTAACACAAAGATATTCCCTTTCTATTTGTGAATTGTAACTTTGCTTTTTTCCCAGCAGGTTGTATCTCTAAGATTTTGTTCAGTTCTGATAAACTTTCTTACTTTTCAAAACCAAGGAATACTGATGATAAATATATTGTTTCTGAACTTCCTAGTCCCCTTTGAATGTAGACACCATCTGATGCTTAGGGGAGGACAGGGAAAAAACTTGAATATCTTAATTGAATCAACTGCATGTTTCTCTAAGTGAAGGTGTTCTTTGCTGTGCATCAGTTTTAAACATATAATAGTTATATTGGAGTGTGGATGCCTACTGGTCCCTACTCAACAACTTATTTCTGAACTTCATCTGGAAAACAAAGTCCAATATACAGTAAACTTAAGAACTTCCAACTAGCTCCTAATACATATTTAATACAGAGAAATGTATGTAGACCATCACATACATAAGAAATCAACATAACACCCCAAAAGAGTGAAATGGATTATTTTAATTTATTATGGTCTTTCAGCTCCAGTGTAAGCAAGGATTTCTCTAAGTGATTTTAGGGGTGTGCATTTTGAATTTAGAAGAACCCTGAATTTGATAAAAGGAGTGGTCAAAACTTACTGAAAATCAAATTCCTTCAGGTTTTATAATCCGAGCACCCAGATCCACCTGTTACTTCTGAAGGTAGTAAACTGAATCATCAGAGAGGAGTCAAGCATATGGATTAAAATAATATAAACTTGAGGGGATCTACTCTTTTTGTGTATATACCATGTTGTATATGTTTCTAGTAATTTCAACACAATTATTCAAGTTTTACTTTTCAGTCTGAAGAACAGTAGCTTCTAGTCTCAAAAGCAGCTTTTACTTATTTTCAGGCAGGCAGACCTGATAACACTGACAGATCTGAGAAACCTTAATTAATTATACTACCAAACCCCTGGATAAACACTTGTTTAATCTAGATTCATAGATTAAAGAGCAGAAAATATTACAATAATCCAGATTTATTTTTGTTTTCTCCTTTAAGACTGCTCAACAGATGTACTTTTTCTTCAATTTACAGGTCCATCAAATTCAGGAAAGTTACTCAAGAAATACAGATATTTAGGCACAAGGAACTAGAATCAATATAAAATATAGTGGAAATAATTTATTTCTGGACAAATACTGCAGTACTGAAGTCTGGCTATGTCTGATGATGTAAAAAATATCTCTCACCCTGGTAGGCTGAAACTGAAGGTGGTTGTATTAGTAAAAATCTGTTCTTACAGCACTGTTGTTCTTGGGAAAGGAAACTGGGCTAATCCAGCTACACAAACACGCTATCAGCAACAGCTAATGTCACAGTGTGGAAAATCTTCATATTGCTTGCACTTTTTTGAACAAATATAGGCTACTGATTGCAGATACACCCCCAAAAAACTTAGAACTTTGGCACCATCACAGTGGTGTTGTCTCCAGAATGGCTCTTCAGAGAAGATAAAAGAGAGAATAGTTTATCAGCCAGAGTCTTATGATACACACTTAGAGGATCTCTTCTCCAAATAGCATTTACTGTTTGGTAAAGGGACTATATGAAATGCTTAGAAAGAATTCCCAGACCCCAGTGTTAGGTGAGAGTTCATATCTGACCAGGAAGAAAAAAGACCTTAAATCAGAATCAGGCCCCTGTATTTAAAACCAACCAAGAAATTAATTTAGAGAACATCACCTCTAATCTATTTTTATTTTTATTTCTAATGTCCGAAGCACAAAAATACAAAAAATTTACTCACATGGAAAATTTCAGTTTATGGAGTACTGGGAACATTTCTCTTTAGAAAAGAAATAACAGATGTATGGACATATGTGGTGATATTCTGAAATGATCCCTTCCTTTATTTTCTTTTTAGAAAAAAACTATTCTACAGTGCCATACATTAGCACATAGTATTTTCTAGATTAATAAAGAAAGCATCATTCTTGAGATGCCTAAAAACTACTCAGGGTTTTAGGATGTTTTTTGTTTGTACCCTAATATGAAATCAGAAGTATAGAAGAAACATGCAAATCCACAAATGTGATGCATTATGCTTTCCAAATTCACAACAAGAATGTTAGGAAAGCAAGTTAAATAGGTGGTAATACATCTTTTCAGAAGGAGGAAGATAAACAACAGAATGAAAGGCAATTTACTTCACAATAATTTCCAAAACCTGTTTACAAATAGAATGATCAAACTGCAACTCCAAACCTACCTTTTTGGCTGATTATAAACATCTCATTACCTCACAAAAGACCATCAACATAAAGATGTATTAGTCTATTCTGACTGGCAGTGATTTATTGCGAACTCCAAATTGAATATTGATGTTTTGCTATTGAAATGAGAATGCCAAAAATTACCCATAACTGACTAGAATCAATGGCACCTTCAGACTCAACTAGCCCTACAATGAAAGGAAACCAAATAAGTCAGAACTGGTTATTTTGGATAAAAATTAATAATAATTTTTTTTAGAAAAAAAATGTTATTGGGAAATTGTATTTTAAAACATTTTTTTTTTTTTTTTTTGGTGACTGTTATCTTGCATAAGACATCAAGCTATCATATACAATGGAGAAAAAAACAGTATGTGCTTGCTGCTATGTCACATATAGATGCTTTGGAAATTTTGCTTATTTTCTTCACTGTCACTTCTTTAGCTGTCGTTGAGCCAAATAAATCCCAATTGTGCAAGTGTTTAAGTACATGCTTAAATTTTCATTAAACACAATGCAACATAATAATGAAAAACATAATCATGAAAATTGTGTCTAAGATCTTGTAAAATTATGGCTTTAGCTATCAGACTGCTGATTGCCAGTGCCGCCTCCGCTTTTGCTGGAGTTGCAAACTCAAGATAGATGAGGCCTATGTAACACGAAAAAAAGTCTGGGGAGCTGCACCAGCAACTCCTTGAAATACAACACACTTTTCTGGCAAGTCGAGTCATTCAATGCCTAAGCATCTGCATGGAAAAACATTATTTTTGTGCTTTTCTTCCTAAGTGGAATTTTTCTACTGTTTTTAGCATGTGAAAGAGAGTTGGTAAAAACAGCCACCCTTCTTCAGTATTTACAAATGGCTTCCATTCTCAGAAGGTGCCTAGAAGGAAATGCTGCCACTGTTCTTTTTACAGCCACCACCCACATCTCGAAGCAGGGTTTCACTCACAGCAAAGGCTGATTCACCTTTTTTTTCTCTTTTTTTTTTTCTTTTTTTACTAAAGAAATGAAACACATTAAAATGCACAGACTTGGGGTTCAGCTTGTTAAATAAATGCTGAAGAGTAGAATATTAACTGCCCCAGTTTAGGTGCTGGGAAGGCTGCTGATGTTATTTTTCAACAGGGTCAATTTTCCACCTTGAATAGACAGCTCATAGTGGTATCACTGTAGAGAGGGGGTAATTATTCTGCTCAGTGCTCCACTTAAAAGCATGAATTTGGAGAAGCTTTTGCATAGCTTCTGGTTCAATTCTTTATAATATATAATAATAAATCTTTTGAAAATCTTTTTTTTTTTTCACCATGTGTAAAATAGTTACAATGGCAGAAAGATTCAAAGAGAAATGTTCTTTCCTACAGACAAATAAGAAAATTTCAAACATAAAATTCAGGGGTGGAACAAAGTCTTGAAGGAAAAGAGTAATATTAAGCCTAGACCCTTAACCAAAGGTAAGGAAGGTATTCAGGGACATATATTTCTTGGCAGAACCAACAGTCTTCAATGGTTACAAAATTAATTATCAAAACAAGCTCATTTCCCTGAGGTATTTTTAAAATACAGAAAGCTAATTTTTCCAAATATTTAGCATGACAACCTTTCAAATATTACTACTAAAAGTTTAAAAGCATGAATAAGTTCCTCTGGTTTTAAAAACTGTACAGAAATGTTGTCGAATAAGTACAATTGAAGAATCACCTTCAGTCTCTCTTCTAATAACATCGCCAATAAACAGAAAATCACCAATAAATGTAAATTATAGAGAATACATCTTAGAAATGCATTCACATTCAGATTTAAATCTTCATGCTCAGCTTAGTAGGAGCAATAACCCAGACTTTCACACATAACCTAAATCTTGTCAGCCTTTTCCTTTCTTCCTGAAAGGGAAGTGTGCTTGTTAATGAATCCAAAGCAACTCATTGCATTTATTTGAAGTTATGAGTGTTCTCTGCTAAAACTGTAGATGAAACACTAAGCAAGGATGTTTTCTTCAAAACCTAGAGGTATTATAAGGTCATTTTAGTCACTGGAAACTATAATAGTATAAAATTGCAGTTAATTAAAATGGAACGTTTACCTTGCAAAATACAGGCTCCACGGATACAAGTAGGAAAGACAAAAGAGTTTGCTGCCAAGTTTCCAGCTCCACTGCTTGCTTACTAGAAAACAAGAAGAGGAAAAATTATTTAGACTTGTCGGTTGTACCAAGTTTTTTGAAATGGTGAGGTTTTCAGTGAAAATCCTTGGGATGTTTTAGGATCATATTTAGCTCCTCTCCAAAAAGGATTGCCTCTGTTGAGGTGAATAGGGTTAGAGGCAAGCAAAACCTCCTAATAATACCAAATAATAGTGTGCACTTACTGGCACTCAAGGGTAGCAGGCAACTGTGTTGCTTACAGTAGCTTAGAAAGCCATTTACTGAAGTCACTGAAGGGGAAACTGACAAAGAATTAAACCCAGAATGGAGACAAAGAAAAAATCATATCTTTGCAACACTAGGATTAACAACTTCTCTCTTCTGGTGATGTAATTTGTCACCTCCACAGCTTTCTCCATCCATGTCTCCAACTCTACAGTAAAAAAGGAGGTGTTTAGAACTGTTTCCACTATACTGAATTTAAATCTGAACTTTCAATTTATTTTAATGGGACTTGAAAAAGGAGCTGTCTTCAACAATGAAGGCAGAGGAGTTAAGAAAAGTTCTGACTCTTATGTTTATCAGGACCAGAATAACAACCCTGATAGAGCAAATGAACTATAGATTATACAATAACCCAGAACTACATTCATACCAAAGGCTAGTAATGATTATGCTATTTTGAAATTAATCTGATAAAAATGCCATGAACAATTTTGGTCAACATATCGCCCCTAAGCTTTTCAGGAAGACAAACTAAGAGAACAAAATTCTTTGGCTTCCTGCCATATAGAAATTATTTTCCCATGACCTTTCTCAATGCCTAAAAAAGAAGACTCTGCACCTCTATATAAAGCATATTATGGTCTGACAGAGATTATCCTGAAAAATGAAAAACAGCATACAAAAAGGAAAGAAAAATGTTACTTAAAAATAGTCTTAGGATATTATAAGAAGATAACACTGCAGTTATGAGAAAGAACATTAATACATACAAATTTCATGGTGAAATATAATGTTTTATCTAATTCTTATTCAACTAATTTATCATTTGGTATACTAATACGTGAGTTAATATTTTTTTATTATACTATATGCTTGATCATGGACAGGGTAAAAGGAGTAAGAAGTGAACTGCAGAAGGAATCTGCAACATAAGGAATTTATGCAATTTACAGAAGGAGTCTTGGAAGGCAGCAAAGAGCTGCCAGCACTCCAAACAGGACTGTCTCCATTAAACAACAATGCTTCCCTAGAGAAGTTGGGTTGCAAACTCACCAAATCAGTAGTTTTACTATGAGATTTGCATCAATTCTCTATTATCTCCCTAGCATGTAATTTTCAGACAGCTTACTTTGTGAAAATAAAAACTTTATACACTATTCCTTTATTTTTTTTTTTTAATGCAGGGTCACAATGGAATCTAGCTGAAAATATTCTCCATCAAAATGAAGAAGTGGAGTGATTCATCAATTTCCCTAGAAATGCTTCACTTGGGCTTCTGGGGCTCCTTTATGCTTGGCTTTCTGTTGCTCTGCATGAGCTCTTAGTATAACAAAAAAACAAACAAGCAAACAAAAAACCCCCTGTTGCTTAAGTGAGGAGATTAACAGGTGTGGGCACAAAGTTTGCCTCAGAATTTTTTTGAACAATTGTCATAGGATAAAAACTTCATTTCTCGAAGACTTTGCTGAAATTTGAACACCTCTCCAGACACTGAGAGACCTTAATATCTTCTTGTTTATGGAAACTCACAGTCATGCCCAGATCTGATTGTACAGCTCTTATCTTTATATCTACCAGAGATACTGAGTGAAATATTTTGGAAATGTTATCTTCTATTAATAAAGAGGGCAAATTATTATTCAAATAAATGAAAATAACCTGCAACACAAGAAAGCAGGAAGAAAAAGCCACTAGAAGATAATAGTATTAAATTGCCTGAATGCATTAGAAATACAAAAAAAGGTGTTCTATTAACAGGCAGAATTTGTTTCTAGACAGTTTATTTTATTTTTACCTTATTTTCTTTATTCCTGCTCTCTAGCAAGATTGAAAATGCTTTATCTAGATGAAATCATAAGAAGTGTCAAAGCACATAACAACAGTAAAACAACATATTTCTGAATGTAACCGTGAAAGTAGAAAGATGGGCATGGAGGAGTGAAGTTGAGAATAGGAAAATGCGGAGGTGAGAGGAAGTTGGCTTTAGTTTTATATTTGTTTCTTACCCTCCTATTATAGTTTTAATTGGCCATAAATTAAATTAATCTTCCTGAAATTGATTCTACTTTGCCTGCTACAATAATTGGTAAGTGGTCTCCTGGTCCTTATCCTGACCCATGAGTTTTTTCATCTTATTTTCTCCCCCTGCCCTGTTGAGCTGGGGGAGTGAGAGAGCACCTGGTGGGAGAGGGGGAGGGGGAGGCAAGGTCAACTCACCACAGTTTCTCTATGTGCTTCCGGCAATCCTTCATTGAGAAAGACACAAGTGTCTACTCTTAACGAGCTGTACTGTCACTGGGCTAAAGCCAACATTATGAGGTTAAAAGTCAAAAAAGCAGTAGCATTTCAGTGCTGTTCTGTGGTGAAGGTTACAATAGGACAATTATGCTTTTGTAAGAGCAAATTTGTGGTCATTCAGTACATGTGTTGTTACACTGATTATGTCAGCTCAAGAGGGCAAAGGGTAAGCAAATTGTCCCACCATTGCAATATTTTACTTTGCTATTATTACACCTTTTAATTTGTTTCAATGACAAGGTATTCTCCTACAAAAGAAAACAGTGCTGTTTTCAGAATGGTAATCTTTCCATCGTGCTTTCCCATAGAAGGAGAAGTTCTTTCTCACCATATAGGAAGAGTGTCTTGCTGTCCAAACATATAGCCAACTGTAATGTGAAAGGTTTCTACACTGGGTTCAATTCCTAAATGTATTATGTAGTACTAAGTTAAATAAAGATCATGCTTCACTTTCACTACTGAGTAGGTTAAAGTAATAGGTTCAAAGCTAACTTATCTGGTGATTTTAATGGAGAATTGGAGAAGCTTTATTTGAACTCATGGTGAGAATTTTTTTTCCAGGTTTTTCACTTCCTAGGGGGACTTGTAATGACTTTTTAATCTTGCCTTTTGTTACCTTGAATTATTCTCAGACTTAATACAAAATAAAATTAGAATGAAAAAAGCCCATACAAATAAGCAAATCCATCACATCTCTAAAAATATGTTTGATTTCTTTTATGCTGAAACCAAAGGGAAGTATTTTAAGTCTTGTAGCCATTTCCCTTCACTTTTGGTTGCACACACAGTAGACTTAAAATAAAGATGAGCACAGGCCTTTGGAGGTCAAGCGAATTTAACTCTAAACTGTGTTTCATATTCTAACTAATCTTTAAAGGATATTTTAATATTTAGATTTCTCTCCCTCATCATCCCCCTCGCCCATTCCCCCCCTCCTGTCCTGAATGCAGCAGTACAATGGATTATCAACATTAAAATCTCCACTGAAGAAGCTCAAGAATCAAACTCCCAAATGTTGATAACATCTCCATCTCATTAGAGGAGAGGACTCATCTAGTAGAGGACTAGAGGGGTGTTGTTATGACAGATCCCAATAGGAATTCAACAAAGTCCACCACAAAATGTTATCAGAGAAACCAAGTTTCTCTGGGACAAGAAAGAGGTCCTTATAGAGATAAGTGATTGCCTAAAAGATGAAAAACAGAGCATCTTATCAGTTTCTCCAGCAGCAGGTTATCCCAGCCATCTTGTTTTACCACAAACTTCTCCTCACCCTATACTGCTCTTTAGGTGGCACCAAGCTGATGCAAAATCTTATTAACCAGGTGTGGAAATGGTAGAGGAAATTCAGTGTCACTGTAAAAGTGATACATATGGAAAAAAACCCCATTCACATTAGATGAAAAGTAGTGTGTTGTGATATTTTCACCACCCCTAAGAATAAGATTTGGGAGTCTAAGAAAGCAGGTCTGTGAGCACATCAGCTTAGCAGTCATGAAAACAATCCTGAATTATAAGAATTACTGTAAAAGGAAGAGAGAAAAAAAAATGGAAAATACTGATAAGAAAATGAAAGGGGAGGGGCTACCACAATTTTCTACAAAATCTTTAGTGGCAAAGATACTGCCTATTATAAGAAACAGTGGGAAGTATACAATATCCAGCAGAATAATACTCCAAAATGAACAAAATGATGCATTTCATTCATGGATTGGGCAGGGAAAACACTAAACTTTTTTCCCCAAATGTTGACCTTCATCAAATTTTTGGAGGAAAAAATCATCTATGGGAACTCATCTTTGGTAAGTCTTTAATATTTTATCTAAATTTGTCTATTGCATCAGCTTAAGTGCAATCTCAATCAAGATGTTCCTTTAAGGAAGAGAGCAACTGTCACAAAAATAATGCAGAGAGTTTCACAACATCAAAACAAGAAATCATCAAAACCAGAAGTCACTAAAACACACTACAGAGGGAGAGCCTGAAGAGAGATTTCAGTTGGATTTTTTGAACCACATGCCAGACGTGAAATGAATTAAGATAGTTTTGCCCTAAAAGCACAGAAGAAACATGAGCATCATGAAAATAAGTTATGTGACCTACATATTCTAAAATATTGAAAACATTAAAGGCCACAGATCTAAAATGTTGAGATGCCACACATCCAAAACTGACTGCTTTAATTTTCAAACAATAAATATTTCAGATTTTAAAAAGGGTTCAAAATTCTATTAGTAATAATAAAGATCCTCTAGACCTATATGTTAACACCATAATTAATTAGTTTTATATATAATTTACAATAGGGTTTCAGGCATAAAATAATTACATTCTTGAGGCAACAGAACTTTTTAAGGCTAATGGTCATATTTTTCCTCAGAATAATCCACCAATTTTTTTTTTTTTTATAGATTTCCAAAGAGATGTTACCCAACATGTACTTAGGACAGCAGTAGTTTGTTTTGTAATTCTGTCTTAGTTCAAAACTTTACCTTAAATGTGTTTCTTGTCAAGCATTAACAAATTGAACAGTAAAAATTTACAGATGAGCCTAAGGCAGGCAATTTCTGGGCTTTTTTTTTTTTTCCAACAGATGTGTTAGATTTCTTACAATACATACTAAGCTTAGAACCAGTTTTTTTAAAAAACCTAAATGAACTAGCTAATAAGAAAGTAAAGTTTTCCCTGAAAGTACGTCAGAGATTTTGTACTGAATGAATTAATTCAAAAAATCTGCTGCACACTGAGGTCTGCAAACACTGCCTTTGAGAGTCAGCTTTACAAATATGTAGCAAAACCTTCCAAAACTTTACTGCTCTTAGCAGAGTTGCTAAGTTGTGCCAGATCACGGTAACCCACAGACACTTGTTTCTTCTCCTGACTTCTTTCCACTCTCCCCAGCTAAGTGGAGTTTCAGAGTGACACTGTAGAAGGCTTTCTAATCTTTAGCACTGAAATGAAATGTCTATGGCAGTCATGGAACCATGAGTACTTCCGTCATTATAATACTTAGATAGACATCTGTCAGAAATGATATATATGCAGCTGGAAGCAGCAGCACTGGGGGAGGGGAGTGAGTTATATACTCCTAAAGGACCCATTAGACCCATCATTCATGATCCTTCCAATAATTTATATTTTAACAACAGAAATTGGATAAAGTCTTGGGTTCATATTTTTATAGTCTGACCTAAAAAACACATCTTTCATCACTTTATTTCAGATATCACAAGTGATCAAAAGTGAATTGAGGCAGGATTTTCAGTTTTAAAACAATGAGTAAGCTGAAAAAAATGCTCAAATTTACCTTCTTTAAATGTCCTTAAGAGTTATATGATTATGTGATCCACAGTTACAACAACATCCATTTTAATAATTATGTATGAAATTTTTTAAAACTAACACATTTCAAATTTCTGAAGCCAAAGCATATATTAGCTCATTTGCTCTGCAGAAAGCCGATACACATTCATTGATGCTTTTGTTGAAATTCAAAAGAATGGATACAAATACATTCTGCAAAAAGAGAATTAAATTTTGTCATTCTCTTCATTTTTCATCATCATATAATCTTCAATTAGAATGAATGCTGACTCAGTCTAATGTTTAAGAGCTACAACAGACAAAAATAATGTGAAGAAGATTGTGGTCTTTCTAAATTCAGTCTTTAAAAACATTTATTTCTTTTGACACTCAAAAATTTACCCTTTTTTTTCAATAAAAGTCACAATAATTGATCACTCTACCAAAACGCCACAAACAAAATGCAAAATTAAAACTACCAAGAAATGAAAGCAAAAATACTGGAATCCAGGATAAATCTAAAGGGTCAGCTGATGAAATCATAACCATCTGTGTCTCTCCTTTCAGAGTCTATTGTCTTTGACACCAACAAGATTCCTCCACAAAGACTAGACAATTGTTAGTTTCATTGCTTTACATATGGCTCAAGTGCTATCCAGGTTTACAGCCCGTTACCAAAATCAAACTACATGTATCTGGAAAAGCAGAAGGCAGTGTTGCTTATTCCTTGACTATATACATGTACCATCTGTAGGCTTCTCTTTCATTTGTGTCATTCCAAACATAAATATAGCTAATATTGATATATGCCTCCTACTCAAATCTCTCAGCCATCCCACCCTATCTTCTTGCATGGTGGGTGAAATACTGTTTAGTGTATTAACCATCAGCTGAATTCCAGCTATTAAAAATTGCCTAATGATGGACAAATGTTCTGAATATTTCTAGCAATGAACCATGTCATCAACGAATTTCTGGTAATCTATGATACCACCACATGGCTCAAACAGGTTCTCTTACAGTTGTGAAAGACCTCATGGTGGACCAGTGTTCTGGGAACCACTCTTGATTTAATTTTGTTTAAAATTTTGGCGGCATTTAGAGATAAGTGGTTACAATAGATGAAATTACTATGTCAACATCTTTTTGTGAGAAATCATCTCTTTATCATGGATATCAGGAAGACACACAGTCTTTTATGAACCAAAAACTTGATAAAACTACATTAGATAACTGAAAATTGCCACTCAGTGTAAAAAAGAATTAGGGACACAGTTAAAGCATGTTGCACTGAACTAGAGAAACACAACATGAACATCTAGAATGCCCAGTACTCACTTGCACCATTTGACATTCTGTCTTCACTATTAATTTTAGGTTTCATTCATATAAAGTCTGACAGACAACCTTATTTTACTACATGATAGTCCAAAGAAATCATTCTTTGACAGAAAAAAAAGGAGTTAATCGAATTATATGATGTAATATTAAACTGTTGCAACAGTCTGTTTCTTAATCTTTTCTCGTTACTTCACCAAATAGGATTTCTCACAAGAAAAAGTGAATGTATAAGACCATTATTCAGGAGTGTTTCCCATTTCAGTCAGATATGTGCTGAGACAAGAGATGAGAAGTGACAAGAACAGGGATTAAGAAAACATGCATTTGTTTGAGTTTATTACCCTTCCATTTTCTGCAGGTGCCCATAATCTTTTCTTTTTTTTTTTTTAAGGGGCCTTCTACCTCTGTAATTTGCCTGCCTCTGTTTCTTACAATGGCAACATTGCTTGTAGCAGACCTATTGCTAATTTCTTGTGGAAGAATGAGTATTTAGGTTTGTGCCATTCAAAAACAAAAATATTTTAATCTCCCAATTTAAGGACAAGTTAATGAAAAAAAAAAAATCTATGTATAATGTCAACACCACCTAATCGTAGGTTCAGTACACAGATGCAACAATTAGAGTGAGATAGTAAATCCTACAATTAAGGTGCTGTTTGTTAGCTTTTGTAGGCAAGCATATTTGATCTTTTATTTCTTACCTAGAATGGTCCTGCATCTCTTACAGTTCAGAGAAGGGTAGGAAATATGTGTCATGCTTCCATGGATAATATTTGCTTTAGCCAGGGATACACAAAGCGATTTCATTACTGGTGGTATGGCTTAAGGATATCACAAAGTGCTGCTAAAATCCATAGGGATTACCAAAGAAGGAAGAACCGATCAAGAAATTACTTTGCTTACACTTCTCTGGCATACCCTGAAACAAATTTGAACTTCCGCTGAGATTTGTTCTTTCTCTTCCACAGACAGATTTCTTCTTATTCATAGTCATATAGAGAAACAAGTCCCTGAATTAAAAATGTTACACCTATAAAATTAGGCAGCTCTCCAGCATGCATACAAAAGAAGTACTTCATTTTATAGCTGTAATCTACCCATAATGTAATTGATATCTTTTAGCAATATAAAAAAGAATATAGAACTGTCACTATAACTAAATCAACTTTATATGAATGTTCTTATACTAAAGCAAAATGTTATTTGACCTTGCACTTGTAACTTGATGGATGATTCAAGTGCAGGCCTGATTCATTTTAGAGGACTGTGTTTATAAAACACATGACGTTCATCTTCAGATTGGGAAACTAAGCTCTTGCCCTTGAGGTTTGTAGTAATCTTAGCAAAATTCTAGTGTGGAAAAGAGTACCAATGCATTTATGCTTTTCTTACCCTTTGGCAACATTACTTTCAGGGTAAGAGCTGTAGCAGCAAATATTGTGTTATATAGTCAGAGCCTGGTGCACCTAGTGAAGCAAATCAAAACACTCTAAACTTCAGATGCTTCATTTCATGAATTCACCCCAAAGCAAACAGATTACCATCTGGGCATATGAAACAGAAAGATAAAATATACACTTAAAGTAGTCTGTGCTTGTGAGTACAGTATGTGTAGTTTGAGTTCAGTATATCAGAATAAGAATTACACTATTTTAAAAGCTAGTGTACCAGGAGTTTGAAATGTTTTCTATCTGAATAGTATTTGAGGTACTACTGAGATGCCAAGCTGATATTTAGGATGAAATCTAATATGCTTTAATTCATCTCACAATTATTCCAAAAACATCAAAAATTTTGAGCCAACACTATAGATAACATCTTGACTAGTGATTTATTTTTCCAATTACTGTTTTTCATTTCAGACATTCAGAAAACATATTGAGGCTATTTAAAGCATATTATTTCAGAGAATGAACTATAACTGCCCAAACAAATTGAACTCATTTGCCTGAATGGCTTTTACAAACTCTTTTCTTATCTTCACACAGGTTAAAAGCTCACAATATAAATACATACAAAGCAGATCATAAACTCTTCCCCCATGAGTTCTACATACTCCAACCACCTTTAAAACTGAAGTTATTTCACACAGTTTTGAATACCTATGGCATTTTGGACCATGGAGAAGAACTCCAACCAATTCCAGCTGAGCTTATACTTCACCTTTCAATTTCTTTTGCCACAAAAACATATTTTATAGCAGCCAATAGCCTGAAATGTATGGAATCATGTAGACTGAAGCCTTTCATCTTTGCAACATGAATGCACTTACTGTCTGCAGCACAGGGCAAAGACAGGAATAAATATTATCTGAGTGAACTCAGTTTGGGAAACAAGATAGCTGCCTTTTTCCTGGAGTCAAAAACTCTCAGCAAAGCTACTCTGGATACAGATGTTTTCCATTGTCTTGTGAGATAAAGAAGCCATGGGAATCATGATACAGGCATGGAAAGGCTTCAGGCAGAGTCACTTCCAAGTTGACTGACTTATTACTGCAGGTACACTGGGCTTGAGCTAGTTCCTCTGGAATCTCTACCACTTACAAGTGCTCCAGGTGCTATACTAAGGAGAGGAGCTTTCCATTTGATTATAGTGTGAACACCCCTCACATTCCTGCAAGAGACTGTCACAGGTTCAGGTCAATTTTTTTCATCTCTGTGGTGCATTCTGTGGATTCCTTGAGTTTACATCCACCACCTTTAGTATAAGCCAGCAGAAACATGTGGCTAATTCTGCTACTCAAAATACTAAAATGGGATGCTGAAACTTCTAATCTATGCTAATTGAAGACTTCTTTCCCAGTCTTTCTTTTTTAGTACTAACATAATTTCTATTAGAGAGTATCTACTTCAGAACTTTTTCATTGCATATTTTCAGTAGGTTCTCAGCAATTATAGTCTTTATTATAATTGCTCAAAGTTCCTTTGAATGTACAAATGAAAGAGACTTGCAGAAAGATCTAGAAAAGACTATAGTTTTCAAGCCCAGAGGAAAAAGAATCATTACAACAAGTCCACAATTAATTTCCCTGACCTTGGAAAGCAAAATGTATTCAAGGTTATGAAATTGAGCTCACAATCTGAGACAGATTCATAGACTTTTAATGACACTGACTGGTATAGAAAAAGGTTTGCAGGTTATAGATCTTGTGTTACTGTAGAGATGATACCTACTATCCATTTTGTGAGCTAGTTGTTGCAATACAACGTTTGATGGGCTTCAACTCTATAGCTAAACTGGTTGTTTTTTTCCAACCTTTACATAAGATAAGAAAAACACTAAAAATGAGCATAACCTATTGAAAAATGGTTACGAAGCAGATGAAGGTTTTATCCAAAAAAGTATCAGCAACAAAGAGAAATTAAACAAACTCTATGGTAGAGTAAGGTTGTTATTCTTTACTAAACTGAATAAATTTATTTTTTTTTAACCTCAAACATGGCTCCTTAAGATTTTTTTTAAAAAAGAAGTCTATCAGGAAATTTGATGAGTTCTTTGTTGTTTCAACATATCTAAAATCAAAAGAAAAAGATGGAACTTTTGAACTTTTACCAGGAAGGTATTTTTCCTTTCAGGTCATCAATACCATCTGTCAGTACTAAATTACAATTTAGTCTTTTTTTTCTTTTTTTTTTTTTTCTTTTAAAACACTGTACCATATTCTTAGTGATGTATTGATCCTGTCTGTCATTCTTTTAACTGGGTGAAACATTTGACTATCTTCCATTAAGCACTCATTTAACTCACATAACGAAACAAATTTATAAAAGGCAAGTCTAAGCCAGAGTAGCCTCTTCACTTCTGGCATACAATCAAATCAGAAATGGATTTGCATCTTTTATAAGGCATTGTACTCATGGTGGAAATTGTAAGCTAACATTTGAACGTTGAAGATAAGTCAAAACAAACTTTCCTTTTAATTCAGTGACTGAAAGCATTTTGAAAGCTTAAGATAACAATGAATTGATGTATTTTAATTTTTCCAAGAAAGTAGGACTCTGATCTGACAAAAATTGTTGCTTATTTAAAATTTCACAACCATGGCATTTGAGCAAGGACTAACATTTCCAAAGGTTCTCCACAGAAATGGGTATTTTATAGTATATAACTACAAATGTTGATTTTGAAAAGATCATTTAGGTTTGATGATGTCTATTAGAAAAGGATTTGGTAACCCCTATTTAAAGTTTCAAATATATTAAAAAAAAAAAAAAGGTAATAGTACAAATGGATGCCTGTCTTTTCAAACTTTTCATAAATACAAACTTGTACATATCTTAATTTTGCTCATGTGCTCATTATGTGGTGATTTCAAAGCAGGAGTTCTATATATGAAGAATGTGAGCATACTGGGCCCCTACTCTGTAACAGTGCTAGGTTAATGGTTGGATTTGATGATCCTAAAGGTCTCTTCCAACCAAAACAATTCCATGATTCTGTGATTTCAGAGTTAAAAAAAAAATCTGCATAGATTTCAGTGGAAACATAGAATCTATAAAAATGTTCTCAGATAAATTAGCAACCAAGAAGGTATCAGTTAAAATACTTCACTCACTCATCTTTTTCCTAGTGTCTTATAGTCAACAAAGCATTTCTATCATCTCCTGCAAAATTTGATTTAGTGAAAATGGAAGAAAATCCTCAGTGAAATAAACAAAGACTACTTGTCTCGAAACGTGCAGAGAAAATGTCTCTTCTCCCTTTTTGTACACAAATGACAAAATATTTTCCAAAATAATTTTTGACACTAGTTTGTTTTTTGTTTAAATTATTATTTGCATTTAAGAGATATAATAAAACCAGCAATTTTTCTTAAGAAAGGAAAAAAAAGACATAAAGATCCACTTTTATTGAGAGCTGAAAGTTAATGACATCCTGAGAGAATTAAAGTCAGTAACTGTAAACTTAAGACTTGACAAGCAGGAAAAGTAACCTCTGTAATATATGTCTTTTTCCTGTCTGTGCTCTATGGCTTTAAACTGTTTCCTTTCTCAGAGTTTAAAAAAAAAAAAAAAAAAAAAAAGGATTTAATGTAGAAACTTTGAGAGAAAGTTTTAGATGCACTAAAAGAGAGAGGGCTGTCCCTTTCTTTCACCCAGCTACAGGCATGGCATTACTGCAAGTGCTGAACAATAGTAGCAGCTATTGCAGTTAGAATTTTTGAAGGAAGATTTCTATATATCACAATTATTTTTTCCCATGTTTACTGGCAAAGGTATATGTTCAGTTGAGACCATCAACCTCTTTCTTATACAATCTTCTACATTGGATCACAATTTAAAAAGTGCAAGATATGTCTGCAAATGCATCACTGTTCATTTCAAAGGCAATAGCAAACTGTGAGTAGAATTGTAGAAAGAAACAATTATGATCTACTGACTAAATTTTAATTAGGAACATAAAATATGTATTAATCACTTGATGTCATTAAGAAATTACATGGAAGTCCATCCCTGCCAAGAGCCACAGTTCAAATTTTTTACTTTGCTATGGCCTAAGGGAGTAATTACAGACCACTGTGTAACCTAAATTTAGGAACCATTCCTCTCTAAGTGATATGATTTCCTTGATCTGTACATATCACTTTCTTCATGCTACAGCTTTTCTAAGGTTACTTTCAAATCATGTGAATATGGATGACATATCAGGGTTTGAAGGATGGGGTGATAGCAAGGGCCACCAAACTGTTGCACTAACGCATGCTGTGAACACTGCATCAAAGGCAAGGTCTTGCAGAGCTGGACCAAGAGCCCCTGAGGTAATAGGAGACAGGAAGGTAGCTGCCACAAAGCACCTTGGAGGATCAATGGAGTGCCACTCTAAGAAGGTGACATGGCCAACAGCCGGCTGAAGTGTTTCTATACCAATGCACAAAGCATGGGCAACAAACAGGAGGAATTGGAAACTACCCTGCTACAGGGAAGCTACAACATAGTAGCAATTACAGAAACTTGGTGACACGGTTCCTATGACTGGAGTGTGGCCATCGATGGCTACAAGCTGTTCAGAAGGGACAGGAGAGGAAGAAGGGGTGGAGGTGTTGCCCTCTATGTAAAGAATTGGCTTCAATGTGAGGAGTTGTTGCTAAAGAATAGCCATGAGCAGGTCAAAAGCTTGAGGGTAGGAATTAGGGATTGGGAAAACAAAGGGATCCTTGTGGTAGGAGTCTACTACAGGCCTCCTGGCCAGGCGGAGCCTGTCAATGATGCCTTCTTACTCTAGCTTGAGGAGGCATCACAATCACAGGCTCTCATCCTGCTGGGGGATTTTAACCACCCCGACATTTGTTGGAAAAGCAACACGGCTGGCTCCAGGCAGGAAGCTCTTAGAGTGCCTAGATGACAACTTCTTGAGACAATAAATCAACAATCCTACTCAAGGAGATGCATTGTTGGACCTATTGGTCACAAATGCAAGTGAAATAATCAGGGATGTCAAAGTTGAAGGCAGCCTGGGCTGTAGGTATCATACCCTAGTGCAGTTCACTGTCCTAAGGAATTTGAAGCCCATGAGAAACACAATAACCAAAATTAAGAAAGCTCTTCAAGGAGTTAGTAAATAGGACCCCATGAGAAACAGCCCTCGGGGACAAGGGAACGGAACAAAGCTGGCAGATCTTTAAGGATGTTCTCTATAGACCACAAAAGATCTCAATCCCCACATGTAGTAAAATGGGCAAGGAGGGCAAGAGACCACCATGGTTGAGGTGTGACTTGCTGGTCAAACTAAGGGGCAAGATGGGGCTACACAGGAAATGGAATAGGGACAGGACATTGCCCGGCTGTGTAGGGATGAGGTCAGGAAAGCCAAGGCACAGCTAGAACTGCACTTGACAAGAGATGTAAAGAAAACAAGAAAAGTTTCTACAGGTACATTAACCAGAAAAGGAAGGTTACAGAAATTGTACCCCACCTGATGAGCAACAGTGGGGAACTTGTATCAACAGATGAGGAGAAGGCAAAAGTTCTCAACAACACTTTTGCCTCAGTCTTCACTGGCAATCCCTCTCCTCCTAACTGTCATGTTGATGGCCCAAAAGTTGGAGACCAAGCTGACAAAGTCCCTCCCACTGTAAGTGAAGACAAGGTACGTGATCAACTCAGGAACCTGAAGATATACAAGTCCATGGGACCTGATGAAATACATCCCAGAGTCCTGAAGGAACAGGCTGACATAGTTACCAAACTACTTTTGATAATATTTGAAAAATTGTGGCAGTCAGGTGAAGTCCTTGTGGACTGGAAGAAGGGAAACATCATACCCATTTTTAAAAAGGGTAGAAAGGAGGACCCTGGGAACTACTGACCTGTCAGCCTCACCTCTGTGCCTGGAAAGATCATGGAACAGATCCTTCCAGATGCCATGCTTGGACACATGAAGGACAGGGGGGTGATTCAGGACAGCCAACATGGCTTTATTAGGGGCAGGTCCTGCCTGACTAACCTAGTAACCTTCTATGATAAAATGACTAGGTCAATAAATAAGGGACGACCTATGGACGTGATCTATCTGGATTTCTGTAAGGCCTTTGACACGGTCCCCCACAACATCCTGCTTGCCAAATTGGAGGGGTACAGATTTGATGGGTGGACTGTTCAGTGGATAAGAAATTCTCTGGGTGGTCATATCCAGAGGGTTGTACTCAATGGCTCAAAGTCCACATGGAGAGCAGTGACAAGTGGTGTCCCTCAAGGCCTCGTCCTGGAACCGATACTGTTTAACATTTTTATCAATGATATGGAGAGAGGGATTAAATGAACCATCAACAAGTTTGGAGATGACACCAAGCTGTGTGGTGTTGTCGATACACCAGAGGGATGGGATGTCATTCAGAGGGACCTGGGCAGGCTGGAGAGGTGGGACCAGGTGAACCTCATGAGGTTCAACAAGAGCAAGTGCAGGGTTCTGCAGTTGGGCAGGAACAATCCTCGCCATGGGTACAGACTAGGGGATGAGGTATTGTAAAGCATCCCTGAGGAAAGGGACTTGGGGGTGATGATGGACGAGAAACTGGACATGAGCAGGCAATGTGCACTTGCAGCCCAGAAGGCCAATCACATCCTGGGCTGCATCAAAAGATGCATTGCTAGCAGGTCTAGCTAGGTGATCCTTTTGCTTTACTCTACTCTGGTGAGACCTCACCTGGAATACTGTGTACAGGTCTGAAACCCTCAATATAGGAAAGACATAGACCTGATGGAGTGGGTCCAGAGGAGGGCCACAAAGATGACCAGGGGGTTGGAGGAACTCTGCTGCAAGGACAGGCTGAGGGAGCTGGTGTTGTTCAGCCTGGAGAAGAGGAGGCTCCGGGGAGACCTAATAGCAGCTTTCCAGTACCTGAGGGGACCTAAAGGAAGGCTGGGGAGAGCCCGTTTACCAAGGCCTGTGGTGATAGGACGAGGGGCAATGGCTTTAAGCTGGAGGGGTGCAGATTTAGATTGGAGACTAAGAGAAAGTTCTTTACTGTGAAGGTGGTGGAGCACTGGAACAGGTTGTCCATGGAAGTGGTTGAGGCCCCATCCCTGGAGACATTCAAAGTGAGGCTTGATGAGGCCCTGGGCGACCTGATCTAATTGGGGTTGTCCCTGCTAAGTGTGGGGAGGTCGGACTAGATGACCTTTGGAGGTCCCTTCCAGCATGGACGATACTATGATTCTATATTTGGTTACATATTTCTTTCTTTCTGGAATGAAGTTAGCAGTTTAAAATAAGAGTTTGCACCATTAAGCTAAGAATAAGTAATTTTAATGTAAGATACAGCAGATGGTATTCCATGTTAATGTTCACTTTGAATTTAGCCATCTGAGTTCTTTTCTGTAAAAGTAGCTTAAAAAAGTGACACTTAAGATGGTTCAGACCTCAGAAAAATAACCATTGGAGGCAGGAATGTGTGTGCCAAAAAGCTTATCATTTTAATAGAGTCTGGATACTATAGCCATATAACAATTGACTGAAAAAGGAAAAAGAAACATTGTCTAAGGAAGTGTTTGGTGGTTGGTTTCAGGATACAAAAAAAGTAGTGATTCCCTTAAAAAATATTAATTGCATTATTAGTTCTTCATTGTAACAAAACATGCAGCTGTAACCATGGAAGAGATTATCTATTACAGGTATTTCATGTAAGAAATTTTGCCATGCTACCATACTTTCTGCCTCTTTTGTTTGGAAAGAGTTCATAAGGTTTTTTTCAATATGTAGAACATTTTGGGAGGGCAATATTCTTCACATAATTCATATCTGAATCTTTGGGCACAAAATTTGAACCCATGCAAAGATCATGCAGAAGACTGACCACATTTAATGTCCATGACAAACCTTATTCAGAATCAAAATTTTAAGTAAAGAACTATTAACTGCTATACTTTTAGACAAATAAATAAGTAGTTTTACTAGTTTTCTATAAAACCATTATTTTGTTTGTCTAGCCTCCTTAAGAAAAATGGACTACAAGACACTTTTAATAATGCAGTTATGTTTCTGAGATTAAAGACCAATACATAACTGAATATTTTACTAAGAACAGTATTTTATTAGTATTTACAAGTTTCTCTTCTTCATGTTGAGGTTGAAAATGTGGGATGATACATCTATGTGCTGTGTTTGTTTTCCTTTTTATCACTGCACAATGTGAAAACCAGAAAGTGCATAACCATCACAGAGAAGAAGCTAAACCATCTGCTTAACATCAGTATAATTAAAAATAAGTGGGTTTCAGCTGCTGCAGCTGCTTTTTCTCTCACTATCTCTGAAAAGCTAATACTACTGTCAATATATCTCAGACATCTGTGTTTAAAACAGAGTAATATTTAATTGTACAAAATATCATTGTACATTTTGTTTGTTGTTTGTTGTTTTTGTGGTTTGTTTTTGTTTTGTTGTTGTGTTGTGTGTTTTTTTTTGTTTTTTTTGTTTTTTTTTTAATGTGGTTGGACTCGATGATCTCAAAGGTCCCTTCCAACCACTAAGATTCTGTGATTCTGTGATTCTGTGATTTTTTTCTCTGTGACAAATGGTTTTATCAAATTGTAGTGATTCAAGTAATCCCTAGGCATCCTCTTTGTGGTATACTTTTACTTGGTAGCAAGGCTACAAACTGAGCTTGGCTTCCCCGCATTGCCTAAAAGAACCATAAATGAACTGAGACTGAGTGACTGACACAGCTTCACAGTTAAGGGTCTTTCCATTGCTAACAAAGTGTAACAAGCAGCGCTGTTACAGCGCTGATTCGTATCAACTGTGATATGAAGAAGAACACGTAGGTAAGGGATGACTAATTTTTCAGTCAAGGTTATATTTTTTAGAGTCACAATGTAACTAGACTTTTCAGCAGCTTATTTAGCAATATATGAACGACTCAGATTTTTATGCATAGAAAAATGCAAACCCCTTTTAAAGGCATATTTATTTAATAGAGAAAAAGTTTTAAATACAATAGAACAGAGACTTACTGACTTTTGCCAAATCTTAAAGTTCCATTATTTTCCATAATTAATTTACAGTTGAATAGTGTCTCTAAGAGGACATGCAAATCAGAACTATGATGCTGTGCAGAATTCCAATCATGCTTGAAATCATATCATGATCATATTAGACAACAGAATATGGTATAATACTATTCTCTACAAAACATGTGGGTCTACATAAAATGATTGCTAGGTGCCTAACAGATTTTGTATAAGAACTGCAGTATTTATTACAGTGAATAAATAAATGTATTCAAAACATGCTGGAGTTAACCTATAGAGAGAATTTGCTTGTCTTCGGGTATTCAAAAATGCACCAAGAATGTAAGATATTTCTTTGTACATAAAGAACAGTGAGATTCACAAACAGCAAGTTTTTATTCATAGTTACTTTCCAGGAATCAGTGTGATTTGCACTGTTGTGCTTCTGAAAATTTAAGAATAAGCCCCAGAAGCTGAAGCAAGCTTTAAGAAATTACTGGGGCCGAAAGAGAAAGCAACCCTCCTCCCTCCAGTTTCCTTCTCAGTTTTCCTACCTGCCTCAAGGACAGAGAGGCTCAAACGAGTATGGTAACTCTGTTAACATCCTACAGAGCAAAAGGGAGAAAAATGAAGAAACCCAACAGGCAGTCCTATGTATGGTAGTTTCCAGCTATTCTGTTAGGGAGGAATCTCTGTTAAAAAGAGATTTATAGTAAGTAGTATGTGGGAAAACCATGAAACTGCATACACAGAAGTCAGTCAACTAGCTCTCTAAATGCGCCTGAGCTAAGTATTAGCAATAAGGCAACACCCCCAGGCATCAGGATACTAACTCTGGAATAGAAGGAGGTGAACATGAAGGTGACAAGGTTTTCTGTCAAGTATAAAATCAGAAAACCTACTTAACAGTGTGATTCAGAGACAATGTTTTATTTTGAGCATCATATATATTATTTCAAGAAGTATGATGAGGAAAAAACATCATCATACCTCATCATAGCAGACCTGTAGCAAAAATCAATGGTGACTTTAAAAAACAGCTGAGAGAGCAGTGAGAAATGCAGAATATTAAAGAGTGACAAAAGCCCTGGTGATTGTGACACTAGAGAAAAGTACAGCAAGGGTAAGAGGAGCAGTGAAAGAGAAGCTTGTAAGTGAGTGAAAGAAGCAGCCAACAGAGAGTCTCCATACTGCCAAGCTGACTACACCTAAATAAGGTCTTAATGTCTAGTCTGATTTAATAATCTCAGACTGTAAGTAAAGATTACTGCAAAAGAGGAAATTAATTAGCCATGCTACCAGCTTACTCTACAAAGGAAATCATTAGAGAATCATAGTATGGCTTGAGTTGGAAGGCACCTTAAAGATCATCTAGCCCAACTCTCCTGCTATGGACAGGAACATTTTTCACTAGACGAGGTTGCTTAAAACCTTGTCCAACCTGACTTTGAACAATTCCAATGATGGGGCATGCACAACCTCTCTACGCAACCTGTTCCGGTGTTACATCACCCCCATTGTAGAAAAATTTCTTCCTTATGTCCAATCTAAATCTACCCTTTTTCAGTTCAAACCACTGCCCCTTGTCCTGTTGCTATAGGCCTTAGTAAAAAGTGTCTCTCTGCTTCCTTATAAGCTGCCCTTAAGTATTGGAACTTATCCATGGACCCTTCTCTTCTCCAGGATGAACAACCCCAACTCTCAGCCTTTCTTCATAGAAAAGGTGTTCCAGCCCTTTGATTGTTATTTTCATTGTCCTTTTCTGGACCCATTACAACAGGTCCATGTCTTTCATGTCCTGGGGCCACAAGAGCTGGGACCAGAATTCCAGGAAGGGTCTCACAAAAGCAGAGTAGAGCAGGAGAATTTACATCACTTAACCACACTTCTTTTGATGCAGCCCAGGAGATGACTACCTTTCTGGTCTGCAAGCACACACAGCTGGCTCATGTCCAGCTTTTAATCGATCAGTATCCATTCTCCACAGGGCTGCTCTCAATCCACTCATCCCCTGTTATGAATTCACACTGGGAATTGTCGTGACCCAGGTGCGGGACCTTGCACTTGGCCTTGTTAATCTTCATGAGATTTGCACAGGCCCACTCCTCAAGCCTGTCAGGGTCCCTCTGGATGGCATCCCTTCCCTCTAGCAAATCAGCTTGGTTTCATCTGAAAACTTGCAATCCCACTATGTCATTGCAGTAGTTATTAATACTATTGGCTCCAGTTTGGACCTCTTTACTGGTCTATCACTCTTTACTGTTTTCCACTTTGACATTGAGCCATTGACTGTAACCCTTTGGATAAGACCATCCATCCAATTCCTTATGTACCTAACAGTCCATCCATTGAACCCATGTCTCTCAAATTTAGAGGCAAGAATGTTGTGGGGGACTATCAAAGGCCTTAGAGAAATCTAGGTAGATGACATCCCTGGGTCTTCCCTTATCCACTAATGCAGTCACAGAAGGCCTTTAGATTAATCAGGCACAATATGCGCTTGGTGAAGCCATGTTGGTCCTTTCCAATCACCTCTTCCATATGTGTGTGTTCCATATGCTCCAACATAATTTCCAGGAGGATGTGCTCCATGACCTTACCAAGGCTGACTGGTTAGTTGTAGAATTGCTATTTCTATAGATATGAGTGGAGATTCAGTCCTTTCTATCCTGTGTATTGACTTGTGCTTCAGGATTTAGTTATTTTGGTGTGGGTTTGGTTTTGTTTTAGTTTTTTCTTTATTTTTTGCCCTCATGTAAAGGTCTTACAGGAGGTATCCAGTTAAACCTCCTGTTCAGAGTGGGCTCAACTGTGGGGTCAGACCAGGTTACGCAGGGTTTTACCCAGTCAGGGCTTGAAACCCTTCCAGGCATCTTCAGTCACTTCCCTTGCTGTATCTTAGATTAATCAAATTATCTTCAATGCAGAAAAACTGGTGCAAAATTGATGCAAAAATATTTAAATTTTGATTTCATATATGTCTACCCATACATCCCATATTGGTTGTGATTCTCAAAATCTTCCCAAATCTCTGCTTAAATCATCAGGAACTCTACCTAGTTACATACATTCTGATTTCACAATACATTTTAGCAAGATTAAGATGACAAAATAGAATGGAATAGAAATCAGCTCTTTGGACAGCTTTGGACAAACATTCCGAGAACTTATTTGTAGCAGGAACAGGGTATCAAGCTAAATTTAAATGTCTGGCTGCCAACTTTGACTCACCTGAAGTTATACAGACTACTTTTGATAAAGCTGGGACCTGAAAATGATTTGTAATGTCCAGGGCAGTCTGTCAACATTCTCACATCCATAGTTTTATTTTAGCTCTAAAGCAATCCTATTACACAGGGTCCACAGATAACTACAAGAAGGAAAACTTACTTTACTATTTTTTCCTTTGATTTTTATCCTAAGAAGTCTTCAGAGCTAATTTTTGGCTCCTTTAAATTAATGATGAAGTTCATATTAATCTTAGCACTGTAGGAATAGGGCCTTAGATTCCTGTATAGGGTCTGTCTGAGATGGAATTCATTTTCCCCATTAGCACTCTCACAATGCTGTGCTTTGCACTGGTAGCTGGAAAGGTGCTGATGACACACCAGTGCTTTGGCTACTGCTGAGCAGGGCTTGCACAACATCAGGGTTATGTCTCCAACATTTCCACTCACCAGTAGGTTGGGGGTCAGCAAGATCTTGGGAGGGGACATAGCCAGGACAGCTGACACAAATTGACTAAAGGAATAATCTATACCATATGACATTTGCTCAGCTAAAAGAAAGGAGGAGGAATCAGGGACATTTGTTATTACAACTCTTTTTTTTTTTTTCTGGAGCAACTGCAACATGTACTGCAGCCCTGTTTCCTGGGGAGTAGCTGGACAATGCCTGCTGATGGGAAGTAGAGAATAAATCTCTGTTTTCCTTTGCTTCTGTTTTATTAAACTGTCTTTAGCTTGACCCATGAGTTTTTTGACCCATCTTAGTTTTTTTCCACCATGTCACCTGAGTGATAAAGCAGCGTGGTGGGCACCTGGTTTCCAGCCAAAGTCAAACCACCTCAACTCCTAACAAGATCTTCTTTTCTTTTTTCTAAGTTGCTGGAGGTAGAATACTATTCTTTGAAGTGCAGAGATTTTGCCTTCTGTGTTCTATGAAGTGCCTTATGCATTTACCATAGACTATAAATAATGCAAAGAAAAGACTGTTATTTTGCGTACGAGAAGGTGTTTAGAAGAAAAAGAAAATATAGTGCTCCTTTATATTCCCTGTGGAACACAAAGCAGAGCCATGGTGTCTCCTCACTTTTCAAAACAACACAAACAAAAAGGTCATAGAGAGAAAGGAGGAACAATGCACAGAAGAACCACCAACAAGAAATGAAATGCACTCAGATTTCAGTTCTACCCTCACAAAGAATTATCTACAAGGAAAGTAATGGCAACATGCTGTCGGCCCTAGATATTTATTACAGCAGCTGCAAATGTGCCTTGTGTGACCATTGTCTCCAGCTAATACACCAAGACTGCACTGACAGAGACATAAATCACAACATAACCTAATTCTTTTGTTTCAGTCCTCACTGTATGATTATTTTGCAGAAGGATATACAACATCAGCTCACCTCAGGGTGAAATGAGGAAAGACCAGAGGAGCTTCGGAAATTCTGTCTGACATTTGACATATAGAATGCACACAGCTGTTAGGAGAACATCATGCCATTCAAGTCTGGTGAAAATATGGGTATTGGATCCTGGCACAACAAAAATTTACATAGTGATTTGCCTGTTGCCATGTAAACTCACTTTGTAATGCTGGAAGAGGTATGTCCCTTGGTGCAGCAGTTTGAGCATGCAGCAGCCAAGCCTCAGAGCTGATGAGAAGCTGGTTACCAGTTCACAGCTCCTTAAACAGGGAAGGTTCAGTTTCGACAACCTCTCTTTTCTTCCTCTCCTGTTACCCACTGCTCCCAGTTGTACACCCCTGCCACCAACCTTTGCCCAGCTGCAGAGCCTTCTTAAAAACTTTGGTGATTCAACTCAGCTGAAAATCCAGCTGGGTTAGTTTTCCAGTAGATTAGCAAATTGTATCAGCTTATGGAGGAGTCTGATGAGAAACAGAGCCAGAAAAAAGCTGGCAATAGAAAAATACAGAAAGTAAGCACCCAGAGCAGGCAGCTTTGGAAAGGTGGGAATAGCATAGGGGAAGCTTGGGAAGGGGATTTCCCCTTCCGCAACTCAGGATTATTAAACTGCCTTGCCCCATTTCTTGGAACTACGCCATTATGATGTAACATGCCATCATACTATACCCTTAGCATGGGTCTAATTCTTCATATAAGTACTGTACAGCATCTATATATACTGGTGCAAAAGGATAAAAGAGAAGGCATAGAAGAAGATGACTGTCACAATTTACAATAGCTTATAGAGAGGAAGGATTTCGCTAACTCCTCTAACATAATAATGACAACTATTAGCACTAGCTGTTACAGCACCAGCAGACATTATGCAAATGAATCCTCACCATTATTCTGATATTAAATAAATAAATCTCTCATTCCACAGGACGCAAAGACTAGAAATATTCAATTGTTCAAATTATTATTATTCAGTCCTTTTTTTTTTTTTTAAGTAAGTCCCATTGTTTTCACACTATTTGTATTTACATTCTGCAGATTTCTGTTGGCACATAGGTATGATTATCAACAGGAACAACTGCCCTTTTCAGCAAATACAGCAGAAGGGAAGTTCTCAATTCATAATTCACATGGGGAGCATGATTCAAGGAGCTGCTGTATTCATCCAGCCAAGTAACAGAAATATATCATATTGCCTATGGAGCCATAAAAACATGTTCGAGTACTGGATACCTGGAGGAACACTTATAGCAGAGTGTGGGAGCAATTTATTGCCTGAAATAAGCTACTGCATTCATGAAGCAATTGACAACAAACAGCACACTATTGGAACTGGAAATAGTTCTAGCTATTTTTTCAGTTGGTAACAGAACTATATGTGAACTACTCTGTAGACTTATGCAACTTATGACAGTGAAAGAATACACAGACTTGCACAAACTTCAGATATCTTCATCTTGCTCTTCCAATGTTGAGCCCTTATCTTCTCCTTATGGACAGGAACACACTGTCCCTCTTACCCATATTATGGTTGTTAAAAATTTTCAGGTCATAAATGGCTTATGGTCTTGTTTGTAACTGTGAGCATGCATGAATGTAGGTGTATGTTCCTGCAAGTTGGTGAGACGTCTGGCTGAGCTCAGCCGCACAAAAGTGCATTCTTTGTTGAAAACCTATGACTTGCTGTGACTTCTTCAGATGGATGTGATTCCAACATTTTTACCATAATCTGCACTGTTTGGGATCAAAAACTAAGGGACTTTCCTTTCCTGATTTAACTGAATAAATTATAGATAAAATCTAAAATGGAAGCTAGAACTCTTTCTTACTGATCCTTCACTGCAACTGTAACATCAAAGTCATAAAGAAAATTTTAAAAAAAATTGGGATGGTCTGTAAAACAACTCAAATATTCACTCAAAACAGAACTATTTCACATTCTGTGAGTGCCAAAACGCACTGAGGCTGCACAAGTTCAGATGCAGACATTTTGACACAGTTTTTATCTAAGTAATGAGAATAGCCACCTGACTGAAGTCTAAAATATTCAAGATTTTCTGAAATGGTTCCTTTAAAACAAAAGCATGCAGAACCTGCCAATTTAGTAAGGACAGATAGGCCATTAGAATGCTTTCTATTTATTTTCTTGGAGTAAGGCAGGAGACAGCTAAAAATTGTCTGAAATGCCAAGAATTGGAAATTTTTAGTGACAATATTTGGCACTGGACTTCTGTAAATGTCATTTCAAAATTAAAACCCTAAAATTCATACTTGTCAAAGTCTTAAGAATTAAAGATTTAGAAATAACACTTTAGTACAGCTTCGAAGTAAATTTAGAATTAGCTCTGCTCATTAAGTTCTCTATATAGGGAAGCTCTGTGCAAGGCTATATATAAATATTTGTACACATATACAATACAAATAAATGAAAAAAATTAGAATATCATAGCAATGACCACAGATTAAATTAGAAAACCCTTAAGAATGCATATGAGCTCAAATTTATTCTTGTAACTTTTTAACAAGAACTTACACATACAATTGTTCTATTTCAGGAAGGAATAAAAAATGAAGGAAAAAAATATGTTCAAACTATGAAAATAAACTTCCAGACAGGAGATTACAAATACAAAAACCTAAAGAAGTGATAAGAAATTCACACAGCAATGATAGATTGAGAGTTTATTGTGAGTTCACCGCGAAAATATGACATAATAAGAAGATTATCGGGAAATAATTGTCAGGCTTTATCAGCTATAAATAACTATTCAGTGTCCTTCAACCTATACTGAGTTAACATCTCTAAAATCTAACTAATGCTGCTGTACACAAGGTGGCATCATAACTTCAGAAGCCATAAGCAAGACTGCAGGTGGGGAACAACATCTCCAGCAGTCTTCCAGTAGGATGGAAGAAACAGTATAAAACCCAAATCTCTTCTTGGTGTTAATCATAGAATTATAGAATTATTTTTGGTTGGAAAAGACCCTTGGGATCATCAAGTCCAACCATCTATCCTACTGTACAAAGTTCTCCCCTACACCATATCCCCCAACACCACATCTAAATGGCTCTTAAACACATCCAAGGATGGTGACTCAACCACCTCCCTGGGCAGCCTATTCCAATGCCCGACCACTCTTTCTGT
>JAOQGH010000019.1:67523926-67535815 GCA_025769975.1 Gallinago jamesoni | reverse complement strand
GCTCATACCATTAATGTTGGTCCAATGATCCAATCTATCTAAGTCTCTCTGTAGAGCTTCCCTATCCTCATGTGAATTAGCACTCCTGCTTCACTTGGTGTCATCTGCAAACTTGCTGATGATACACCCTATGTCCTTATCAAGATTGTCAATAAAGATGTTAAACAGAAATGTCCCCAACACTGAGCCCTGAGGCACACCACTTGTGACCGACCACCAGCTGGACTTAAATCCATTGAGCACCACTCTTTGGGACCATCCAGTCAGCCAGTGCTTGATCCAGCAGATCGTATGCACATCCAGGCCATGTGCAGCCAGTTTTTACACAAGAATTCTATGGGGGACAGTGTCAAATGCTTTTCAAAATCCAGCTATACAGTTTCCACAGCCTTTCTCTCATCCAAGAGTCAGGTCATCTTGTCATAGAAGGAGATCATGTTCATCAGGCGTGATCTGTCTTTCATAAACCCATGCTGACTAGCTCTGATCCCCTGGTTGTCCATTATGTGGCTTGTGATGGCTCTCAAGATCACCTGTTCCATCACCTTTCCTGGTATCGAGGTCAGACTGACAGGTCTATAGTATGTGGAACATGTAATTTCTGTAGAAAGATCAAATAACACTGAGAAAAGCTTTTAAAAAGAAAGAATGAGGAAGACAGATGACAACCCACAGGCTAGTAAAGAGGTGATGGATGGATGGATAAGTGGAAAGCAACGGGTGCTGGACAATGGGAGCAGAAGAAATCTCATGAACATTATTGCAGGGTGGCCAGGCTGCCACCCCAGGGTATGCACACAACTGCATATGGATGAGGAAACAAAACCACAGTGTCTAAGATGTGGTGGGACAGCTCACAGAACTGGGATAAGCAGTGGTTAAGTAAAAACCCTTCAGTACAGGTGGACAGGGAAGAGGAGAAGGAGATGATTGTCAGTATGATGGTGCATCTCAGACACATGGGGCTCCTCTGTGGAGGCAGATAAGCCTTTTTTCTCAGTTGTCACGAGCAAGGTCTCTTTCTGTGTTTAATAATTGGATTCAAGAACACAGAGAATGGCCAGAAAAGGATTATTACTTATGAGCTCTCAACAAGCTCATGGGCTGCACTCAGCAGTGCTGAAAAAGCTGACAAAGTTCTTGCAAGGATATTCTCCAACAAGAAAGGTCTTGGGAATCGAGGCAGATTGCTGACAATAGGAAAAAAGCAAATGTTGCAAATAAAAGCCAAAAGGATCATCCTAGTAGCTACAAGCCTTACTTTGGTTCCTGCAAAAATCTTTGAGTAGGTCTCTTGGATCAATCTGAGGTCCCTGTTATTCTGAATTGTCCTACGGTGCTATGGTCCATAAAGTATAGTAGTAGTTTTGAATACATACTATTCATGCCTGCTGTTTTACCGTGCATCAGCCTTGGGCCAAATAACAAACTATCTCTACCAATGTGGTATAAAGGATGAAGAATAGCAAAGAAACTCCATGAAAGAACCAGTAAATTTTTTTTTTTTTTTTTAAAAAGACAAATTGAATGTAATTGTAACTACAGGAGCAACAGTGTACTGTCAGTCAGAAGCTCAAGACAGAACAGGAGGTGGAGGGCAGTAAAAGTTCCTAGTCCTAATCAGGCGCTAGAGTAACTTAGGTTTCCGTCTGAAGGACAGCAACCAGAGGTTGAGCTGCTGCTTGATGAGTTGTTGCCTTTGACTATTCCAGTCAAAATACATTTTGAGGATGTATCCTGAGAAAGGAGAGTTATGTTCATTTTCTCACCTCACGTTTCTCTTCTGCATCCTAACAATTCAAGAACTTAAACTTTTGCTTCACAAGAATAAATTAAAATTCTTTCTAGATTATAGCCTCTCTGTTATTAAAACAGAACATAAATCTGGCAGTGCAGGGACACCTGTTTCTTCGAAGGCAATGGGTCAGGTGAGGAGGAGTGAGCAGGCTACCTGCCATTTAAGAGGAAGAGGTCATCTGGGAGGTCATCAGTCGAATTGTGGTTCGGCGTAAACCATCATCAGGATCAGCAGATTAGTAACTTTCTGGCAGGAACAGCAGTAACATAGATTGTTATTCCAGGCAAAAGGCCAAATTTTTGCAGCACTGTGCATACCAATCCATGAGAAAAAGCCAAAACAACGTGTTTAGTACTACAGAAATAAAACTGCAAACGTATTAATGACACGCTTTCTCAGTGTGACTTGTTATATTTTGTCAATATAGTCTGCCATTGTGCTTGCCGTATCTAACACACTTGCCTATTAACCCCAGGCCAGGAATTACTGGAACAAATATAAGGTATTTGGTTTTGCACTCTGTTTATGCTTTATCTCCAAAGTGAAATCTCTAGGTCTTGAAGCACAGGATTCATCTGCTTTGCTTGAATTTACACACTGTTTTCTAGTGTGAAGTTGGAAGTCAATTTTCTTTTTCAGAGGTGTTTTATAATGGATTCTTTTATGCTTTGTCTTATAACTGATCATGAACTGATTAATGTCTACTGCCCATGCACTTAACTGAATCCAAGTTAAGTGCTCCAAAAAATTATAATATTGGCAATCCAATTATTATTATTCAGAGAGTAAGAAATTAGAAAATACATTTTCGATAGAAAACCATTAGAAAAGCACTGTCTGTATGAAGGTAAATTTTGCCTTTATTATCAGCCCCACAATTTTGTGTATTCATTTCCAATACTTGTTATAATGCAATATTTAATATTTTCCCATGAATGGGGCCTGTCATAGGTGTTGAACCTTTTTAAGGGAAAATTTTAAAGCATAGCCATTATTTCTTATTTGTGAAGGAAGCTCTAAGGTACTCAAACAAATGGGAGTCCAAAGGAAATAAATGAACCTACTGACACTCAGGCAGCTCTTCTCCAGAGCTGGTAGTATAGACCACATAGTGTAGTTAGTTGGCTTGAGACTCCAGGCTACTTTTAGGATATGTGCCATTCTAATAGCTGGCAAAGCCTGCACAGTTCTCATAATGCCAAGGTTGCTACATTCAGCTCTAGTGAAAATCTAACAAGGAGAAGGAAGAGAAAGAATGCTAGCCAAACAGGACTGCATGACTGCATGATAATACCAAGCACTGTTCTACAGATTGTCAAGATCCTCTTACAAGACGTAAATGTGGGTTTTGCCCAAAATATTCAGGTTCAGTTAAGAAAGACATGATAACTTTGGTTCAAAGAAAAATACAGTTCTAAGTCTGACTTGCATACAACTGTTTAAAACCTTCAGAATAATTTAACTGAAAAATTTTTTAAACAGAAGACATTTTTAACTTGTCAGTAACATCCAAAGAAAAAGAGCTGTAATTAAAGAACAAGCAGCATTCAGTAAGTTAACAGGGTGCATCCACCTGCCATTTACAGCCTCCTGTTCCATTTTCCATAAAAAATATGTTCCAGTACATTACTCATCTCACTTATTACTACTATTTTATGGTTTTATCTTTCTGGTTTTATAGTAAACCAAGTTACAGTTAATTTGCTGTCTACAAAGAACGACAGCTATTTCAGTTCTGGACCATTACATGTTAAACTCATAGATCACTTTCAAAACTAACCAAAATAGAGCAAGCTTAGTAGATATCCACTTAGTTATAAGCATGTCTCTAAGCAAGCTATAAGTATGTCTTTTATTGGACCACACATGAGTTTTACAGGAAACCAATCTGAGATCCTGCTCATCCAAAAAATGACTTGGGAAAAAAACCCAGGAAGAAAAATGAATGTAAGCACATGGAAGCATTAAAAAACCTTAATTCCAAAATGGAAAAGATGTTCATGAACTTGAATGAGCCAACCCTATCACTTAGGGCATCAGGAAACTGAGGCATGGTGACAAGCTGAAGGTGGCAATTTGTAATTCTGTGCCATAGAAACATAAGAAATGAGTATACAATTAAAAGGATGGGCATATCTTTCACTCACAGAATCAAAGAACAGTTAGACCAAAGAAAGGTACAGGGTTTACCTGAAGACTAGGAAAGATTGCAATGGCAACAGATGAGTTTTAAAACCTGAATTACAGTACTAAAGCTAACTATAGCTAGTAAGAGTTTTTGCCAGAAACTGCTCATGGCTAAACAAATGGTAAAAACAGTAAGATTAAATGTAGGCTCAGGAATTCTAAGCACTTGAAGCTCTTTAAGCAAAAATGACATAGAGAAGCACAGGAAGCACATAACAAGGAAAAGCCTAAAGTGAAACTGAAATTCAAGCATAAACCTCTAGGATAATCTTTCTTTCACGCTGAATTAAGGACACAGGCCACTTAAAACACTACAGTCAGGCACTTTGTTCTCTCTAGCCTTCTCTCATTCAAAGCTAATATAATTGTTCTTCTTCCACCTGGCTCTACTGTATTGAAATATCCTGAATGTAAATAAGATATACAGATTTTTTGACATGCTATGGAAGTGCATTAACATATCGAGTAACTACACTTTAAACGAACGGGTTGAAAATGTTTAACTGTGTAACTACAAGGTAACAAAGCAGCTTTGCTGGCATTTGTTTGTCCACGAAGTAATAAACCCCTCCTGCCCTCTAACAGTCTCTAGACAGGTAACACAAGCTGGTTTGGGCTAACGGTTTTGGCACAGGATTTCAGTTTGAAATATGTCTCAGAGGGTATCCAAACAGAGGTGAAAGAATGACAGAAGTGCAGCTAATTTTCACATCTACAGAGTTCCATTTAGTAGAGGGTCAGGCAAGACCAGACTGCTCAAAGACAAATTACTGCCAGTTTCTAACAAAGTATAAACATTTTCCAGCATAAACATATAACTTTCCATGAGATTCCAGTCACTTCCTGGTTTGCAGTTATATTTGCAAAAGCAAACAAAAAAAATCGAACACCTTTCCCCACACCTCTTCCACCCCCGAATAAAATACCAAAATACTACAAAAGAATATAGTATCTCATACATACTCAACCAAAACTTTTCATTCCTGTTCCAGTATCTGGTTCAGTAGAGAAAAAAAAAAAAAACCACAAATCAATAAATCTTTACATTTATATCTTCTTCTTTCCATTCTAAGCTGCTAAAATGAGATATTAATGCTGCATTTGTCTAACTCACAGAGATATATGAAGACTGATCAGTATCTGAAAATTACATAGAATCTGCAAACAAGACCAAGAAAAAGAAAAATTGAGTCTAATTCTTGATGATAATCAGATTGCAATTTCTCTTCTCACAGTAGGAAAGTAAATACTGTAAGTTTAATGTTTGAATTTATAAATGTTTTCACTTATTACTGCACTTTGTCCTTTATTCATAATAGACTCATGTGAAGATTAAAGATCTGAATCACAGAGGCTATGAAATCAAGGATAACCTATGGTTTTAGAAAATATATACATGCATATCTATATATACATACATACACGTATATGTTAGCAAAGCTTCTGCTGAAAACTTTAGTAGTTTCAGTAATATGTAACACAATTTAGCTCTTCTATGTAACCAAGGTACACAAATTTATGTGTTTTCTCTCTGACATCCCTCTTCTCCAAATCTGTTGCAAGTAATTAGCTTTCACAGTGTTTGTGGAGCTCTTAGGGTATATATGTTAAAACACTTACTTACATTATGAAACCAATGTTGAAGATGATCCATGAATATGCACAAAAGGCTAATCAACACTTAAGTAATCAATGAATTTAAAATATGATGTATCCACAGCAAATATCCTACTGGTAGAGTACATAGAGATTCTATGTTCAAAGTCCAGGAAATTCTGCTACTGATCAAAAAATAATTCCATAATAGCATTTCTTTAAAAAGGCCACATTTGCCTTTTTGTTTTAAAAAGTGCTAACTTTGAATAAGCATCCGGCCTCAAGAGAAAGTCTGTGATTACCTTGTCAAAAATAGAGATATAAATATGGTGTTTACCATAATTATAATTGCATGACAACATACGTGAATTACTGGTCAAAAGGAGATGTGTCACTGATATCACTACACCCTTAGTATTTGCTAGTCTAGCCTATATAAAATCATACAAAACTGTGTAAACTATGCTTGAACTAAATGCATACACACAAAAATACATATAAGACAAATATACATATATGCCTTTGTGTGTGTGTATATATGTGTACACACAAATATAAGTATATGGCAATATACAGATATTATCCAACAAGAGGAAGTTCATAAACATGCATTTTATAAACAAATAGATTATAATTTATTAAAAGGAGGGAACTCTCTTGAGTGGCAAGAAAAGATCAGATTCAAACAGCAGGGAAACTGTTGTTCTTGGGGTTAGACGCATTTTAAAGGATTTTGTATGTTTGTATCAGGAACATGAATGATTTTTTAATAGTAACTGATGGTTTTATACAAGCTGCCTCATTCTGAAATGAGAAAACTCTTTGGCAAACACAGCAGAAAGGCATTTAAGGGATTATTCAACCTAAAAACTGGAAACCATTCAAAGGAACAGATGCAGTTTGATGATAGATTGATGGCTGGGGAAGGTGTTAAATCCAGGTGCAAACCCTACATCCCTTACAGGATTCTGGCAGCATACAAGCCAGAAAACTAATTCACATGGACATTACGATCACCTAAATTCATCCAATGTAATCTAATCCAATCCTATCAGAACGTAGGTGGCTTCACTGAGCAACTCCTACCACACATCTAAGAGCTGCTGGCTTAAGTGGGATGTGTTCTCTGGGAAGATTGTCAGTGACCCAGAACTTTTCATCCAATCATGCAGCACTGAATTTGTTCAGCAGCAGCTGTAAAACTATAAATGAAACCTCGCAACCTCCCAATGAGCTCTGCTTCCCAACTTTAAAAAGTCCCAACATATAACTTGTGGCAAGAAGAAAGGTAGACCCCTTCTGAATTCAGGAGATAAAATGGATATGAAGACTAAAATCTATTGACTTTGGGAAAACTAGCGAAGATACAAAAAAATTACTTTGGAACAGCCTTAAGCTTTTTGACTGCTTGCACTGGGGATGCTGCAATGATTGTTTTTTCAACTTTAAGCCTGTACCTACATTAGCAAGAGTGCAGCACCTTGGGAACAGGTTTGTGGGGCAAAAAACTTGTGTCTAAAGACCCCCAGCTCTGTTATGGTCTAACTCTAAACTGCTTGCAGGATCTGAAGGCCCATTGTTTTTTTGTTTGTTTGTTTGTTTGATTGATTTTTTTTTAATGTGGTTGGACTTGATGATCTCAAAGGTCCCTTCCAACCACTAAGATTCTGTGATTCTGTGATTCTGTGATTAGTGTCCACAGCATGCTAGACATGCACCAAAATGGATGTTGTATCTTCATTTCAGCTGAAATGAATCCAGCTTGTGTGTTCTGACATTTCCAGAACATTATTGGTTAACATGTGCATGCCTGATAGGGAGATTCCCACCAGATGGGACTCCCAATTTGATAACGAAGACAAAGCAGCTCCCCAAAACAGCTGGAAATTGGTGGCACTTGGGCCCTGCAATTCAAATAATTAATGCATTTAAAAACTGTAAGCTTGTACTGAGATTTTAGAAAAAAATGGGTGTCCATATCCAGGATTCAAAAGGAAACTGGAAAAGCAAACAAAAACCCCAACATATTTCCTCTTGTGTGTTACTTTCCCTGTTATTTAGCACTGATCGGTTTCTGCAGACAGGATGTCAGTCCTAAAAATGTACATGAATCAACATCCTGAATCTTTCCTCTTCCACACCAATTTCCCTCTTATTTGACAGTATGTCCCCAAAGTGCTGCTAGCATTTTATCAATGCTAAGATGTGCTGCGAATGTTAGGCGCCAGGTACCAGCAGGACCCTTCTCTTAGTCTGCAGCTGGGGCAGGCAGGTCTGATCTGATACAATTGATGCTGGCACAGAGGCACTCTCTGTCTGAAGACTAATTCCTTCAGTTCCTGCATGTTGCAGGAAGCTTCAGTGCGACTGTCCCATTTGATTATTGACTTACATTAAGTATGAAGGAACATGGCTATCTGGCACTCTTCCTCCTTTGGATTTTCCTTCTAAAAACACCTAAGTAAGCCTCTTATGCCTGCCCAAATGTAGCATAGCATGACTAGGACACCAGGATAAGAAATGGTAAGACTATACATGCCACTGTTAAAAGAACTGTTCAAAGGGACAAACAAATGTGCAGAAACTTCTAGACTGAGGACATTTGCGTGGTACAACACCATCACAAATCTTTCATTACCTTGACATTTTTTTGTAAGTAGGAAGTTAGTTCCTGGTGTAGGCTACTGAGAAAACCTACTGTCCACAAAAAGCCTCCATCAAAAATTTATTACATTTAGTTTATTAGAAATGAATGCAAGTATGGAATAACATAATAAATCCATGTTATTCTTTGAGAAAACAACCCTGCTCCATGCCTAATTTGAAGTGAATCCTGTTCTTTGGAAAACATCATTCATTTGAAGGTTACTTTGTTTTCCTGGACTTTTTTGGACTTAAAATATTGAAACCCAGCACAGAGAGTTGGTGAATTCCTTAGGCCTTTGTGCAAATACTTGCATCTGGTGCTACAGACCTATATCCATGGGTAGGGTTAAAACTGAAATAAATTTACTTCCTAAAGTTGCAGACATTTTGTTTTTGTGGATCAACACAACTCCTGCCAAATTTTAAGACAGCTGTAGCTTATTAGAAAATCTGTTACTTCTGTGTCCTAAAATTACTTCAGCTTACCTTTGCCAGAGTGGTTATGTATGATACATATGTATATATATATGAAACACTATTGAAGTAAGTCTTTCTTTTGTCAAGATTCAAATTAAAATATAGTGACTTATACAGAGGCAAAAAACTTCATGGCATATATACCTCTTCAAGAGTTTTTCATCAACAGCTTCAACATTTGTCTGCCTCACAACTTTGCCATATTTACTGTACAGTGATAGAGAGCAAGTGTGGAACATAACAAACTCCGTGTGAAAAAAACAAAACAAAACAAAACAAAACAAAACAAAAACGTACCAGCAGAAAACAGAGTGATATTTTCCAGCAGAAGGAAAAGCAACACCTTTCTTTTTAAGAACATTACTAGCAAAGTATCTCTTAATTATTTTAACAGATTGTTTAGCTCTGATAATGAATACAGAAGTTAAAGATGGAAAGAGGATGTGGATTTGGAAATCTTAGTTGGAGAGATACATGACAGAAAATATTCCTTCTGCAGTCTTAAAAAAAATAAAATTTAAGTCAAAATAAGCCCATAGAGACTAGCAATAGTTGAAAGAGCCTAATCCTTCTAATATTTTAGAAGACACTTCAAGGAGGAATATTAACTCTACTCTGTTTAAACAAATATTGCGGTATCAGAATTTTCTTTTCTTCTCACCACACCAGTACTTCTGATGTCCCACGTGAACCATCCCAGGTCTCGCAGTCTACAGGCATCATTCACAAGTTTCAAATTGCTAGCTGTCATTGAAAGTAACCACCAGTGCTAACTGTAAAACAACATCTACAGATTTATCTATGTCTTCAAAACTGCAGAAAACTGAACTTAAAATTCATAATAAATCCCGATATATTTATCATCAAAGACACTAAAAAACGCAAACCTCAATACATTGGACAGTCTATCTGAGCTCAGTATCATGCCTGACATTGGACAGTAGTTTATGTATAGGGAATAAGAGCAAGTACATAAAAACAGAGCCCAGAAATTTGTTACTTAGGGAAAGCTTTCTTTCAAGGTTATAATTGTGTCCTTTAGTTTAACAGATCTGACTGGTTATCCTTTTTGTTAAACTGTGGAATCACCATTTAGCAGCGTCTGTTTTTCAGCTTTTTCAAGATCTTATGCCAATGACTTCCAAAGCTCCAAGAAAATGCAATAGGAATAAGTACCTTTCATTCATTCTAAAACCCTTGTCCAACAATACCATCCGATGTTTTTTGTTTCTGTATTATAAGAAATGCCTTCCCAGCATTATTTTACAGCATGTCTAGATCATATCCCATACACTTACTTTTTTCCAGGGTCATGAATAACTATCTATTTGATCTCTTCATACAAAAGATGTTCTACATCCTTTATTGACTTTTTTGCACTTCTCTGTACTCTTTTTTATTTAACTATTTTCATGGTGTACCTCTTGAGAAGAAGGGAATAGGATACATTCAGTACTTAAGGGGCAAAAGTATATTCTGGTTTGTGTCACCTTCTTTCCCAATCTGTTTCTGGCACGCACTGTTTCTGGCTAGACCTGTTAACTGGGATAAGGAGGTAATTGAAAAAAACGGGATAACCAGAGTGCTGGAGAGCACATTGGGATTTTTTGGTGCAAGGATTCGTCAGTGTCTCCACAAAAATCCAGGCTAGGCTTAGTCAACTCTTGTTCAACCAGTTAAATCTTGGTTGTTGGGATGAGATCAGATCCAGGTTGAGTTGTTCCTGTTCATGCAAACTGTGTGGAATTTGGACTGGCCTGTGGATCAACTCAGTTCAGTGGTATGCTTCCTAGAGGCTCCAGAGGGAATATTTGTTACGTGCAGCCGCGCACTTCGTTAAGTTCAGAGGTGCAGAGATAACCCCAATGTTCTCATGTTCTCATGTGTTGTTGGTTTGCATAATAAGATTCTGAAATCTGGGATGCTTGATAACAAGTGAATAGATGATGGCTCCAAGAAAATCCACCTTGGGTAGAAGGGCAGATATAACATGTACAGCTGGCTGTGAATGACCTCAAGCACAGCCACTATGCATTGACTTCCCAGCTCTGAAGAGAACAGAGGTGCGCACATGTACTGCCACAAAGTCCCAGAAGAAATTTGTTATTGTCAATTCTTTCTCAAGAGAATATGGCCCAAATGGCTTAGACATCACTGGAAACAGTACAGCTATGTTCCTGAAAAGATAAGCCTCTCTGTGACCTAATGGCAATCTCCAATCTCTGGCATCTTTCCAATGAACAGAGAAGATACCACCCTCTATTAAATGCTAGGAGAATGGGCAACTTGTTTCAGCTTTGCATAAGTAATTGGAATGCCAAGGAAATCTCTCAGGATTAAAAAAGCCCCACCCAAACGCAGAAAATCTGGCTTCTGTATCTCCAGGTTTGCAGCTTCTTCCTTCTCCCACTTACAAAACACAGAAAATAATTTTAGCTTTCCTCACTAGCGCATTACGAGGCTTATCTTTATATTTATAAAGTGTTTTTTAGAGGTAAACTATTACAGTTGCATGTAGTTGTGAAACCACCAGGAAATCTAGAAAACCGTTTCCATTGTTTGCACTAATTTCATTAAGTCAGTGAAAACACCAGAATGCCTGATAAAAGGGTAGATGCTATCTGGTTTTGATTTAGACTGGTGTATACTGTATACAATAGACAACTACTAAAAAAATTAAATCTGCATTGAATTTTAGAATACATTACAGTAAAGAATTCTATTGAAACCTCCCAACCTGCATAAACACTATCTTCACATAACATCTTCTCTACAGAGAATATTCTCTAGTGCATTTCACAATAAAAAATTAGTACTAAACACATTAAGGGAGTGACATGCTCTCTTGCTATTGCTGTTGTTTCAGGAAACAAATATTTTGCATTTATTTCTATTATGCTTTCAATCCTCATGTCCACAAATTTTCTGAGTTTACCAATACTACAGGGGTCTTCTAAAGTGTATGCTTTATTTGCAAGAGAATTTCAAGTAACAGGGGGAAAAAAAAAAGAAAATAAAAAGACACAATCCAAACTCTGCTGGCTAGCTGGCTAAGTTTGAAAGGCTTCTCTATTTGCATTACTGTACTTGTCATATCTATGTACATACAAGCAGAATCACAGAATCACAGAATCTTAGTGGTTGGAAGGGACCTTTGAGATCATCGAGTCCAACCACATTAAAAA
>JAOQGH010000019.1:67443832-67505127 GCA_025769975.1 Gallinago jamesoni | reverse complement strand
TTTATGTGGTTGGACTCGATGATCTCAAAGGTCCCTTCCAACCACTAAGATTCTGTGATTCTGTGATTCTGTGAAATAAAAAATACAAATTGTATGTTACTATTAAACACACCCTCATTTAACTATCCATTTAATAAGTCCTCAAGATGTCTCTTTTTTTATGGCAAATGTTACTGTTCCAAAGCTGAATCTTCCTTTTCTGTCTTCAGATCTAATTCATTTTTCTTGTATTACCACAGCTAAAATACTCATCTGCATCATAGAATTTCCCAGCAGCAAATCTCCCATAGTAAACACACATGAATCTATCGATGATCAAGAAGTTTTTGACATGTCATTTCATTTTAATATCATTCCACAGACATGTCATTAGGAAGAGAAAATCCAGCATGCGAACTAACTTGTTCTAGCAATGTTTCTACAGTTGTATCTACTCTATACATTACTTTTAAACTTAGTGATATTTCAAGAGGTATCTGGAATCCAACATACACAAAAAAAATCAAAAAACAATTTCATGATTGTGACTTGTCATTGCTATCACCAGTGCTGAAATCACTCAAATAGATCTTGTGGGGCAGTAATTTTCTGTTAATAGCCATTAATTACTAAATCATTATTTTAACTTCATTATGGTTCTAGGGACAAATTAACCATCATTACTGACAATTATAAAACTTCCCATATTATTGGACAGTGGAGTCAGGCTTGTATTGCCCTTAACACTAATCTTTTTATTCTGGAAAACAGATTTGTCTTTTCAGAAAAAAAGGAATTGGTTTATAGCATTTCTACCCATACTCTTAGAACACCAGAGAGACATTTTCAGGAGTCAAATGTTGGATATTTTGGTGCTACTGTTTCTTATTTTCAGGTAAGGCAATTTAAGTGATTTAGCACTCTTGAGGCATGTCAGGTGAACATTCAGGATAAAAAAAGACCATATACAATCATATAGTGAGTCATAGCAAGTACACAGAACTGATGGATAGATTTTAGAATAAAAATCCATATGTAAAGCCCTTGCATGCTTTATTTACACTTTTTTAATATTAAAAACAACTAATAGATAATATAGTTTAGATTACAGTTTGAATATATTAGAGTCTAAAATGCCTGAGGAAAAACAGTTTATATACAACTTAAAAGAAACGTAAAATCCCAATAAAAATATGTAAATTATAAAAGGACAATAGATGTGAAAGGCTTTTAGGTTAGTTTAAAATAGGAAGTAGAACAAAGGATATTTTATTTTTTCTGAAATACATAATACTGGTTCTCCACTGAGACAGCTAACAGTGTAGAAAAGATTAATAATCTATTCTCACTTGATATATTCATTACTCTTCTACCTGGTGCTATGATTTGCCTTCTCACAAATGACAGAGCATAGTAATTAATGCAAAAATTGTGGTTAATCAGTGCAACATTATACTTTCACAAATTTGATTGTGATCATAGAAGTGTTTGCAACTAGCTTCTATCACCTTATCCAAGACACATCAATCCATGATCATCAAAGTTCACAGGATACCCTGTGTCAAAGTTAACATGCTAAAATATTTGTTTAACTGCAAAACTAGACAGTTGAGTTGGTAAAAAGATTTCAACTACTTTTCTGATATGAAAAGGAAAATATTTAGTGGGAAGAAAAAATTAACAGCTTAATGTTCAACAAAACTCCAACAAAAAAATTAGTAACATTTTTCAAAGGAAAATAAAATTGTCTCAAGTCAACATTTTGGTATTTTGTATTTTGAAAAGATCATTTAGGAATAATATGCAATTCTTTAATAAAAATTAAATTTTTAATTTTATGTAAATTTTATTTATAATTTTTATAATTTTAACTCATAATTAATACATGTTTTATGTTTATATATTTTTAATTTTATATATTTTTCAATTTTATATCTTTTATATCTTTTAAATTATATATAATATATATAGTACTTTCTCCTTCTTCAAAAGACAAACTTTTCACAGTATTAATGCAAAAAAATGATGAACTTTTTTTCTAAATTGACTAATTCTCTGTTGAGTTCTCTTTTGTCAGAAATTTTACAGTCCTGCACACATTTATCATTAGGGATAATGACATAATCCTGTCCATTTAAGGTTAATTAACATTGAAAATAACTTCTTTGGCAAAAGAAGGAAGAACAAAATTGCAAAGGCAACTTGCATGAGTTTAGGTTCATAACTCTTTCCATAAGTACAATTTTACAACTGTATTTATTGAGGTGGATGATTTGGTAAATAAGATGTGTCTCAGTAGAAAAAAAATAATAATTTATTAAGAAAAAGAACCTGATTATTCTTTAAGTATCTCTTTAGCAAATTATTGAAAGTGTTGAAATTGTTCAACTACTACAATTTATAGAGCACTCTTCACATACCTATGTCCCTATCCATTGTACCTGAAAGGCTAGACTCTTAAGTTTAGAGGTTAAATTCTAAGTGCATAATAAACAATGTGAAAAGTAATTAAATCAAACAGCAAACTAAGAACTATACTAATATATGTTCAGACAAGCCTGGTGTACTGAGTTACACTATATCACCTACATTTTCTTAAGTAACCATTTAACAGAATATTTTGGGTTTTGGAGATGGGAGGGTAAAAAATGGAAGGAAGATTTAAGGCCTTAATTGCCTCTTATAATGAACATGCCATAAGCTTCAACAGTCCCTGCTTCCTCTGGGGTTAAAATAGGTCTATTATAAGCAAAACCTTTTATTACATTCAGTCATATGTCTTCAGAAATTAGATATGAGATGAACTGTCTTCATGTGTAATAGTCATGCATTTCCCCCTACTTTATACAGTGGCACCTCTGCAAGAAAAAGAATTAATTACAGCAAATAGTTTTAATTCAAGGGGAATAATTAAAGGCAGTGTGGGGGAGTGAAAGGAAGATGATGCCATTTTCTAGTTAACTGGAGCATTTAAAGATTCACTATCCTATTCTTTAAGCTTAATTAAATCTATTAAAAGTGGTTGTGAAGTTAATATATTCAAGCTACAAAAAGTGATTAAGATTTTGTAGCTTTTAAACATAAACTTTTTCATATTTCTTCACTTTAACAAAATAAATTTGTGATCAGGGTGAAAAGGAAGTAGATTTGGAGTTCATTTCAAATGCCAGCATTGTCAACATCTCTTCACTGTGCACAGAATCTATTAATGGTAGAAAGCAAAGCTTCAAAGCCACAGGAAAAGCCTTCATCCTTTACTTAGGCAATTATCAGTAGTAAAAACTTTGATAGCAACTACAGCACCTGCTAGACCAGTCTATTGAACTGCAATTATTTTCACACTTTTCTGTTGTCTGAGTTTATTTTAACTGAATCCAACACTGTATCCACCTGTGACCACATATCCTGATTTGTCAGCAAGATTATCGTGGCCTCAAATTGTGCTCCCTAAACAAAGAAATATTTTGTGAATTAATATCCCACCTGTATGATACCTAAAAAAGGAACATCTGAGAGATTTTTCTCAGAGGCAGGTTTTTGATGCATCATATTCTTTAATACAGAGGCATCTATTGTGGCTACACTTTTAAGTGAAATAAATAAAAGGGTCATCCAGTCTAGAGTCCACCATGAAGTCATAAAACAATAGCCTCCGAAAGAAAACATAAAGAGACTCTAAGTAACGGCTTTTCTCTTTTCAACTATACTGATATTTCAGAACTACAGATCAACTGAAAACGTCTGCTAAAACAACATCGTTAAAAAAAATCTGATTAAAAATATCCGATATAAAGTTGACACTCATTTCTGTATCAATTTCCTAGTTGATATCTGTCAGATATAGTTTTCTCTTCACCAAGTAGTGTAATGTAACTTGTCAAAATGTTGGCATTTCTAGTCTAACATTGATTAAACATTTTGAATGACTTTTTCATTATGAATGTTAGACAATTTTTGACAACTACTGTATATTCCAATATATATATGTATTCCAACCAATTGCTAATTCATTGAGGACCAAACTTAAATCACATTTGCAAACACTATATTGCTTTGTTCCATCAGAAAGTGGGGTTTACCTATGGAGAAAGGTTCATGTGTTATCTTTGGGTTTTTGTAACCTGACTGGTAGGTGTCTGACAGAACATGGAGAGATATTTCCCATTATGATTTTCCGTGATCTCTGGCACATTGCTGAAAAATACACCTAGTTGTAGCTGCTTACTGCTTGGACAGGCATATTCTTTGGGGATTAAAAATTGGCTGGATGGACAGGTCCAAAGAGTGGTGGTGAATGGATTTAAATCCAGCTGGCAGCCAGTCACAAGGGGTGTTCCCCAGAGCTCAATATTGGGGCTAGTTCTGCTTAATATCTTTATCAATGATCTAGATGAGGGGATTGAGTAGACCTTCAGTAAGTTTGCAGACAACACTAATTTGGGTGGGAGTGTTGACCTACTTGAGGTTAGGAAGGCTCTACAGAAGAATCCATGATTCTATAAGCACGTATATAAGTGTATATGTACAGAACTATGCACATTAATCTGGCGAGTTTGATAAGTGGCATGTACCATAAATTATACATTTTTGGTATGACGTTACATTTCCATATGTGGAGAATTTTCATTCTTGAACTAAACCAAAATCTAAATTCTGATTTACTTTGCCTTACCAATTTTATGCTACTGATGACATTTTATACCATATCTATTAGTTTTACTGTTTCAAATTTTGTTCAGGATGTAAAATTGGAGTTTGAGAGAGATAACACAGGTCAACTCAATATTCTTGAAAATGACAAAATATTAACATTTATAATTAAATAATTCATGCTTGGTTACTGTGTAATTATAGCTCAACAGTTCAATAAGTACTTCCACCTAAGTCAATAACTATATTACTAATGCTTATCAAAAACCTTGTTTCCCTAAATGCTACAAACAATTTTCCATTCAGACTCATCTACTTGGATGAATTACAAACTTAAGGTTATTTCAGTAGCATTTGTCATGAGTTATTTCTTTCTGTTTGTAAACTAACAAGAAAGAACATAGAAGTAAAGAATGCACTTCAGAATTCTTTTTAAAATGGAAGCCTTAAAATTGATGGAAAAATAAAATCTTAAGAAGTTTTGGTCACCATAAATAAAGAAACATTTCCATACTATCAACTGAAATTTATTCACCTGGACTAGATTTATTTTTTGCAGGAGACAAAAGAACAGTTCTTCCCCTTCTATCTTCTTCTTCGGTTGATAAATAAGGGTGAAATTAATATCTGTCCATTACAGGTTTTCTGCACTTAGCAAACGGTGTTTTAAAGCCTTTTGGAAGTGAGTTTCTCTATCATCTTCAAAGAGTTATGACTTAAATGGCAGGCCCTTACTAAAAATCACAGTGTTTTTACACAGATTTTCTTAATTCTGAGATTTTCTAGGCCATGTGCTTTGAGAAGATTGAAATACTGTGGGGTTTTTTGCTATGGATATATAGTGGTGGTTTGTGATGCAGCTCACTAAATCTCCTTAAGATCTGGATTTGGATAATGAGTCCAGGTTTGAATCTGCATTGCTTTTCAAGTTCAACAAAATGTCTCAAATTTTATTTTTATTTGTATTGTAGTACAACTGTCTATGTTTTACATTTGCTGAAACACAAATCATCTGCTTACTATGAGAATTAAAGACAACAAATAAACCCTTGAAAAATGGGCTGGGTTACTCCAAGAAAAAAATAACATTTGAGTTACTCAAGATTATTCCTAAGGCATTATTAAGAAAAGAAAGCCAACAAATGTGTTTATTACATTAAGTTTCTACTAAAAATTTGCTCATCTGATTGTAATGTTTGCTCAACCAGCCAAGGTCTTTGCATTTATAATTTAGGGCTAAACTTTAGAAATTATCTGTCACACGTTCTCCTCAGTTTCTAGTCATACTTCTTATGCCTGTAACAATTCCAAAAAATCTCTCTGTAAATACAGTCACTTCCAAGAATTCAGTGTAAAAATATGAAGCCATTTAAAGCAAACTGCAAATTATAGATGAGATTATTAAAACAGCTTATATGTAGGGAACAACCTTAATATACAATGTTCTTTGCTTCTGAACACCAGTTCTTTAAACTTAACTCTCAAACCTTCCATATTTCACATAAACCATATGATATGGCATAATACTATTTATTGTGGATAATGGATAATGAGACAACATTTCACATTATAAAATTGGTATATGTGAAATCATGCTACTTTCCACTGCAACTGATTGTCAGAGCTTGACATTTGTAACAGTGTGGAATTGTTATCTAGAAAAGGCCAGCCAGTCCTCCTAACATTGGTTAACGTGTCTGGCATTGCATGTACCAAAATGGTAGTTCTTGGAATATAAACCTCCCTCTGAGCTCAACAGCAAGTATCTTGGAAAAAAACATGGAACATTTTAAGTACGTATGTTAAAAAGCGTATGTTTTAAATTCACTGGAGGTAGATTGTAATTTCTCTGAAAGATCACGAGAAAGTCTCATTTGGTACTCTCTCCATAATCCTCTGTATCCCTCTTGGACTGTGCTCCAGGTCTCTTCCAAGACGTCTTTACTTGCTCATCAGGTCTGTTGGGAACATCTTAGATACACATGGGAATAAAAATTAAACCATTCATGTTGCCTTTCATAAAGTGAACAAATCCATATTTTCCTGATCATATATTTCATGCTTTCAGTTGCCTGAGATTTTGAGTAATCAATTCAATGATCAGGCTTACTTATGTAATTTGTAAAGCAAACACAGAGCTGACAACTGATTTATACATTTAAATTAGGGTGTCCTTAGAGCAGAATAATTTGAGATGTGGAATGAAATCACAAAATCCAGAGATTATAGCAATTATTTGTATGCTCAAAGTGTAGCGTTTTCTAGGCCTACATTAGTACTTGCAGACAGTCATATAAAGCACTTAGGAAGATAATGAGGACATATGCTTTATGTTTAATTTGCAATACTGCTGTTCCTCCTGAACACACAAGTGTGATTAACAGTGACTTTGTGGAAACTTCTCAATTAAAGATGGACAGACTTCAAGATTTAGCACTAGACACTAGAAAAAATATATGAAGGAACTACCGGCCCTTTAGTCTTGGCACAAATCTGTACTAAATCAAGCTCTGCCAACAGGAAAGTCATAAATATTTATACTGGAGGAAGGATCATATAGGAGATAGAGAATGCAGTAAATACCAGTGCTGTTGTCTGTTTTTGTTTCAGGCTCAGATTTCTATTCCTGTCACCCTGCTTCCACAGTGATTTTCTGAGACAACTCCCTTCTTTGTTAGTAGGCAGTTTTCTTCAAATAATACAGGCTGGTATGTAGATCCTTTGAAATAATGATGTTCACCATCATATCCACGCCTACTAGCTCAATATTTTTTTCTGATTTTCCTTTCCTTATGAATAAAAATAACTACATTCTAATAGTATGGAAAAAAAAAAAGAATGCATTGTGTTCCCCTTTTCAATGATCATGGGCCTGCTTACAGGGTACTTCCACTAATTTAAAGCTAAACCAGTGGACATTTTGTTAAACATCTGGACTTGGAAAAATGCCACAGTTTTATGTTTATTAGAAAGCTAGGCAGAACATCTTTGCCCTGCTTTTAGCCACAATGTAGAAAGTTCCTAGGTGAACAAAGTGTGACCCTGCTTCTTAAACTTTCAGTCATAATCCATTACAGGTGTTAAAAGCTGGGCATGAAAAGTCACAAAACCCACTTCTCCAGGGATTGTGACCACCATTCTCCTACACACTTTCTCGATATTCCAAGTGCAATGGGAAAATTCATATCTGGAGATAAGTAGGTACCTCGGCTTCAATGGATAAGGACTGCACACAAGACACTGCAAAGCTGAGAGAAAAAGACCTCAAATAAGAGAAAATAGTACCTGTTGCTTCTGAAATTCAAGGCTGATGCATTCTGTCTTAGAAATGAACAATAAATTCCTCCCAACCCCAGAAAATGCACGTTTTAGAAAGCAAAATGGAGCAGATTTAGTATGATTCCATATCAAATTGTTGGGCACCAACATTCACAGACTGCATCTCACTTTCTGTAACTAAGTAAATTAGCCAGAGCAATACAAATGAGCTAGTAGTAAGAAAAAAAAACCCAGGAGTTTAATAACCTCGACACAATCATGTAATCATTAAATTATATGAAAGAATCAGCTGAATGTTCAGCAAAATGCTATTAATATCAGGTATAGAACATAGCAAAAAATGGTTTCTGCCAACATTACCTTTGCAAACCTAGTCAATCAGCCAATTACTGAGCACGTAGAAGATTCCATAACTTACCCTTCACTTCAGATACTGGTAGACTGATGTCTTTCAATGAGCAGTCTGCCTTATCATTACATATATGGCAGATGTTTTGAATAGCTGGCTGATTGCCTAGAGAACAGCTCATCTGAGAAACTGCAGATGACACAGAGTAGAAAATTTCAGGCCTCATGGAAGAAAAAAAGTGTGTTAATAACTTCCTACCTTAGCTAAAGAAAATTCAAATACACCCCGAATCCATTTGTAAAATAGAAAGATGTTTTATAATATAAAATTTAGAAAAAAAAAGCCTTATAAAAATGTTTGGGACCCCCTGACCATTTCCGAGTGCTACCAAGTCAGCAAAGAAAAATGTTGTATTTGAAGAAATAGAGCAGGACCAGTCAGATCCTATGCTTTTGCACTTCTAAAGATCATACTGAAGTAATCGTGATTAATAGATGCTTTATGAAAAAAAAGATTGAGGCTTCAGTGTTAGGGGGCAACAAGAAGCACACAAAAACTTTTAAGATCATTTTTTTTTTTACATGGAAAGTAATTTTTCTCCATTTTACCAGGTAGCTACCATCTTTCACATATTACAGGATATAAGTTTGAGAACCGAAATGTTCAAGTGTTTTGGTTTAGGTTCTAGATAAACTAAATCTATAATGTCTAGCTGTTTCACAAATGTGTGTATGTTTTTCTTTCATCAGCAGTATATTTAGGTAGTTTTCATAAAATGTAAGTAAATCAAAATGTTCAATATGTTGCAGGGATGCAGTATTCAAGCTGCATGTCTGGGAGACATTAATCTTTTCTTTACCTGCAAAATATACTCATCTATTTTATCAGAAATATCAAAAAAATAATCTCCTTTCACCATCCAGTGCTTCCCAGTATCCAGTGTACATCACACCTATTTTCCTTGAACTAAATAAAAACCTTCTGCCTTACCAGACCAAAGCACTGATTCCAAATCCCTCTCTCAAGCAAAACCCAACCTATATGCAACCTTACTCATATTCTTTTAAAAACCCAGCTATTCAAGACAGAACTTCAAACTGCTTTCCTCTCTAAGAAAATTCTAATACAGATCTTAATACAAATCTCTCTAGTCAAATTCAGATTTCTAGGAGTATCATATCAATATACTTGCTAGTTGATAGACGAAATTACTTCAAATGATAATGAAAGCAGCAGTGAACATAAAGGTATCACAGGGAAGAATCAAACAATTTCTGACAAATAGTGGAATCACATAATTTCCATAGGAAAATATGCAAAAAATAAGCCACCAACCTTAGGTGCGATAATAGTCTTAGGGAGATAATAAATAAGATAGGACTAAGAAGAAGGGTGATAAAGGTCTGAGGATATTGTGAGATCCAAAAATACTAAAAGTGAAGCTGGTGCAACCTGTTCTTAGCCAAATACACCAGGTTTGAAGCAACTTGCAGCCCAGGATGTTCCTAGAACAATCCAGAAAGCCAACCACATCTTGGGCTGCATCAAAAGAAGCACGGCCAGCAAGTAGAGAGAGGTGACTCCGTCCCTCTACTCTACTCTGGTAAGACCCCACCTGGAGTACTGCATCCATTTCTGGAGTCCTCAACACAGGAAAGACATTGGAGCAGGTCCAGAGGAAGGCCACAGAAATGACCAGAGGACTGGGGCACCTCTTCAATGAGGACAGTCTGCAAGAGTTGGGGTTGTTCAGCCTAGAGAAGAGAAGGATCCAGGGATACCTTATTGTGGCTTTTCAATACTTTCAGTGTATAGTTGCTACTTTATTTAATTTCTCTTTGTGACACATTATTCAGTATGGATATTCATCATGTTAGGAATTGTTCACATGGGTGAAGACTGAAACACACACCTCACCACCCACTTAACTTGCAGTGTTTCAGGTCCCTTGTGTTCTCCATTACAATGACACTCTCGTAATCTATTTAAATCACTGGTGCAATTTGTACTCTACAGAAAATGGAAAATCTGAAATTCTGCTTCATCTAAATCACTGAAAAGCTAGAACACATTATAACATGATTTCAAATGTCTTCATATAACTGACACAAATGCTTACTGAAATGATTGCTATTTCCTTGCATACAAGAGAAAATATGAAAAAGTAGCATTATAAAAATCTTTCAACATTTTATGCAAATATGAACACTTCAATACAGGAGCAATTATACGGTAGAATAAATTGGATAGACAATTTCTACTTTTGATAATTCAGGATTTCTTATTAAACTAAGCACAGCTGGCATGAGAAGAATATTAATTTTCTGTATTTGAAAGCTGGTTTCCTGAGAATACTCAGGCTTTAATCCAGAAGGAAAAATCTCCATATACCTAATTTCTTATGGGTACTATAAGGGAAAAGATTAACCCTAAAACCCTTTTTATTTGGGAGAAAAATGTTTTCCTATGTGATTAGCAACTGTAGTTATATTAAATCTGTAAAAACCGACACTGTTTCTCGGGATTTCATATGCTACATGAGATATATAAAAAAAGGATGTTTCATATACTCTAATAATCCAACATTTATTCTGCCCATGGTATACAGATTCATTATTCGTTTTTCACATCTTTTATTTCACCAAGTTAGCTTATCCAAGGAAATACAGATGTAACAGAAATAAAAAATCCAAGAAATACTATCTGCAGCTTCTTCTGTATACTCATCACACTATCGCCTTCCTGCAAAAATGCTTACAAAGTACCACAAAGTCAGGGTTTGAGTCTGGTGAGAAGATTGTTGCAGTATTTATTCTGTCTTAGTAATTCAGAAATTCATTCTGTTTTAATCATTGACCATCTCACAGATAAAGACACAACCAATGTCAGTGTTTGGTTTATGAATCCAGCACCCCTTGTAATTATACTTTCCAAACAGCACAATTAAATACTATCAGCTCTATCTTATATCACAGTATTTTATATTAAGAAAAAAAAATCTTTATTTTTCAATCTACAACAACATTAGGCCACAACACTGCCTAAACCATAAATTTAATTATTAATCAAGGTTTTGCCTCATCAAAATCAGATTAGTCTTGTTAGTAAGTTTGCATTCTTTGATATTAGGTCTAGAAGGAATTTAAAGCTGGAAAACATAACAGTTAAAAGACTGCTGCTCTCATTCCTCAACTACTATAAAAAGCTGTACCATCTTTTCAGAGGACTATATGAAAATGGAGTATTTAAAAAATATAATGATTAATACAGCTGTCAATATAAGCCAGCTAAGGAAGTCATTGCCTTGTGTATAGACTAGGACTTGGCCTTGCCAGAAAGAGAAATACAAGTATTACTGCTGTAGCATCATGGAAATTAGATTTCCAGTTAGATTTTCGTAACTCAGATGTCCTTGGCTCCTTCTGATTTCAGCTTAACACATTGTTAACAGGCATTTCCTTGTAAGACAGTAACTTCTTGTAAGATGCAGTGATTCCACTGTTGCTGAATGTTAAGTATGTGATATTCCTGAAGTCTGCATTTTCAATGAGAGCAAATGGAGTACATAAACTGAGTCATTACTGCAAGTCTTGATAAGAAGACTGCCAACCTAAGAGTTACAGTCAACATCTTGTTCTTTACTATCTTTTCTGCAAAGGTTACTGACATCTCTTGGGACTTGTTTCAATACAAACAAACTGCTCAATGTTTTCTGTAAGCTTAGTAATTTCTGTTCTAGTTACTTCACCATCTAAAGAAATGACAGGAGAAAGAAACACAGCAAAAGTGTCTACACTGTATTTTTACTTATGCCAACCAAAAAGCTTCTCCTAAGCAAAAAAATTATGCAGAGAACATATCTGAAAAAGTAATAAGTGTAATTAGTAAACCAGATGTCTTTCAGCTAGAAGACAGTTTTATTCTTAGTAGCTGCTGTGTTTTGGATTTAGTATGAGAACAATGTTGATAACACCTTGTGGTTTAGTTGTTGCTAAGTAATGTTTTTATCAAGTCAACAACTTTTTCAACTACCCAGAGATGCTAAGAGGGAGCTTAGACAGCACAAGCTGGCCAAAGGAATATTCCACACAATAGATGTCATTGTCTATATAGAAATGGGAGTTGGCTAGGAGGCTTAAATCTGCGATCACTGCTTGAGACGTGGTGGGCAATTGATCATCGGGGAGTGAGTAATTGTATTGCATCATTGATTTTGTATATTATTTTACCATTGTTATTATTATTATTATTTTATTGTCCATTACTGTTCTATTAAACTGTCTTTACCTCAACCCATGAGTTTGTTTTTTTTTTTCCTTTTTCTCCCTCTTGTCCCTATCCTACTGGGGGAAGTAGGGGGGAGCAAGCGAACGTCTGTGTTCCTTGTTGACAGCTGTAGTTAAACCACAATAATTACAAAATACTAACTAATACTAGCTAATGATGAAGACTAAGAAAATATTAAGGATTTTTTTTAAAGTCACATTAAGTAAAAAAAAAGAGAAAAAGAATGAAATTGAGTAAAAAGATCAAACAAGAAAAATGTTTAGCTCTACTTATAGCAGGTGAGAAAAATACAGTATTTCTCATAAACTCTGATAAAAGTTATGCAATCTCATGGACATTTCTGGTACATATTTTTTATCCTGTATTCAGAGAAATTATGTGACAAAAATGGTGCAAATTAAACAAAACTTAGGTTCTCAGATAGCTGTTTTTATAAAACGAGGTACAGCTACATACTTAGGCTTCTAAGTCTTGGAAACACAGACTGTTTATGTCAGGTTTCATGTCTGTTAAACTTCCACAGTCCTTATGAAAGATCCAGATTATGGTAAAAATTTTTCCCAGCTGTTGACATTTCTGTTTATGATGGACAAATAGGATTGTATTCAGCTATCTGTCTTGTCATCCTACCTATGAATAAACCATTACAAAAAACCTCACCTTATTCCTCTCCCTTCTTCCTCTGTCAATTATAATGCAAATTTTCATTGAAACTTATGTTTTATTGTTATTATATTTTATTATAATAAAATTACCCTAATAATTTTCTTTTCAGATGTAACCTCTTTTGAAACAGCAAAACATTTTTTTAAAGTTAATATCATCATTTGTTCTTTTTCATTCATATAATTTTAAATAATGTTAGTGACTCTATTTAGTCCCTGAAAAAGTTCATGTCATTAACAAAACACCATAATTTGGGAAAACTTATATAAGCAGACAAGCTAGAGTTTTAAAACAAAGAAAGAAAGGAATGGAAATATTATATAGTTGACAAAAGCTAAGGAAGAAATTAAAATTAGGAATTTAATTTAGATCCAATAAATCTTAAGCACATCCTGTAACTGCAAGAAAATCCAATCAGCTCTTCGTTCTAAGCACAAAATAGAGATAAAAAAGAAGCACCCTAGTGCTGTTCAAATTCAAAAACTACTGTGTAACACCATATACTTCCACTGTCTTCAGTAACTTCTAGCAACTAACTTGCCTAACGAAAGTTCTCCAATAATGAGCTTTTTTAGCAAAGTATATTTGCTTCTGTATGAAAGTCTAAAAATGTCTAAAGAAGTTGTTTTCTTCTAACAAGTACAGTTACATTTCTATCTTTGTGAGGTCTACTGGCAATTTCAGGGCTTTAACTGGAGAATGAAACAGAATAGCTACAGAGCTACATAATGCAGAGACAATAGTACTAAAAACAACATTCTCACATTTTGATTTTTTGTATAGTTTCCCTCAAGGACACTATTGTCATCTTTTTCATCGTTGGACAGATTGCCTACATGGAAATTCCACATAAAGGGTCTGAAGAGCAAAATTACTCCAATGAGTAATGGCACACAACATAACCATAACTTCAGCGGCCATCATACAAGAGCCAAAGACTATACTACTTTCCTCATTATTTTCTGTTTCAGCTGTATTAGTCAAGCTGCAAGAACAAGAACAACTCCTCCTTGTATGAATAGAAGAGAAAAAAAAAAAAGAAACAAAAAAGAATCAACCTAATGAAAAACCATTTGTCGCAAAGGTCAAATAACAGCTAACTTTTTTCTTCAAAAACAGACATCAGCCCAAAATACCATTTTCCAAGTTCAGGACACTCTGTACTCTGACCACAATAAATTATGGAATCACGGAATCATAGAATTGTCAGAGTCAGAAAGGACCTCTAAAGATCATCTAGTCCCACTCCCCTGCCCAAACAGGAACACCTAGTGCACATCACTCAGGACCACATCAAGGCAGGTCTTGAAAAATCTCCAGAGAAGGGGATTCCACAACCTCCCTGGGCAGCCTGTTCCAGGGCTCTGTCACCCTCATTATAAGAAGTTTTTTCTCATATTTGAATGGACCTCCTAATGTTCCAGCTTGTGCCTGTTGCCCCTCGTCCTGTCACTGGGAACGACTGAAAAGAGTCTGGCTCCATCATCCCTCAAACCACCCTTTGTATTCTTGTAAGCATGAATAAGGTCTCCCCTCAGTCTTTCCTTCTCCAGGCTAAAGAGTCCCAGCTCTCTCAGCCTTTCTTTGTATGAGAGATGCTCAAAACCCTCAATCATCTTTGTTGCCCTACGCTGGACTCTCTCTAGTAGCTCCCTGTCCCTCTTGAACTGGGGACCTCAGAACTGGATGCAGTATTCCAGTTATGGCCTCACCAGTGCAGAGTAGAGTAGGAGAATGATCTCCCTCGAACTACTGGCCACACTTATGCCTACACAGCCCAGGATTCCATTGGCCCTCTTGGCGACAAGGGCACGTTGAAGAAGGGAGTATTACATAGAAATGTATATACACGCATCTCTAATGACAAGAGCGCACAAAAAGGTTTCCTTCACTAGCTGTTTGTTATCACATCCAGTAACAGTATACATGTGCTTACACCTGGAGAAAAAATTATTGTATCCAGGCAAAGATTTGTCATGAGTAACATATCTGGTCTCTTCTGATCTTTTCTGTGCATTTTGAATCCATCTGTACTTGTCTTATTTAACACAGACCCAGGATACAAATTATTCTCTTCCCTTCAGCAGCTTTTTATACAATGATGTCACCTCTAAGAGATGCTGTGTTTTGATTAGGCTAAAGGATACCACTTTCTCTAAGAAGAAGTGCTTCTTACAACTTCCAGTCATTCTTGCTGATCGCATTTGAATCTTCTCCAACAGGGTCACTCTGCCTTTTAACTCAGCACTGTCACTTCAGTCCCACTTTCCCAGATTTTAAAAGAATAACAAATATATTTATATAGTTTTAATTTTTTAATTTAAGCAAATTGTGAAAAATGAAACACAATCCATTCTATTTCCATTGGAAGTCCATTTTAATATCACATAACTAGATACTTGAAAGACATTCTTTAGTGTGAGGGTGGTGAGGCACCAGAACAGCTTGCCCAGGGAAGTCGTGGATGCCCCATCCCTGGAGGTGCTCAAGGCCAGGTTGGATGGGACTTTGAGCAACCTACTCCACTGGGAGGTGTCCCTGCCCATGGCAGGGGTGCTGGAACTCGATGATCTTAAAGGTCCCTTCCAACCCAAACCATTCTATGATTCTATGATTCTAAAATAATTTACTTCAGTCACACAGTGTTCCTGTAAATGATGTTGTAGGCTGCTGCAACTTGACTGTTGTTTTCATTTATTTAGACCTAGTTGTATTAAGGTCACTACATTTTTGAACTGTACGGTAATGCAAAAAAAAAAAAAAATTGAATGTACATACTTGCAAAAACAATAAAACATCAGCATAGTCATTAAGCATAGATTTTTCTTACAGAAGGATGTACAGCTTCACATGAAAAAGCAATTTACCTCCTATGATAGTAAGTTGGATTCTGCCTAGAAATTCATATTTTATAATCTGCTTCTTATGCAGTGCTTAGGTTCTGTATTAGCTGAAGATGTCAGTAAGAAGAAACTCCAGTAGTGTATGTAAAGCATTGCTACCTAGAGATCATGAACATGCAGCCATAATGATGACATGTTTTACAAGCAGTGGCCTCTAGGGAACTTTATAGTACTGCTTTAACAGATGCTTCATTCAATTGACAGATCACAATCCTTTAACCTGGCTAACAACTGAGCATGCTGAACACCCCCCCCCCCCCTTCCCCAGGGTTAAATGGCAGAAGTGTCATTGCTGCGGCAATTTACATTTATAAGTCTTGGAAAGGAAATTCCAGCTCCTCAGTGTCAGATATAAAAGCATCTAAGACTAAACATACTTCAGAGGTTTCTGACTGAAACTAAATACCTGCACAAGAATTGCTGAATCAATTTGATGTTTTTTTCCTACTGTAAGGCAGCACCTACTTTAAAGAAACATGTTGATGCTATAGTAATACACACAGGATTATTAGCTATAGTAGGGAATGTACCTTGTACAATAGACTACATGTCTTTCTGCAACCCATAAGAAGTCTTAGCACTACTTGTATTGGATCCAGGTCACAATGATCCGCTGTGAAACATTCTGCAAGAAATGCCAATATTCTATACTCCAAAGAGCTACAAATGTTCTGTTCAGTAGTCAGCAACCTCCGCCACTAAAGCATAAAATGAGTTTGTGATGAGCTTTTCTAGAGTCCCAGGATTAAGCCAGAAATTTGATCACATGATCGCTGGTCAGGCCAAAAGACCTACTTTGTTGTTCCCATAACCTTTCCAGTATGTGTGGATACACTTTTTGGACATACAAGACATAAGCAGTAAATATATAAAATATATATGTATATAGTCTTTAACCATACACAGAAATTCGAGTTTCTCTTTTCTATAATTTGAAATATGATACAATTTCAATTGGTTCAGACAGCAGTTTTGGTATTCTGACTATAGGAAATTGTCTACCAGTTCCTCTACAAACAAACACAACATTTTTATAAATTAGAAGAATCTGCACCTGTCAATTTATAGGGTCCTCAGAAATTTCTGGAGAAAAAGTAATTTTTTTATGCTTCTTTCCCTACTCACTTACTCCTTTTTGCACTCCAGCACAGAAAGATTATTCTGGTCAGGTTCTTGCCACAAAAGCTTTATTTCTGAGGCAACACTGAATATGACAAGCACATTGTTCATTAATTTGTTTCATTATTCTACTTACTTAATAATAAGAAATGCCATAACATAGTTCTTTAAAAGATACTTTATTTTCCCTCCTAAATGTTAGGAAAAAGGGACTGCAAAACAAATGAAAATACTGAATATTCCATTTTGATATTTCCAGCTTGACTAAAAAGTGATGGCTACATACACTGTCATCTCACAGTAACATATATTGTGCAATATAAAAAGATTGAAAGTAACTAGTAATAACAAGATGTACAATTTACTTAACATTGAAATTTTACAATATTCTTTTTTTGTATCTCTAATTTAAAATCATTCCAATTTGAGGAGTGATTGGATGAAAGAGGATTCCACTTAAATTCAGGCATTATTAATAATACATCTATAGTATCATAAAGAGTTTGATTTTATAGCACTTTTCATTAAAAAAAAAAAAAAATAATGTGCACAACGTTGTAAGCAGTTTAGAGATTATATTGGATTTGCTCTTGGTGCTGCATCATGTTGCTATTCTAATTTTCACCTTCATAAGCAGCCAAAAAATCTTTACAGAGAGTGTCTGTAAAGATTTCAGAATATCCTCAAAAATATATATATACTTCAAACCATAATCCAGTAGCAATGATTTTAGGAAAAAAAATACTACAGATGAGTGTGTACAGGACAGCATAGGCAACAGGACCCTTCTAGGACCCAACATATCTAGCTCCTATTCCTGTTTTTAAATTATGGAAAACCTGTGAAAAATCAAATTATTTCTCAGTGACATTATTCCTATATATATTTACTGCTGATTTTATGTGGATTTGGATGTATTGTCTCTCAGGTACCTGCATAAAACAAACTCAAAGATACATAATAGTGTCTTGGACCTTCCTGTTATGCAGCAATTCAATACAGTCATTAAATCCGTGTGCATGCTATAACCAAATTTCAACATCAATTATCACATGACATCCATTTTCTAAAAGAGCATCAATGGTTATATCCTGAGATTAAAAAAATACTTCTAATTAATTGCAATATTTATGCAGTAAATGATTGTTTCCTCATGATAACTACTATACAAATAAGTGGGCTAAGACTTCTACATCACATCACCATTGCATAAAATGAAGAATTGCATTGAAGAATACACACAATTTTCATTCTTTCGAAAATCAGTGCAAAGATTTTTTTCTTCTTTTACTTATTATATCTATATTTTAAGTGTTGCATGTTGATCAAAAAAGTACAAGACTCATTTAAACAGTGTCTTTGATGATTTCTTCTTTTCTTCTTTTTCCTTTCTTTCAAACTTCCTACATGTTCCTTTTCTGAAACTAAGCTCCTTCCTAAGTCACGTCCTGTCCATGGAAGGGGGCTTGATTTTTCATACTCTCTTAATTTCACTAACTTTAATAATCTGATTAGAAGTTGGGGGAACTCTTCATATAATAGAGAAATATTTGCACTATAATTGCTGAAGCCAATCTTAAACAAATTTGCTTAATCAGTACTTTAAAAGTAAAGGGTTGGTTATAGAAGAAAAGAAATAATGGGTTTTATAAGACTTTTTTTTTTTCACAGATACTAAAACTCCCATAAGAAACACGCAAATGACAAGTGACACTGGAAGGCTGAACACATTTAAACACTAGTTTTAGTAGATCCAAAATTATCTTTTAGTAAATGTTACAAAATAAAATAAGAAGTGGTAATGAAAATACCAATTCTCAGTCATCTGGAGCCATCCAGAAAAAACAGAAAGCAGTACTTTTATGTAATAAATTATGTGGGTTTTGTAGGCATTAATATGCCTCTACAGTTTACTGTGAAATCTGAAAGTTCTCACACAATTTAGAAAAGTATCTACAGACTGATTCTCTTTTTCTCAAGGGTACACCAAGCTATACCAGACTTAGTTTTTCAAACAGAACATAATCAGAGGAAGTAAATATTGCACAAAACAATGACATACCAGTTTTCAAAAATGAAGGATTACATAAGAGTCCCTTATAAGATTTTCAAATTTGCAGAAGTCAGCAGCTGAACACCACTGGTATCACTCAGCTCCAGATGGCTAGTCACATCTCCCCAGGCTCCTGGAGACAAAGTTTCAGATACCATTCTAGAGAAGTACCTTTGCAAGCCCTCCAGCCCAGTTTTTCTTTAGTTGCACTCTTCTTTCATGCACCAAGAGGAGGTGACAACCTGAACTTTCAGGGTGAATAATTTTAAAGCAGTCAACATCTAGTCACAAGCATGATTCAGCTTTCCTTTTTTGAAAATTTGGGTCAATTAATTCACTTGAGACCCTCTCTCATCTTCAGTAACAACCCGCTTCTAAATTATTATTTAGATAGGACTATTCAGTTGCTTCAATTACAATCAGAATTTCAAACCAGAACTGTACATTTTGAATGTATGCAAAACTTTAACTTTCATGTTAGAATATGACTTTCATCATAAAGATCATCCCAAGAGCGTAGATCTATCAATATTGATTTGTCTAAGGTCTAATAGTTTTTGCCATCTTAATGCTCAGAGGACTGTTTCTGTCGTTTCTTTCAACTATCATGATACTTTGTCAAGAGCCACTAGGACATACTCTGGAACCTCAGGTAAAATATAAAATGAAATTGCCAGCAGCTTCCATAAGTGCACAGCACTGTTGACAGGCAACCCATTAGTGGCAGACTGTCCCAGCTTTCTGGCAGCAGTGGTAAATCCAAACATCCTGCTGCTTGCAGAGCTTTATCTGAATACACAATGCCAGTTCAGGTTGATCTCTTCAGGACTTTGACATGTACCTGGAGAGTTTTGAAATTATTATTAATATTATTATGTACTTTCTGCCAGTAATGACCTTGAAACTATGAAATGTTCCCTGATATATCTGGGAAGGAGAAAAACACTGAGGGACAAGGAAGAGGAACTCATTTGATGACCAGGGCAGTCTTAAAATGTTAAATGGTGACATAGCAAAATCCTTTTGAAGATAATTAAGCTAGTCATTAACAGTATTTTAACTACAGCAATTTCAGAGATTTCTGACCAGTGCTGGAAAAAGGAAATAGACTTGACACATTCCTGCAATAATATGAGATTAGGGGCTGCATTTGCAGTATGAGTGAGGAATTTAATTATTCTGAGTATCTTGTAATCAAAAGTTTGTACCACTCTAACAAGTTGTGAGTGGACAAGTTACATTTTTATCTCTTTTGATTTAAGATATGTCTAAATTCAGCTTAAAGCGGGCCCCCATTAACCTGACTCAACTCTGTACTTATTTCTGATTCAGCTGTCAAAAAGTATTCCAAGGCTATTTGATGCAAAGTGTTGGAGACAACATCAAGTGTACTTCTAAAGTCGAATGTTCTGTCCCGGTTTGAGGTAAAACCGAACCAGTTTTGTGTTCTGTAATTTTACATTTCAGTTAGGCCTCCTCTAACTCTCTGAAATTAACGGCATATTGTAGAGAAAACTGCTCGTTCTCAGGATGATAAGGCCAATGTTTGTGCTACATGCCAAGGAATGGGATGCAGAGAGGCCCATGCTTATACTTATTGTGATAACAACCAAGGTCAGCCAATTTTCGTTATTTGCCCCTTAGAGGGTCGGAAACAGAAAAGCGTAGAGGCGTCCCACCTGCAGGGAGGAACAGGCAGAACAGGTAACCCAAACCTGACCAACTGGGGTATTCCATCTCATCTGCCCCATGCTCAGTATAAAAGCTGAGGGATCAAAGGGTCAGCCCTCTTCTCCTGCTCCTTTGGCTTCTACCAGGATGGCCGATGTCCGAAGAGGACTCTGTCTGTTCATTTGCCTTTGATCCCAAACCATGTGTTCCTGACTCCAGCGCTGGAATCCAGTTCCCATCTGTTGCTGAGTCCAGTCTGGGACTTCCCCAGTGCCTGCCGGTGATGGGACTGGTATCCTGGGAGCTTGATACGGTTTTGTATATATTGTATCTATTTAATTTTTTTTTTTTTATTTTAATAGTAATTCTTCATTAAAGTAGTTTAGTCCTTCTAAACTGCTCTCTCTCTCCTTATCTCTTCCTCTCCTCTCTTTTGCGGGGGGGGGGGGGGAAGGACCATCTGTCAGTCCGGTGGCAGTGATTTCGGCTGAAACCACGACATGTTCACATAAAGTTTTGATTCAAAGTAAAAAAATAACAAGAAAAAAATCACCAACAAGCGCCAAATCCCTAAATTGCATTAAGTTTCTGCTAGCCCATCCCATCCTATCCTATTTTGAGTCAGTCCTTTAACATTCTTAATTTTGTGTTGGAGACAAGGCTAAAACTTAAGTTTAGTTTCCTGTATTAAATTAACTGAACTAAAACAAATAAATCTAATTATTCAAAACTTACACAGACAGAGCTTTTGTAACTTTTTGTGATTATTACACTATTTCTCACCAATGATAAAAATACTGAGAACAGAGGTAGAACCAGATGGTACCACAGGAAAGCAGGAATTATTGTATTGTGTCAGAACAATAGTTCATATCTTTACTCTGAGAATGGTCAATACCAGCTGCTTTTATAAAGAGTACAATAAACCCAACAGTAGGTCATTACTGCTTTTCTTGAATCAGAAACACCATGGAGCCAAGTAATTTTTTTTTCCTCAGCAAATTCTCTGTAATAAATACATTCAGAAACTATAGTAACTATTATAAATAGCTGTGCATTTGAGCAAGAAAATGTGATTATTCTCCAGTAATATTTCACATTAGGCTTAGAAATACTCTAATCATCATAAAGTTGCAGAAAAAATGTGCATGAAGTAGCCAGGCATAGTGCCCATATTTTTCACAGGATGCCACAAATATCTTGGCTATTCAGTTTTTATGAAAGCTTGTTTCTTTACATATTTTAACTGTACTTGGGGTTTGCAAGGGCAAGATGAGAAAGGTGGAATAATGTCACTGCTTCTCTATTATCTTCAAGCCAAACTGCACGTGATCACAAGTTTAGTAACCACTGTGTTAGGCAGAAGCACTGGAAATTAAATGTTAATTAAGCTTCTAAATCAGCATCATAATCTTCCAAGGTACAAAGCTAGGAAACCTATCAATTGCAGAAGAAAAATAGTATCAATTTCTTCTGGAACTGAGGCTCTAAAAAGTAACCTCAAAACCAGACAGACAAAACCCAGCCATCCTCTCTAACAGAAAACCAAATCATCCGTTGTATCTTTAAGCAATGTGGCCTGCATGTGGTCCCATTTCAGAAAATCCAGCTAACTAGTTTTGTCCAGCTATTTTTATATTATTACATTCTTGGTTTAGGTAGGTATCTCTATGGTATTAATGTTTTTCACTAAAAGATACACAACAGGATGCTTGCAGACCCTGCAACCCATCTGCTGAGACTACTGGATCTGTCTCTGTGTGTGGATACAGCACTGTGCAGAAAGGCTGTTTAGAAGCTCAGCTGTGCAGGAGCTCAACTTCCTTACCCTCAAACATTTACTGGGCTTAGGAAAACTACAGAAAAAAAAAAAAAAAGCCTGTTTGACACTGCTGAACTCCCAGTCAGCAGTACTGTAAACTTTGTGACAGCAAATGCTTTGTCAGCACAAAGTGAAGATTCAAGCCAAGTTTTAACTGACAGCTGTTTTTACCAAAACATTATTCATATGGGGTAAACAATCACTTAGCTGACACTTTTGCACACCACACTTAAATCATATTATGAAGAAAACAGAAAAAGTTACACATACTTTACAGGTATGTGTCTGTGCATAGATTCACATCTTTACACCATAAACCTTAGTAAGCAATGCAGTGAAAATCCAAGCTCTCCCTTCCTGCCCACCCCCCAAACAGAGGGATGACTTCTTCGAGCACTGGAGTCTTGTATTCTGAATGCACTATGAAGGTGCTGTACCTAACTTGTGCACTGAACAGGAAAACATGTTCATAAATTTCATTTCTTTGCCACACTCATTTAGAAATGGTAAAGCAAGATGGTCATCACTGGGAGCGGCATCAATTGGAACTATACCCCAAGTGTGAAAAGATGCTTAAGGTAACAAAATGCAAATATTTTTATGCATTTGACTGACATTTATCATTAACCTAGAAATTCAGGAAAATCGTCTTGGTCTTACAATACTGTAAAGTGAATATTCTTTTCATTCTACTCCTTCAAGTAGATGCGCATATATTGTCCTGTTAAAGGGTTTATCTCTCTATCTCTCAAAATCTTCTCCAGAAAGTTCCCTACTAAGGAACTTTTCTTTTTTTTTTTTTTTTTTTTTTTAGAACTGAAGCTAGGTACCAGCGCTCTAATTTCTTACACGTCATTGCCATCCAGAATCTTCCTTGTCTCTCCCCCAAGAATGGGGTATGCATGCATTGACACTTCCAAATGATTCACTAGTCTTTGCAATTCCAATTATATTAGCTTTTGCAGATTTATATTTGATGCATAATTCAATATAGAGTGTATAAAATAGCAGGCATGACTACTCAACCGAAGTTGCATAAATATTTCCAGTGAAATATCTCATTATCAGCTACTTATAACTTGCAATTAACAGACTGTCACACAAACTCTTGGTCTAGGTCTCATGTTGACAACTAGAGCAAAATGTATTTGCTCATCTGGTGTATGAACGTGTACACATATTCAGGCTCCCCTGTCTCTGCATATCATATGAAGATTCTCATTGCACAGATCTCTCTCCCTGGCACATATTTCCCCACTATTTCAGAGATATGAGTAACAGCACATAATATTCAGTATGTCAGGAAAAACAGAGTCTGAGAAGGGCTGCAAATTTACTCAGGGGAGCATCCTAAACGCAACCGTGTAAAAACTTCATATAACCTGTGCCATTCCCTGTGCAACACATCACACATGGGCCACCATCTAGCCACACAAACCGTAGTCCTGCTGTTCAAGCTGCATGTTTGATACAAAGTTTGTTGCTCTGGACATGACAGTAATGTTGGACAGTGGTAGACATGTTAAGGAAGTGAATTTTAAGATAACACAGATTTTGTCCAAAGTAACTGTTTCCTTACTATTATTTTAGAGTTTATGCTAATGAATACTTTCAAGAACTATCCTCATAGCTAGGAAAAACTTTGACACGTGTGCTCAAACACACAGAAAGAACTCTTATCAATCAGAGATAGCAAAATTAAAGGACGATTTTTTTTTCTTAAATTTCTATTAGCATAAACATTGTAGGTTTCCCCACTGCAACACACACTAATGAGTTAAATGCATCTACATTAAGGATACATAGATTATGTCACTGAAGATAATATGATATTCCAGTAAATATGGAAACACAAAGATAAGAAAGAAATATGCACTTGCAATAGACCATAATAAAACAAACAAAAAAAAAAGGCAGAAAGGGGAAAGATGATTTTTCAATTTTACAAAGTTTATGTCAAACTTGAAAAGAGTGAAGAAGCAAACTGCATCTGTAAATAACTTAGTATTCCATCGATGCACCTGTGTAGAAATCCGATTTATACAAATTGTTTTTTAAAGACACCTCTTTCACAGTCATTTTGTATACAGTAGGACTTCAGGAATCTTCACAGATCACAATTGCTTATCTCACTACCAACTTTCAGTTGTCCTTTTTCTTCTCATCCTCTATCCTGTCCTGGCTAAAGGTCCTAGAATTCAAAGGATTTTTTCACAGAATTCAGCATCTTTCCTAATTTTAAAGATTTCTTAAATTTCCTCTTTATTTTACATAATAAATACATACACAATAGTTGCTCTGCTCCAATCTACAGTTAAGTACTTCAGCAGATAAAGCTTTCTTCTTTTCCGTGTGACAGTACAGCTTCTTATCAAGTTTAGCTTTAGGAACATCTAAAAATTGCTCCATAAAATTACTCAATAATATCCACATGGTGAAAACACACACACACACACTCATGCTTCCCCAAAACAATCCTAATTAACTGAATTCTAGTATGGGTCCACTGTTTCTTATTCTGCTTTGAAGCATGAATAAACATGCACATGCAGCTAATGCCTGCTCCTCATTTCTTCCCTGTGGCCAGTGCTGTTCTACTCTGCCAAGTGATTTTGCCCTTTACTGGGGCTACGTAACGTGCATAGTGAGTAATATAAACCCATGTACTTAAAAAGACAACATAAGCCTGACCTAAGATTTTTTTTTCTTGTTTTGGTAGGTTGAATGGAGAAGTAGGAAGAAAGAAAAGGAAAGATTTTCTAAGTAGCAGAATGCTGGTTTTCTTCTTTCTAGAGGAAAATTTACCTTTATGTTTATTCTTCAATTGGCTATTTTTAGTTAGTATTTTAAAACACTTTAAAATCCCTTTAGGGGTCAAAATTTAATCTATGAATTTTGACTGACCTTATTAATTTGTTTATATCCTAATTATCAATTTGTAAAAGAATTTACCCTCTGCTTTTTGTTTTGTGTTTAATATTTCAGCAATTCAGAGGATATTTAAAGTTTGGAGAAAACATAACAAGTTTTTTCTGTCCTAGTGGTATATATATTGCCATTTTGTAAAACTCTGGCTCACTATAGCACACAAGAAAAAGTATTTTCTCTCTTGATACCACATCTGCTTCCTACTGGCCTCATTAAAAACCTTGCTCGCTTCTGACGCAAAGTTCTGATGATAGTTCTTATACTATACTTATACCCAAAATTGTTCAAGAAAAACCCAAGGACCTGCACTAAAAGCAGAGAGACCTTCAGGGTGAGGCAAGGAGAGGTGAGGGAAAGAAAGGGGAGAGGGCAAACAGAAAAGTTTTATATGCAGTTTCGAGTGAGAAATTGTGTATTTGAAAGATTGTAAAAAGAATACTCCCTTGTTACTTTTTTTTACTGAAACAGTTTTATTCTGGTGATTCTTCCTACGGTGTGCAAGTATTATGAAAAAATGATAACTCAGAATGGGACAAAGCCTTGACAAGTAACCCTCCCCACTTAACTGGAGCCTTCTTAATCAATGGGAGAAACACAAAAACAAAACACACCAAAACCTGCTCATTCCCAGGGGTCAAGCTTGACCATGATCATACAGCCTGTACATGTTGTTGTTGCACTGGCTATTTTTGCAGAGGACCAACCTTCTCTACAGTCACTTATCTGTGCTTTACTCTGCCCACTCAGTCTTGTGGGAGATGGAAGATGCTACCAGTGCAATAGCTGAGCAGCTCACATGCACACTTTGCCCACCATGCTCTCAATGAAACAGCTGTCATTCACCAAGGCAGCAAAAAGTCCAATGCATCAATGCTCTAATGAAGGGTGAGAGATTGAGGACAGCAATCCCAGTGGCAGTATGTGAATAGGCATGCTGCTGTTCACTGCCTTTGAAAGGAAAGCATGGTACTCATTATAAGTTTTGCTGTATGCTCCTTCTTTATTCTCCAAAAATATAACAATTACTGAAAAGGTAGTCAAAGAAATAAACAAAGTGTACCCCACACCACTCAGCAGTTGAAAAGGCCATCAGACAGTCAAACTTATCCTCAAAAACCTAATACTCCAGTTCTTAAAGGCGGCATTTACTGTTTTGAATCCTGCATGACACAGGAACTATGGCATGGCAGTACCTGAAAAGGATCACTATCTCTAACCACTATCAATTATATGCAGTCATTTTCAGACTTCCAACGAAACATATGCTGATGGATACAGAAGGATTTTACTCCTCCTCAACTTGCCAGTAATAAATGCATTGCCTGAATTAATCATGTTCTTGTCAGGCAATGAAAAAGCCAGTAGCTGTCAGGGATTGAGGCCCCTAGAGTGCTACAAATCACGTGCCACCTGAGCATGCTCAGGCACCTAGAGCTATCTTTGGCATCTGGCGCATGAGATAACACATAGAGAACTGCCTGTTTCAAGTCAATGTCTGTTCCAATAGAACATTTTTTGGACACAGGGGGCACCAGGCACTACGAAGGAGAGGACAGGTCGCCTAGGTTTGCTGCACTGGAAGAAACCACTAACTGGGCACAAACCATCTCCATGTCTTAACACTGGCCACACTGGAATCCAACATGAATTTTGTTAATTATGTCCCACTTCGACAGCAACAAGAAATCAATAGCTATCTATATCATGGGTCAGATCCTCATAGAAGCTACGCTAAGGCACATGGAGGACGGGGACAGGATTCAAGACAGCCAGCATGGCTTCAGGAAGGGCGAGTCCTGCCAGACCAAACTAATGGCCTTGTATGATGGAGCAAATGGCTATGGATGTCATCTATCTGGACTACACCAAGGCCTTTGTCAATCCCCCACAACATCCTTCTCTCTAAATTGGAGAGGTATGGATTTCATGGATGCACTGCTAGGTAGATGAGAAATTGGTTGGGTGGTTGCATCCAGAGGGAATTGGTCAGTGACACAATGTCAAGATAAGAGATCAGTGACAAGTGGTGTCCCTCAGCGGTCCATAGTGGGACCAACACTTACATAGCCTTATAGCAGCCTTTCAGTACTTAAAGTGGGCTTACAGGAAAGATGTGGACAAACGTTTTAGCAGGGTCTGTTACAATAGGACAAGGGATCATGGTTTTAAACTAACGGAGGGTAAATTCAGATTATCTATAAAGAGAAAATGTTTTACACTGAGGGTGGTGAAACTCTGGAACAGGTTATCCAGAGAGGTGATAAATGCTCCATCCCTGGAAACATTCAAGGTGAGGTTGGAACCTGGTCTAGTTGAAGATGTTCCTGGTCATTGCAGTGGAATTGCACTAGACAATCTTTAAAGGTCCCTTCCAACCTAAACTATTTGATGATTCTACAATTCTATTATTCTATATGTAACTACTAAGAGCCTTGATGAAAAAAAATGGTAAAAATAACATAACAAAACATAAGGTAGCATGTAGCATAATATAACACAATATTGCTACTTCTATACTTCAATTTCTGCCTCTACTTGTACACAATGATGCCACAGGACAGTACAAAGCAGCATAACATCAAAATATTTTTTTCCCTTTTTTTTTTTTTCTAAACAACACTCTCAGAACAGCATAAACAAAATGTTACTCAAGACAGGAGAGCTATAAATATCGTATACTAATATTTCCATTTACTAATGTTATTTGAACATATAGTTTTACCAAACATGTTATAGTACAATCAAGATTAAAATACTGAAGCTAAGTATGTCTCAGGTTGGCTTCTGTAATTTAATTTTCTATTCTCCTAATTACCCAGTAACATAGCTAGAAGTTAGGTGCCGTGACATTTATTTAAAAGAAATCAAATTATATTTAACATTTGTTTATGGTAATCACAACATACTTCCCAAAGAAGCCAAAGTAATAATTGGTAAGGTTGGAACAAGTTTATATCATTAGTCCAATAAAGTATGTGAAGCCTGAAATCAAATGTCAAAGCTGAATTTTTCTCCAGTGTAAGCATCTCCAATTGATAGTTTCTCAAAGGGATTATTAATGTTTAATCCTCTCTAGCAAAAGTGCTCCCCCTTTTACTCTTTAAATGGAAAATTACTTGTGATCCTGCTGGTATTTCCATAAGAAAGTACACTGAACATTTCTGGCAACTCTTCAGTAACAGTATCGCTCAGCTAGGAAACCACAACTGCTCAATGCCTCCGTAGGACATAGCAGTTCACCTTCACTGTAAGATGTTCTTGCAAAATCATTTAGTCTTACCACTATTTATATAAGACAGAACTCCCATAATTAAGAATATTGAGGGCTCAAGAGTATGTTCCATGCAGTTGTTGCTGTTCACCTGCAATCACAGGAAGTCATCCTGCAAGCCCATCTTACTAGGAATGCCACTTACTGCTGTGACAAAAATCAATTTCAATTTTCTTGTACTGCACTAGGGGTTAATCCTTGTACCAGGTTGTGTCCATAAAAAACAGAGAAGGTACCAGATAAAGCAATCTCTTTAAACAGAAATATGGAAATTCACACTGATTTGCTTTCTAGAAAACAAAGTGACTTTTAAAAAAATCACATTTCTGGTAAGTCTTAATGAAACATATACTGCGTATCATTTAAACATTTATTTTAAATTATTTTGGAATAATCAACTTGCTTGCTATCTTTCAACCAGACATTTCAGCCCCTTCTTCCTTTCACTATATTAACAAATTGTATTTGCAAAATAAAGAGAAGGAGGAGAAGACCACCAGAGACTTGTTAAGATCAAAGGTTCTAAAAGATGACAACAGAATGAGGATGTTATCTTGCATCACCATGATGAAGCTACCTTGCTAGCGGCAAGACAATTATTTGTGACAGCTGAAAGATGCTGGTTATCACGTTTCCTTCTTTTTTCTTGGTGGCATCTGAGATGACAGAAGTTAACAGAGGATAACCCAAAACATGGATTCTGATTCTCATTCTGGAAGAACATGGGACTCAGGGAACATGTGTCTCTAGTTTATGAAAGACAGCATGAGTTTCTCGGCAACTTATTCTCAATATGCAATACCAAATTTACATGACAGTAGTCCAAAGATAAAATCTTTGTGTGTCACCATATTCTGAAGTATTCCAGAGAAGGAAGCAGCCCTAGAAAGTTCAGGGAAGACTCTGAGGCTCTTCTAAGTCACAGAACCAGCTGTGATCTGGCCTGCAACTTTGAATACCCTTCTACATCTATCCACTTTCTTCATAAGGGTTTACATAGAAATGTTTGGAAAGAAGATCTGTTGTGTTTTTTCAGAAAGTACCAGGAAAGTCTTTTCCTAGAGACTCCAAAGATGACAGAATGTCACTCTTATAGTTAATCCAGTGTTGTTTTTTTCCTGATATACTAGTTGCACCCTTGGAAAACTAGCTTGTGAGATGTGATATGAAGATGGGAACACTGCCCAGCAGATATATATACCTTCATCACAGGTACTCTTGGGATGCAGTTATGGAATGTGGTATAACTGCCATTGTTATGGCCTGTGGAAACTGGCCTGGGGAGCTGCCAAATGCATGGCTCTTTAGAGATGTATGACAATGCCACAAACAAGTTCCAAAGACCACTTGCTGCCTTTCTAAAAAGATGTTTTAACAAATAGTTTATTCACACGAATAACCATCAGGGTTCTGATGCTGTTCCAGAGCGTTTTCCAACACCACACAAAGAGGGTATTTTTTTCCACTTGTATCTCACTGCAAAGAATAATGGCACTGCAGAGAAAATGCAATCTGTGCAGAGAAGCAACAGCATCACAGATGAAGTCTTGCATTCTTGCTTCAGTCACAAGCAAAACCTCTTTACTTGACATAAACATGAATATTCAAAACCTTCAGGGATATTAAAATATTTTTCTGAACAGCTGCACTGCAGAGATGATCTCAGAACACAGCTGCCAGCCCAGACATACTAGTTGCGTCGCAGCTTTGGCTTACCTCAAAGGCATCTCCCACTGAGATAAATTATGCTAACTGATGCTGTTAATACCATGGAGTACGGACAGCAAAAACTAGAACCTACAGGCCAAAGGAGTTACATGTCACACACTGCTGGTCACCACTACCACTTTCTGTAACAACCTTCACCACTTCCATCTTGTTTACTTTCAATGCTTTACCTCTTTGGTGCAGGTGACATAACTGTGCTACAAAGAATTTCTTTTATCACTTTTCCTTAGAATGACAATGCATATTCTGGCAACACAAAAATACTTGTATAAAAGAACAGTTTCTTCCACTTCCCATTCTCCATTTTTAGGTAGTCAGTCATAGAAAAATGGAAGAGTTGGAACTCTAGCAGCAGCAGAGAGTTTAAGTGTGCAAGACTGGCTCCTCAAGTGTTAGTCAGAAGTTTTTTGCAGAAACTGTGAGTTCAGATTCTGAAAGAGAATTTCTCTGAAAGAGAAAGAACTTTGAAAGTTCTTCCTAAATTTAAAGAAAAAATAATTAGCTTCAGTGACTTGTGTACTCAAGTTTTTGTGCTAGCAGTAAGTACAGCCCAACTGGTGACAATTTGACCAAAACCCCATGTCAGTATTCTCAGACTACAGACTAGTAGTATTTGAAATGGCATAGAGGAACCTTATGAATGTAATGAAGGTGATGTGTGAAATAACCTATAATTTCTAGGAGCTTATGGTAATAGAAATTGTGAGGGATTACTTGTTAGTGGTCCAATAAATGCAGACTGAGTGCTATGCTTATCAACTGGCAGTTGATTACACCTAATTAGACAATCCACTAAACTGTATTGCCACTGGTGAATGCACACACTGAAAAGTAGTTCAGCTTCTGTGATGTCATTTGCCGCTGCATGCCTACACCTTTCCTCTTTTCCAATTCCTATCCCAAATAATTGTCTGTGACATGGCACCTAAAGCAAGCACTTCTCTTTTCCAAAGCCTGAGGCTTCATTAAATTATTTTGCCAGACTACACAGCTACTATAAACTATGAAGTACTTAAGATACAGACATGTGAAGTGCATACTTTTCTCCAAGTAAGTTATTTCTCTTCACATTAGAGACCAAGATTCACTTCCAATTTTCATTTCTTGACAAACAAAAAGAATATACCCCTTCTTTTACACCAACTTTTCAACACATTGTTCACTGAGAAACAGCAAACCAGGGTCACATCCTGCACCACCACCCAATATTGAAGGTATTTTTTCCCCAGTTATAGGCTGTAAGAATCACTTCCATCTTGCTTCCCTGTAACAGAAAAAACTTGAATGAACTGTTACAGATCATGATGGGGAAAAACAGAATTTGGGTGTTTTTTCTCTGTAAAATATTATAGATCTTAGTGACCAAGCAAACTGCAAATCACAGACATATACTGGGGATTATCATCCCCCTTCATCATTTATGTTTACCACCATGCTGCAGTAGCAATAATAAGCCTGTTCTTCCAGATTAAAAAAAAATTAAGCTTTTGCCTAACCATATGATGTATAAAATAATTCTACTGAATTATTATGTATAATTAATACATATTAAAGAAAATTATTCATAATATGCACTTCTGTGAATATTAGTGTGAATATCTTCCAGGTTTAACATAAAAAATTAATTCAAAATATTCACTTATCATGAAGGAAAATGAGAGTTGATATCACAAAAAAAAAACCATGCTAAATTTGGCCTGGTTTTGCTTAAACCAGAGTAAATTTTATTTTACCTCCCTCTATGTAAAGTGAAGTGAAGAGAAAGAAATAGTGAGGGGAAATAGTGAAGTCAGTTGTGTGCAGACAGCTTTATTTCTGAATATCAGAAATAGAATGAATAGCCAGGAAACATTTTCTCACACTGTATTTAAAGGTGCTTTTTCCTGTGCATGCCAGGAAGATTTAAGTTCATAATACAGTGGCAAGACTTTCTCTCATTGACTGTTCATCAGTGTTTTTTGAAAAAAATCTTTTTTTTTTTCTTGGTAGTTTTTTTTTTTTTTTTGGTCTTAAGGTTTTCTACAATGCTACATGTTTTACCAAACCAAACTATTTTATGGGCTTGCAAGTTACTGGTGAAATTGGTTGTCAGTACTTGAACATCAGCTGTTCATTTACAGGTTTTAGAAATTATTCTAATGAAATCTCTCCTGTCAGTAGTGATAATACATATGGGACATGAATTCAGTTCAGACTGAGCTATCAGAGAGGATATATCAATTATTTGAGGAGTTTTGGTTCAGGTAGATAACACTGCTGCTCCTTCTGTGGCCTATACTCTTCAGCAGTATAAAACTTTCTTCTATAGCTTGAACAGCAGTTAATTCAGCTGCAGGAAGACATCTTAGGATTCCAAGTAACTCCTGAGTAATGAAACCAGGAATCCTTACTTAACAAGGAAAGAGAGGCAAAGGGCTATGTGAAAAGGGTGCCCTTTGCCTATAAGTTCAGTTTGAAATCAAACCAGATGAAAAGAGAAAATTCTGAGCTGATTTTTTTTAAAAAATTCTATCCCATGAATACTATTGTTATTTTGAACTCTGCAGTCAGAATTCAAAACAAAAATTCTTAGTTACTCATTTTTTTCAGATACACATTCTGACATTTTGCCCAGCCTCAGTGCAACTTTTAATAACTAACAAAATTATTTAATGGTAATATTAGTAGAGGCTGAATATACAATGTAATATACAAGTTATTGCATCACAATGTAATCCTAACGATAGCTTTTCTATACAACCAATTTGAATATAAGCTAGCTGTGTATTTAATTCTACTTTGCAGGCTGTTCTTTTTTTTTTTTTTTACAAGTGGTGATTAATAAGTAGAGTTGCTTCTGTAGCTAGAAACTGCTAGCGACATGGATGAGAGCTAGCTAAACTAGGATGAGAAAGATACCTAAAGCCTAGTAATAAACTGCATCTCTTAGTTAGTTAATACATATATGTCCCTGCGTTCCTCAGGCAGACAGGAAAACCAAATATTAACTGATCTGCAATTACTTTGAGATGTCACCTAGAATCAGGATACATGCTTTCCTCTCTGTGAAAAAGGCTGGTCTGGGAACCTGAGATACAAACATTCCACAGGCACGGCTGTTTTGTCCAGTTTGCATTAAATGGTAACCAGAGTTTTGGTGAGCAGACAGTGAATTGCATTAATTGTTTATGAAGCACAGATGAACACTTAGAGAATCTAGTAATGATTCTTCTATGGAATCTCTGATACACAATTATACTTTGGGTCTACGGATGCTTGAGCAAGCAACTATAACTTTTACCTATTGAAATGAAATATTTTAACTAAAAGCTTTTTGCTTGCCACCTTACATACAAAAAATTCTAAAATCAACCATGAGAAGTGCATGGTTGAAAACTCGTTTATGTATTAGAGAATACTCAACTCATTCTAACTTATCTTTTACCAAGACTATGAGCTAAACACAATAGGAATTCAGAGCTACTAGAGAAATACAAACAATAGCATGAAAACCATGACAAAAAACAGCTTGTGGTTCAAACTGCAAGTTTAAGTCTGCTGGGTTAGCTCATGGGTAAAAAGGTAAGTAAAGACAAATGATCCACATTTTCTCAACAGGACTAGAGAACTGCAGTCTTTCAGATATATTTTTCTGGACGTTACGTTTTTCTGAGTTACTGACCAGAAAACAAAGAATCATAAGGAAATAAATAGCATAAGCTGGGACTGTATGCTTGAGCTCAGATAATATATTTTCTTTGCAGCCACTTGCTGAAACAGAAACTCTGCAATTGGAGAGAGGATCATCTAGGTTCTTTACTGCTGCAGGTCAGCATGTAGCTCCAGGAGTATAGATCTATACAGATAGATTCATGAAGGAGAGCAACCTTAGTAGTTACTATTCCATCAGACTGGGACTCAGCACTATTGAGTCTAAAGGGATTGAGAAAATTGCAACCAGAAAGAAGCCTCATTTCATCATTTGGAGTAGATGTGAAAACAATGAAACCAAATACATTCTTACAAAACGTTCTTTTACATTTCTTTTCAGCTCTTTTTTCACAAAAGAAAGTAAATATCACAATGTTTGCCATGCTATTACTCCAAGATTTCTCTAGTCTGGCCACCTAGTCCATTGACTTACATTTCAAATTTCTCACAATTCTCCTAAGCAATAAAGTTGATGATTCAACCAAGTTGTCCTTGATAACCTAGAGAAAATATTCTGCAGGCTAAAAAATACTTCAGCCACATATGAGTACAAATTTATTTAAAGGTTTGTTTTTTGTTTTTTTTTTTTAAATCTGAAAACTATGCAGCACTTTCTGGAACTTATCTTTTTAAAACCTACAAGTCATGTGGGTTGTACACAAGTATAACTACTTAGCAAACATTTAATTAAAAACATATGGTGGAAATTTGTGCTCTTATTAAAGGTAACACACTGAGAATGGCTAAGCCTGAGTACTAGTAAATCAGTGATTCATCTATCACTGTCCTGGACTTTATCATATGCTCCTGAGAAGAGTGGTAGATGTTGACTAATTTGATGATAAACCATATTAAATGAATGCCTTATTAAAAGCAGAAAGCATTACAAAAATCGCAATGCATTCTAGTTTATGGATTTTTTTTATTTTTTTTTTTTCTGAAGAAATGACAGTTAAGAAATGGTCATCTGTTCTCAGGATCATGCACTTCCACAGATTGATGTAAAATAGACAAGCTGCTGAAATACAGTTCTAGTATCCTGCTAAGTCTCAGACATACATTTATAGGACTGAACTATACATTTACTCATTACATTTACTTATCTGTCAAGTAGTCGTCTCCTCAAGGTCTTCCTTCTGTAACAGCTGCAACCTTTAACTTGGAAATCAACTTAAAACCTACAGCTGACAGTTCCAAAAGACTACATTGTTCAGTTAGATCTCCTTCTAGGACATATAGGGTGATTTTATCTCAATTTCTAAAAAGAACTAGTCAAGGAGAATAAATAACTTGCACAATGTCATAAAGAAAACAAGATCTGAATACATTAGACTGATGTAGGCTTTTCTACTTAAGAATTTTGGGATCTGGCACTTAATAGTCTCAGTTATGCATGTGTACAGTCATAAGCATAAAAGGCTGATGGATCACATGATGGAAGTCCACATCTTTTAAAATATTAATGGTCTACTCTCTAGCAAGAATTAACAACATAGATAGACAATCAAGATGCTAGCCAGTGTGGATACCCCTAGTGGTTTTAATCACATTCTATAATACACAATGACAAGGGAGTGGACAAAATTAACAGTGAGCAGATAATGGTACAACAACATGAAACAGCCTGAAGAATTCTCATCAAAAGCCTCTACAAGCTCAGCTGCTGGAAACTTTTATGTTTAACTGGGTAGTGGCAGGTGGAGGGGAATACAGGAACTGGCAGTGTCCTGCATAGAACAATTAACACTAGCAAAGAATACTTCACAGTGGTTGTGTCAGCAGTAGGAAAAATCTTAGTCCCACATTTATGTTGGTTATATATATAATGCAAATCTTGTAACTGATTTTGAAAGTAGAGGCTTATACTGCAGACAGTAGAAAGAGTTTCATGTACAAAATATATCCACTTGGTAAACAGCTCGTGGCTGAGTATGACTTGACCACACCTCAATATTAAAAACTAAACTGACATTGTATTAATGAATCAAATACAAGCGCAGAAAGAAGAGTGCCTGAATCTTCCTTGCCATGCAAGCTTCAGAATTACTGTTTGGTTTAATGTAAATATTATGCATTTAGTACCCTTATCAATTTGCAAAAATATTAAGGAAAATCATTTTTACGAGGCCTGAGCTCACTTTCTTAAGTGCAACATATACTCATGCGATATCATCCCATGAATAAATGTAGTCCATGCATTTGAAGCATGTTTGAATGCATACAGTGAGACAGATCAACAAAATATGTGACATGAGGTTTGTAGTAACACATTGACATTTCAATGACATGGAAAGAGAGATTCTTCATCTGAATGTCAATCTTGGCATTGTTTTCCCTTCACAGTTCTGCAGATAACTTTTGTAACAACAAGAGTAATTTAATCTATGACTGCTTTTGACCCTGCTATCTATAATTTCCAATAGCCTGACAGGTAAAACTTATTCCTATAAGGACACTGGAAGTCTTTATTTTAATAACAGGAATCCTTAGTAATTTTAAAAGGTCAGAATTATACAAATACATTATCCTAGAGATATGTGATTGTGCCTTTCAGCCTTTACAACTATTTGTGTTGAACTATAAAACTGAAGTAAAAATACAATTATTTTTTCACAATATTCCAGCACCCCTTTGTTCAACTTATCTGCTTTCCCATAAAAGAGCAGTTTCCTCTCCTCATTTTTGCTGTGATTTGAAAAACATCAGATTATCAAGGTTTACTTTGTTAAATAGATTCTAGATGTAGATGATATGGCTGGTTTTAGATTATGAAATCAAAAAGAAGTGGAAACTTATAGTTAGATAAGAAGAAAAAAATTGGATTATAAATTAAAAATGGATTGGAGTGATTTTTATCAAAATTCATTCCTGTAATTTGAAAAAAAAAATAATCATATTCTTCTTTGATGCTCATCTTTTCATAGAAAGTCCTAGCAGTAAGACTTTTAACATACTTAGCAGCAAAAGTGTTTTGATAACTCTCTGGTGTATTTTACACTTTCATAAGACTTTCTAATCAGCAGTCGCTATAAAACTCAATATACATATATACACACACACATATATATACTTAGTTTCTCCCATGATAAGCTGTGGGAAGACACATCAGGGTTAGAGGTATGGGTTGCTAGTGAGAGTCCTCACTCTATTCCTCTGAGACATGCTGGCTACACTGGAGCATACTTAAAGTCTTATGGAGATAAGCCAAGGGCAACTGAGAGAACAGAAGCCAAGAGCAAAACACTAGTGAAATACCTCAAAGGAATTAAGGTTGTTCCTCTACACAGTCAACAGCCCAGCTGAAGAGCCTCTAAACCAATGCATGCAGCGTGGACAGGAGGAGCTGGAAGCCACCATGCAGCTAGAAGGCTGTGACATAATTGCCATTATGGAAACCTGGTGGGACAAATCGCATGACTGGAGGGCAAATCATGCATGACTAATCCAGTGATATTCTATGGCGGTGTGACTACATTGGTTGACAAGGGAAGAGCTGCGCATGTCATCTATCTGGACTTCTCTAAGGCCTTTGACATGGTCCCCCTCAACATCCTGCTCTCTAATTTGGAGACATATGAATTTGATGGCTGGACTATTTGGTGAATAAAGAACTGGCTGGGTGATTGCATCCGGACAGCAGTAGTCAATGGGTCAATGTCCAGATGGACATCAGTAACAAGTGGTGCTCCTCAGGGGTCTGCAGTGGGACCAGTACTGTTTAGCATCTTCGTCAATGACACGGACAGTGGGATTGAGTGCACCCTCAGCAAGTTTGCAGATGACATTAAGTTGAGTGGTGCAGTTGACACACCTGAGGAATAGGACGCCACCCAGAGGGACTCAGACAAGCTCAAGAAATGGGCCAGTTGGAACTACCAAGTACAGGGTCCTGCACCTGGTTTGGGACAACCTCCAGTATCAATACAGTCTGGGGGATGAAGGGATTGACAGCAGCCCTGCAGTGAAGGACTTGAGGGTACTGGAGTACCATGAAAAGCTGGACACAAGCAGGAAATCCGTGGTCACAGCCCAGAAGGCCAACCAGATCCTGGGCTGCATCAAAAGCAGCATGGCCAGCAGGTCAGGGAAGTTGATTCTAGTCTCCTCTAGTAAGACTCCAGCTGGGAGTACTGCATCCATTTCTGGTGTCCTCAGCAGAGGAAAGACATGGACCTGTTAGAGCAGGTCCAGAGAAGGGCCAAGAGGGTTGGAGCACCTCTGGTACAAGGACAGGCTGAGAGAGTTGGGGTTGTTCAGGCTGGAGAAGAGAAGGCTCCAGGGACACATCATAGCAGCTTTCCAATACTTAAATAGGGCTTGTAAGAAAGATGGGGGCAAACGTTTTAGCAGTGCAACAGGATAAGGAGAAATGGATTTAAACTAAAAGAGGGTAAATTCAGATTACCTATAAGGAATAAATGTTTTACAATATGGGTGGTGAAAGACTGAAACAGGTTGCCCAGAGAGGTAGTAGACGAGCCATCTCAGGAAACATTCAAGGTGAGACTGGATGGGGCTTTGAGCAACCTGATCTAGTTGAAGATGTCCCTGGTCATTGAAGTGTATTGAACTAGATGAGCTTTAAAGGTCCCTTCCAACCCAAACTATTCTGATTCTGTGATATATAACAAACATTAAAACACTATTGACACTGAAAAAAATCAGCTTTTATGTGTGTTTTCCAATGGTATTTTAAATTGCAGTGCAGAAGGGACAAATATTTTAAAAATCCTCTAGCTAAAACATATTTATTCTTAAATTACTTATTAACAGAGGGAGTTTAAAAAGCATAAATCCTAATTAGCCTAGCATGAAGACACCTGTTAAATTCTTCAGCAGATGGCTTAGACAGCAGGGCAACCAACAATTAAATATTTTTGATATTTACTTTCAGTCAAATAGGAATGTCCATGAATTATAACTTTGCACTTCAGACTCTCAAATCACTTACCAAAAGATAAGCATGCAGATTTACAGATACTCATTCTTAGCTTTCATTTAATTTCCAAAAGCCTAGAGTGTCAGTGACCAAAGCACAGGCACAACTTTCCTTCCAGGATTTGAATCAGAGTTCTCAGATATCAATCTACAGCTTTTTCCTGACTCCAGTTTACAGTTCCACAAATACATCTGGCAATAATACCACACCACAGATGGAGAGAAACAGAGGAAAAAACCCCAACACAACCAAGTGAGCCATAGCACTAACTACAGAGAAGAAGAGAGAAACAAGATTTTGAGAACAAAGAAAGCAGCCAAGGTTGATAGATTGAGCAGATGTCCTGCAAACTGGCTGTGAAGAAGTTACTTGAGGCATAAGACAATTGTAGCTTCCACTGATGGGATGGGTTAAAATCTGAATGCAGGAGTGCATCGCAATTGCAAGAAGGTTGAGTAAAATTTAAACCAAAGACAATGCTTGGAAAAGGAGTCAACATCTAGCTATGGGTAGTGTGGAAGAACAAGTATAGACCAGCTAAAATGGTGGCAGAGAACATGCAGTTAAAGAGCTGCAAAGAAGTAAAGAGAGAGTGTGGAAGCCCTGAGGACAGAGAAGGCTGTCCAAAGAAGAGGCAATAAAAGTACTATGGCTGCTATGAAGATGAAAACTGCAGTCATGTCACTTCAACTTGGAAGAAGTTCATTAAGTTCTCATTAGTAAGTTCTTGTGTGAGACGTGGCATTGTAAATGGATGTGGGTGAGACAGCTTGATTAAAACAGCTCTGAGAAATACTAAGCAGCACTTGCTTGCCTAAATTTCTAGAAGAGATAGGACAATAGTTCTGTTCATCAGTGAGAGCATGAATGAATAGTCTGCTTGGTAAGAATGACACATTTCAAGGCTACTCAAAAGGAATAAGCACAATGCTGAAACAGGCAAGAGGGGTGAGCACAGAGATAAAAGCATGCATCACGAACCACCAGGAGTATTTATGACTAAATCAATGGATAAAAGGGAGATTGGGATTGATCAATCATAGGAGTGACTAGTGAAAGAAATGAAAAAAATTAAAAATGCTGAGAAAGGAAACAAGGCAAGCTAGAACACAACCATAAGGATTACTTAGGATTACATATTAAGAGAAGTGAAAGTGGAGCTTTAGTAAAATACATTAAGCCAGGGAGCCAGTCTATAGTCTCTTATAGGTTTGCCATAAAGAAGACAGTAGTCAGAAAACAGATCTTCAAAAGCAAGCAGATAAGGGATAGTAGGGGAAAAGCAAGAGATACAACTGCTGTTCAGTCCGTTTGCAGATGGTCATACACCTTGAATGGCTGTAAACCACTACAGCTGCATTAATGTTAACGGAACTGCCCCTTTGTGTCATTTAATGCACAGAGCAGGGTATAGGAAATGCTAGCACAGTTGGCTAGCAGGAAGGCATCCTAACTGACAACTTTAAGTAAAACCAGGCAAAAAGTTCAGAGGAAAGGTGAAAGATACAGAAAACTTTACTCCAGAAAACAGTTTTCTTGGAGAACTGAAAGTGATACTCCACCTCTAAACTTAGTTGGGACAGATTTTTATCCATCACCACTAAGAAACATACACAGGGTTATTTAAGTAAATGTGAGATCAAAAATATTCTAAGTGTTCACTTATACTTAATCTCCAGTAAAATGACTTATTCCTCAATATGATTAACAAAGATAATACACTTCACTTTAGAGGTATACATTACTGAAGGACTGGAAACTGAGAATGGACACGTCACCCTGGTAACCAAAAGTACCAAAATGATGACTTGTTTGAGAACTGAGAAGAATGACCATATCAATAGCCAAGCAATAAGACCACAAACCTAAATCCCACCTGCTTGAAAATTTGGTTTGAGATGGTTTCCTGAAACTGGGCCCAGTTGTTCACTCTGTATACATTTATGAACTAAATTTATAGCTCTTACTGAAAGAAGATCCAAAACTCCCTGTAAATTAAAGAAGATTTGTGATTCAGGACTTGAGCTCCAGCTTTTTCACAAACAAGATACATCACTAAGCTGATTGTCAAAATTTGCCAAGCATCAGTTTCTGATCAAACATGTTCCTTTTGAAATGTTTACAGGAACTTGGTGGGATAGACAATGCAAGATGGATTTTTTCTCTATAGGGGCTGGAATGCCTTTATACAGAATATTCTAAGGGTTTCATAATATTTCGTGTATGTAATGACCCACAAATACTGCACACTATTCTAATCTTCATGTAGTGAACCAGGATACCAAGTAGGGTGAATATCTTCCAACTTAGGCTTCTCAAGTCATATCTATATTGCCATGATGCATTAACTTGCATGAAAAAGTAAGACTGCAGACCTTTGCCATCAGCAACTGAGAGGAGAATTGTGCAATGAGGCTGCAAATTAATATAAATTTACATAATTAAATACTTAAAGGCTGAAATGGTATGCTATGATTTAAATGAAGGCAAAAAAAAAAAAGTTATGCAATGATTAAATTGATCTATATTTTAAAACTTGAAATTAAAAGGAGACTCAACTAATACAGTTGCTGCTCATAAGAAACACTTGCCAAAAGAAAATAATTTTGCAAATGTACTTTCTGTAATGAAACAATATTTTAGCCATTTCAAAAGACTCACTGGAGAGGCTGTAGGTGACCATATTACCTAACAAAAAGACATATGCTAGAGAAGAAAAAGGACTTTAGTACATTTCCTTAAGAATTGAACTTGCAACCTAATGGTCATAAGGGAGACATGTCAGTTAATTAAATGGCACAACTGGTAAATACATGGGTTAATTGTGGGAACGTACAAATCCTCACCGTGAAAGCTAATTTGCTTCATACACAATTGTATGAAAGATAAGGCAATCATTTTGTGGCTGTTATATAAACAGACATTATATTCTAACCCTGAGCATCTGCTAATCAATTACACAATCTAGCAATATAAATAGTTTCTCTCCAGTAAAATTATTTTCCACATTTTTTTTTTAATTAAAGGATCTAGGAAGGAAGGAAAACTTACAAGCACAACCTTTACCATAGAAAATACTGGCCAAAACTGATATGGTATAGTCTTACTACAGATTTCCAAGAAGAATTTTGTCTAAATTACAAACTACTGAGCTGTAGTACCACAGGTTTCTCCCATTACAGAAAACAGATCTTTGTTTAGCAACTAAGTCATTATGACTGTTTAAATCATGTAGAACTAACAGACATAGCAGAAGATAACATCAAACAAGATAAGACAGTGAGAGCAAAAAATTAATTTTTTGTTCATTTCTGGAAAACAATAATACCTTTAACAATTAAAAATGTTTCTAGGAATTTGAGTAATTGGGCTGCACAAGGCCTTTTAAGCCTATTTGAAAAAAAAAAATATGCAAAGCTTTTTATTGATTTGGTAAAGTCTATTTTCTTGTACAAATGCCTTCCATGATAATTGAACAATTCTCCCAACACTTTTCGTTTCTTATTATATTTCTTAATTTTTCCTTTTTTTTTTTTTTTTAAGGTGAACTATATATGAACAGACATAGAAAAATCATGGCGTACTAATGTAAATTAGTATTTGCAGATTTTTAATGCCACTGGAAATTTGGAGATTTCTGCAGGTACTACTCACTTATAACCAACTTCTCCACAGCTAGTCAGACAATGGTTAATTATTGAGTTAAAAGGCACTGTAGCAGATTGTTGTCCTCTGTATGTTGGAAATACAACAGGGAAGAAAAGTTACCAGTGAAGAACAACCCTCGTTGTTTGCTTACGTATTTACTCACATGTTTACACAAATCTTGCAAGTTCATGCAGAACAGGCACAGTCTTCTTTTTTACTGTCTAATCATGAGATGAAAAACATTAGGATTTTGAATAGCTGCATATTTTAAAAATATCTAACAGGACAGAATGAGCATGTATTTAATATAGGTTTCCATAGGAGACTTCCCTTTATGGATTCCATTTTGCAAAAAGTGCAATTAAAAAAAGTGGATATTAATCTGCATTTGGGAGCCACAGTATTGCTGAAAAAGCATCTCCATTATGCTTAGATGGAGATACCTAACAAATCCTTCTATCTGTATAATTGCAAAGATCCACCTTGTATTTCCATGGGCCTTCACTAACACCTTCCTAATTTTCAGGTGCAAGCAAAGGAAACATGTACCTGAACTCAGCAACCCTTTGGGTATCCATTCCTGCTTTCTGCTTCTTAGCAGGAGAACAGATGTTGTTTCCTGCTGAAGATGTTTCTTTCTGCATAATAGGGAAACACTGATGCACTGCAGTCAGCCAAAGGAAATAAACCAACGCCATCCAAGATGAGAAATGAAGAGTGGAGATTAATTTCCCATTTGTGCTCCAAAGACAGTGTTAGTCCTCTCTGCAAAATATAAAAGGGGTTCCTTTTATATTCCTTCACAGCTCCAAGGCTCTGAAATGACCCACATTCCTTTGGACCTCTTTGAATCTTTCAGACCCTCACTTTTACAACCAGAAAGGACAATGGATAAGGAACCCAATGGGTAAGGTGAGCCCAGGAAATGGGAATATACAGAACAAGGACACAGATCCTGGTGCATGTGCTGAATAAAAGGAGAGGAGATGGTTCTCTGCGGTTGCAATGACTTCAGAAAATTGGTATATATTATTTTATATTTTTTCTAGATTGAGGCAGAATACAAGCTGGAGGCACTTGTGGGCATCCATAAAGGCTGAGACCCTAAAGAAACCTCACCCTGAGAAACTGAGGTACCCACAACAGTGAGACATGTCCAGAATTAGGCAGTCATTGGAGAAGAAGTTTAGTAACTGCAGTTTTAGACTGAGGTGAATGAGATGTTCACATACCTTCATCTCACACAAGCCCCTCTTTAGAGCCGAGCCAAATCTGTTAGCGTTTTAAGAAAATACTACTATGAAAGTGATAACAAAGACAAATGTAATACATTTTTCAGCCAAGCTATTTGGAAACATAACAAAAAAAAATTTCCTTATTTTTGTTTTCTTTCAATAAAAATATATACGTAATATCCCTTGGGAGAACACTAATTCTCCTGTGGGATTTTGCTCTGCAGAAAGCATTTTTTAAAATTTATCAACAAAGAACTATGAACTACATTTAAGGCCATTACTCTACTTAATTACTTTTTTTTCTCTGGCATTTCAGAGACTCCATAAAGCTAAGGGCAAAAAAAAAAGTTTCATTAAAAATGTTATAAAAAGTAAAATTGCACAGAAGGATGCAGCAGACCAAAAGCATATTAAGCAAGAAAGTAAGTCCTTTAAAACCAGTAAAAAGTTCAGCTAAGGCAATGCCTCTGGCATAGCCTGTGCGAAGGATTCCATGTACCAGCTACAACTGCAGCAGAGAGGAAGGCAGCTCAATCCATCTTCATTTTATATTAAGTAACTGGACTCCAGGGTATTGCCTGACCTAACATCTAGTCCTTTGCGGAAGTGTATTTACCACCAATATATTTCTTTCCATAAAGATTGAGTTTCTCCTTAAAGTCAGTGGTTTTGCTTTGCATTATCCTAACCAAAAGGCTACTAGAACCACAGGGACAGTGCTACACAATCCAGTCACCATACACAGTGCGCCAGAGTCATGAAACTCACAATTTGTACTCTGGAGTCTGCTACAACGTTTATCTTTCATGGACATCAGAACAAGCATGCATTACATTGTGCTGGTCTTGGGGTTCAAGGAGCATCTCAGTTGTTTCTGCCTACCTGATGCAATGTTATTTAAATCATACCATACGGCCACCTCTGAAGGTCCCCTTTCTGCATGCCTGCTGTGCAATCTTTTGTCATCCATTAACATTTTACTAAGCCTGAAGCAGTTCAGGTTCACCAAAAGACAGAAAAACAAGAAATTAAGCACTTATTCTTAACTACTTTTTCCACTATATTTGAAAAGCTATCAATGGATGAGGGATACTGAAATCCAACTTCTGAAATCTTGTGCTCTTCCCCTGTTAGATCACTCGTTTAAGAGGATGAAAACTACTTGACAAAGTTTTACCTATCTTATAAGAAAAATCAAAAGCTAAGCTAATTCTGGCTAAGCAAAAGCACATTTAATTACAGAAACTAAGAAAAGAACAATATTCAGTGGGGACAACTTCAAAGGATTGTCTGGGAGAAGATACAGAGCTGGAAAATACTGCAAGTAATCACAAATCCGTCTATGTGACCATTTTATAGAATAAACTGAAAAATAAAATCAAGGATGTCAACTCAGCTAACAATAAAAATTGAGGGTAATAGTGTAACAGTTTTGAATACAGCTCAGAGTAGATTTAAAATTCCTGCTTATGCTAGGGTGCCTTGAGGTCTTTCCCCTATCAGAGTAATTAATTCATGTCTATGACCATGGTGGAAATTCTGCAACTAACCCATGCTGCCTTATTTTTCATTACTTACAAAAAGTATATAGAAATTTCTCTTGTTTCTTTGAGACTCTGATCACCTGCAAAACTATTCAATGCGTTCCCTGATTCAAAGGATGCCTATATGTGCCCCAACCTCGTGAAGAGACCACTACAAAAATAAGCATACTCCCTTATGAGACAAACATACAGGAGTATGTCATGACATGACAATCAGGACTTAACACCACACTAGAAACTCTTTTAGATAAGGAAAGGTGTTAAAGAGGGAGCGAATATTACATTTCAGAGAGACCTAAGAATCAATGGCATGAAAGACAGAAAATTTAATGCAACTGCTAGGCATTTTCCACAATGTCCAGAAATTGATTTTCCTTCCACTTCTCTTCTTCTGCCTTCCCTCTGCCAAACTCTTACTGACTGTGAAAATAACATATGAAATTGTTGGTAACTCTAGACAGTTCTTAATTTAGACTTGAGGAAAAGTTTCCTTTCCTTTCTTAATCTCCATCACAACACTGAAAGCACTGCCTTGTTGTTTCTTATGCAGCCATTTGCATCTATTTTTTAATCTAAAATGAATATGGAACTTCGTTTTGCATAGTCTTAGTACGATTGGCTAAAGTGGAAACCAAAAGAGAAGGAAACAACAACAAAAAGCTTGGTGTTTCGCTGCTTTCCTTCTGGTGCTGCTATTTACGCAGTATCTTAAGTTCCTAATAATTAAAAATCATGGTTCAGCTGCCTCTACCCCTGAGACTAATTTACAAGCAAGTAAAGCTTTTTTTGCTTTCTAGCTATTAAGTTTTAAGAAGTCATACAGAACACTTGATTTTTTTCCTGTATATATGCTTTTCATTTGCCCTTTTTTTTATTTTTTGTAATAGGAAGAAAAGACTCTGTGGAGGACCCAGCTGACTGGAAGCTATACAATGTTAGAAGAAGGGAGTGAAGGAAGACACAGGAAACTACAGACCTGGAAAAATTATGGAAAAGACCACTCTGCGTGCTATTGCAAAGCATTTAAAGAACAATCCGGTCATCAGGCATGGTCAACATGGATTCACAAATCCTGTTTAACTATATAACTCTTTTTTTTCTGTCCTTCTATGCACCCACCTCGTGGATGAAGGGAAGGCAGTGGATGTAGGCTTTTCCAGATTTTGTAAGGCTTTTGATGCTGTCCCTCACAGAATCCTTTTGGACAAATTGTCCAGCTATAAGATGAGCAGGTTCATAGTGTGCTGAGTGAAGAGCTGGCTGAATAGCAGGGCTCAAAGTGTTGTAGTGAATGGGGCTATGTATGGCTTCAGAATAGTCACCCGGGGGCAAATTCTAGGGCTCAAATCTAGGGCCAGTTCTGTTCCAGATTTTTATCAATGATCAGGATGAAGGATTTGAATGCCCCATTAGTAAGTTTGCTAATGATATGAAACTGGGAGGTGCTGCTGACTCTCTCAAGGAATGAGATGCCTTGCAGAAGGATCTAGATGAACTAGAGCACTGGGCAATCGTCAACAGTGTGAAATTTAACAAGACCAAATTCTAGATTCTGCACCTGGGATAGAGTAAGGCCAATTCCAAGTATAAAATGGGAGAGGAATGGCTGGAGATCACCCTTGCAGAAAGGGATCTGGGGGTGCTGGTCAGCATTATGAGCCAGATGTGTGCCCTGGTAGCCAAGAGAACAAACCCCATCCAGGGGTACATCAAACACAGGATAACCGGCCGGTCAAAACATGTGATTATTCTGCTGTATTCAACAATGATGTGGTCTCACCTTGAGTGTTGTGTGCAGTTCTGGACTCCACAATGTAAGGAAAACATGAAGGTGCATCCATAGGAGGGCAACAAAGCTGGTGAAAAAGCTGGAAGGCATGTCCTGTGAGGAGGTTTGTCTAGTTTGCAGAGAAAGAGGCTAAGGGGCAACCTCATTGCTCTCTACAGCTTCCTGAGGAGGGGAAGTGGAGAGGAAGGAGCTGGTCCCTTCCCCTGGGGATTCTCCTGAGGATTGTTGTAGGTCCCTTCCAACTGAACTATTCCGTTCTCTCCCCTCTTCCCCTCCCCTCCATCCTCTTCTCCTTCTCCTCCTCCTTTTTCTCATAAAAAGTCATGCCTCATCACCTGATCCAGATGCTGGGATCAAGAAAAAACATTAGAACTCTCTAGAAATCATGACAGTCAGGAAAAACAAAGCCATTAAAAGGAGACAAAAAAATATCCGATAGTATTTCTTTCTTTTTCGACAATTAGAAAATAATAGCCGATGTTTAGGACCAGTCAGTAGTATGTTTGCTGCCTTGAAAGCTAACAACTTTTTATTACTGCCACAGCCCCCTCACGAAAGCAACTGCTGCCTATTCTTCATCTACTTCCTGGCTAGGTCTTTCTTTAATGTCTGAGACCCTCTTTATCATTCTGCACTTCTAAACCAAAAGAGCACCAAAAGAGACATATTATTGTAGCCTTTCATACAGAAATGCATTGACACAGAGAATCCATTGCTAGCAGACTGCTAAGGGGGAAAAAAAAAGCCCACTGGTATTTACAGCTTATTTAAACTGGATTTGTATAGTGGAAGAAAGCATCTAAAATGCACGATTCTTTTATTTCCTGCTGCTCTCAACAACAGAACTCTATTTAGATAATTTTATACCTGAACTTGTTTCTCATGCATCCCAAATCCAGCATACATGTCTCTTTCCAGTTATTCACCTTTTTCCTGCACACAAACCATCTAGGGTGTGTGCATCTAGGGTGCCTCTATTTTTCTGGAAGCCTGAATCTCGTTGTTAGATTGACAGCAAAGACTTCTCCAGCTGGATTAAAAAAGCAGTACACCACACCTACATGAGAAAAGCAGAAGTACTCTCTACAAAAGATTAATGCAAAAGCTGTCATCCAGCACAAAGCAAACAATTTTGCAGTGGTATTCTGACCACAGTGCAATAACACAGCCACAGGATGCAAATGTTGCAGAGGAAAGGAGAAAAGGTCCTACTAACCATCTGTCTTGAGATGCAGCAATGGCTGAGAGGGAGCAGGCAGCAGTGTGGACAGAAGGTTTAATCCACAGCTGTACTACTATGATAAATATTAATAGAAGCAATAATCAGTCTCATTGACTATCATATTGAAGGAGAAAAAAAGCATCTCTCGCCACCCTTGTCTTTCTCAACAGCAAAAAACCCAAAGAAAGTTCATGCCTTGGTGGTTATAGATTAATCTCATCTCTGCAGCATGAACTGATTTCAAACACGGTTATTATCCTAGAGAAAATATTCTTCATTAAGCATTAATTTAATATTTCTATGCTTTAGAAGATACCGATGCACTATAAATTTTGCTCAATTTAAGCAGAACATTTTATAAAACATGCCATTTATGTTTACTAAGCAATAATTAATAATCAGTGATTCTGATGAACTGCTTCTAAATGCATTCCCATGAAATTTTACTGTGCATACATCATGCAGTTACTAATTAACTGGAATTGCAATTTTAATCTGCACAAACAAACATTCAATGCAAAACAATCCCTTGTGTGATCTACCTGTGCCATGGTATTAACTGAGTTCAGGTCTGATCATGAAAAATTTTATTCACATGAGTACATCAGCTAGTATGAGTACATCTAATGAAATACAGTCAAAGAAAATACAGGAACAAGATTAAAAAAGCCCTCCCACTATTTCTCCTTTCTATTCTGTTTAAGAAGTCTTGTTGTAAGCACAGATTCATATTTGAAATGAACATAATTTATTTAATACAATATTCTTTATTCATTTCTGAGTTTTGGGTTTCCATTCTGTTTGGATTTTCCTGCTTATAGGAGGAAGTTACTACTTCACCCATTATATGTAAGAGACGATGCAAATACAGAATTCCGCCAAACATTTTTAAACACCATTGTGTTTTTTTAGACTCCAACATTTTATTGAAAATAATTGTTAGACAACTGTCCCCTAGTACTGTTAAAATTCCTAATTCTCTGACACATGGGAAGCACCTTCCTAAACACTGACAGTTATTCAGCTGCTTATTCCAAACAAAAAGATAATCTTACACATCTAAATTTACCTTGCCATTGAACTGATGGGGATGAAGAACTTTACTTCAGATTACGATCCCCTTTTCTTCAAGTGACACATATTACATGCCATTCACACGCTTTTTCTGAATATCAAGGTGGCATAAAAAGGACATTAGTTTGTGCTTGTCTTGAGAACAGATAAGTCTGGGTGTGGATAGTCAAAATAACTTCATGGTTAAGGAAGTTCTATTGATGCCCTGTCAACACGTGATGCAGATGAAGACTATTTCACAAAACACACCAGACAACATTTACTGAGTACACATGCAACCTCAACTCTGATACCGGTCAACTACTCATCTGCAAAAATGCACTTCAGCAACTGCAAAATACCCAAGGATTTAATTTTAAAGACAGATTATTCAGATAATAGATTAGAAAACATGTTCTGAGCTTGGCAAAAGTAAGCAACAGGTTTTTATTTTCTCTTGGTGCAATGTATTATTGATTCTAAATTTGGAATTATTACATATTTATGTAACACTCTGAAACTGAATATAATTATCTCAACAACATCTTTATATACAGTACTTTTACCTTGCCTTGTTTTTTGCCTGGAAAAAAAACATAGCAAAGGAGCAAAGACAATAAGAAACTATGTCAGTGTGTTACCAAAAAAAAAAGGCATTTAGAGATGAGTAAACAAGGATACCACATACATAAAGACCCACATGTTTTGCACAGTGCATTTCCACCAAATTATCCAGTACATGAAAGCACAGGCATGAGAATATAGCATTTTAGCACCATTTAAAATTCACAAATCAATCAGTCTTTTACTTCATCCTTAAACAGGAAGGCATTTAAGCATTTTAAGAGAGAACTTTTGACATAATAAAGTGTTTAAGTGCCCTGAAAGACAGGGTCCACCATGCTCATTGCAGCTGGAGTGACTCCATAGACTAATATTTATGTGTTTTAACAACAGAATTTTTGACTTGTACATTAGTGAAAGTAAAAAGAGACCATCAACCCATACAGGACCATGAAGAATGAAAGAATACGTTACATTTCTAAATTTAAACGCCTCTGAAGTGTCTACACAGCAGCTTTTGTCCATTACTTAAGCTTGTAGGCACTATGTTAAATACAGCTAAAGCAACTACCATAATTTCATATTTTCAGTATTTTTCTGTTTTAAAAAGATTAATTTATATTCCTGGATTAAAAAAAATAAATAAAAAGCATTTGATTCAAAATATAATTACTATATATTTATTTTATATTCCACCAGAAAACTTAGTATGTCAATTAAACTTTCAGAATAAAGAAAACAGAGGAAAATATTCAGGAGGAAATGTGGGTTTCACATTATGGTAGTAGACAGACTTGCAAAATTCAAATTGAATTCACTGGTGTCTTTTAATCTCCTCTTACAACATTATGCAATGCATTAATTTATCTTCTCCATTTGCTACAGTCTCTTTTCTTTCCTTCAAGGTGTTTAGGTTTCTTATTGCTAGAAAAATTGTCAATGGAGATGAATGATTTGACTGTGTAATTTCCATATGGCAGAACTGGAAGTTAAAAAATGCATTCTCAGCTCGCATATAGACATATATGCTAAATGGTGGCATTCAGCAACTTTTAGAAGTGGTTGGTATGGGAATTACCTGATCACCAAAAACCATATTGTATTTTCCATGGAAAACTTTCAGGCCTGTGTCTTAACTCTGAACAATAATCATGGCCTTTATGTCTTTTAAAGCTGCCACATTGAAACAGATGCAGATATATGGAGTATTTTATAAGGTTATGAAATCGTAAGTCTGCTATGGTAATGCAGTTAGTTTGAACCTACCATACAACAAATAAGATTGCATGGAAAAGTACCAGCTGTTAACTGAGGGTTGAACCTCCCCCTGCTTTCAAAGAAACAGACTAAAAACATAAACAAACACCCTCCCCTGCCCAAACACAACAGCTGAAATAATAGCTTGCTACAATGTAATTTATACTTTTTTAGGATGGAAAGTTTAGATTTTGCTGATTTCTAATTGTTACTCTTAAAACCTTCCTGATTGCTTTACACTACATTATTGCCATCCACTATTACTTCTTCTGCTTTAACACCACCACAACTGTGATTGTTCAACTTGCTTTCCCAAAGACGCTACTCAAGTGGTAATACAGAGGAGGTCAGAGTGGACATCCGCCTCTATGGTGGGGGCTGGGCCTCTGCTTTGTGCAGGTGCATCCCATGGGTGCCTTCCAGAAATAAATCTCAGATGCAGTCAAAGATTTTAGCCCAGAGTTCTAATAACACAAAGGAATTTTTTTATTTCAACTATTGCTATTGTATAAAATTCCCTCCTTGTTCATTTCAGTTCTTTTCCAGTAATAAGGCTTAGAATTCCCCCAGAAAACTTCTTCAAACAACAGTTATATTTTTTCCATCATGGAGCCTTACTGATTACACTCAACCCAGAATTTAACTCACAATATTGAAACTTACTGTAGACTTCAGCAGGGCTAGATTGGCACCCTTCTTTTTCAATATCCTTGGTTACATAACAGAAATAAAGAAGTCTTTTTTAAACAGCACATCTCGACATTTTCTGACATTGATGACCTTATTGACTAAATATAAATGATAAATAAATAATAAATAGTGGGCTACAAAGATGATTAGGGGCCTAGATCATCTGTCTTACGAGGGAAGGCTGAGGGACTTCGGTCTTTCTAGTCTGGAAAAAAAAAGACTGAGGGGGGATGATCAGTGCTTACAAATGCTTAAAGGGTCAGTGTCAAGAGGATGGGACCAGACTCTTTTCATTGGTGCCCAGTGACAGGACAACAGGTAAGAGGACAAACCTGAACATAGGAAGTTCCATCTAAACATGAGGAGGAACTTCTTTACTCAGATGGTGGCAGAGCACTGGAACAGGCTGCCCAGAGAGGTGGTGGAGTCTCCATCTCTGAGACATTCAAAACCTGCCTGGACACATTCCTGTGCAACCTGCTCTAGGTGGACCTGCTCGGGCAGGGTGTTGAACTAGATGATCTCCAGAGGTCCCTTCCAACCTCCATATTTTTCCATGATACTTTGATTCCGTAAATATTATAATGTGTCTTAATCAGTATTATTCAGGAATACTGAAGGTCTATTTTAAAACTACTACTAAAACCAGTGGTAAAAGACTCTGCCCAGAAACATTGTGAAAATCAGTACCTGTTTAGTACAACAAAGAGTGATTGCAACATTTTCAATCACTAACATTTACATTCGCTTACCACTTGCAGAGCTACTCCTATCAGTCCAAGCTATTTACTGATATTACCAAAGTAATGAACTTTTCATGAATATATCAAACCATTGCATTAATCAGTACAGCTGCATTACCTGATGTTTAATTGAAAAAATGCCACACCATCTCTACTGTAATTCTTATAGTTAAATACTCTTAGGTTCTACGTACAAACTTGGATGCCATACATTTTGACAGCTCAATGATTCTAGTTTTCCTGAAAAGGTAGAGCAACAGAACTGCTTTTTTACTGTCATCAATATCTTACAGGAAGTTACATTTCTTTTCAAGTCTCAGATTCGATTAACTATAGGCACTACCTGACAATCTCTAGTAAATAACAGTCTTTGAGCATTACTAGTTAAGCTAGACAGCTTAAAAGTCTTTGCCTTACATATCACAACCTCAAATAATACAGAACAAATCAAAAGCCCCAAATCAAATGACCATTAATATTTGAGATTATTTTATTTTTTTCTGTTTCTATTTGTCAGTAGATTTCTATGGCTCATACCTCAAAAAATGCCAGAGGCACTGATGCTCAAGTGGACACAATTACTTTGGCTTCATGACCAGCATGAGCAGCAGGTCACTGCCTTGGCATGCAGATGCAATGCCTGGCACAATTTCGCTCTCTGTGGGAATTGTCACATCAAAAAATGTTGTAATAGGTATATATTGAAGCATCACCTGCCAACCACACCAAAAAAGTCATGTTCCTGCATCTCCCAGAAGATTCTCTTAACATACCTTCTTCTGTCTGCAAAGACTCAGCAGGAATCACACTGCTTAATTGATCCCATGCTGGTCTGCAAGACCTATGAAACAATGTCCTTCCACACAATTTAGATAATAACAAGAGTACTCCACTAACCCTGGTGCCTCAGGTGCTACAACTCAGTCCTCCTGTTTGTTCATTCTGCTCCAGTGTCCTTTGTGCTTTTTTTTGCTATGGCCTTGTTTTCTACTTGTGTGTGTGAGTCACCACTTTCTGTCAAACGAGTAGGTTTGGGCTCTTTATTTTGGGGTATTTGTTGCTATCCTGTGGGCATCTACACTCTTTTCAGAAGAAGTAAGTATAAATCTGCAAGTTTCAGGAAGAAATTTTACTGATGAACACAGGCAGCAGCTTGCATAGTTATACCAAGAAAGTCATCCCCTGCAACGGATGAGATTCTGCACACAGGGAACTCAGTATGTCTGACAAAGATTAGATCACAGAGTCCACAGGGCTAAAGAGATAAATGTACACAGTGGGATAGGATGACCTTTCAGTTTCAGCTTTTTACCCAGATGTTGCCTAACCTATGAAAATAAATAATAAAAAATAAATAGGGTTATTTCAGAACCTCAGCTTGCCTTGAAGATTTAACAGCTGCCAGCCTTTTGACTTTTCAGTGCACTGAAAATTTTAGCCTTATTCTTGAAGGACAGCAAATGGCTGGAGCATAACATATGTTGCACACAAAGGAAATAGTTTTGAAGTATCACAATCCTGATACTGGGCTGCCATCTTCTTCCAAACTGTCATTTCTCCCCAGAGATTTACAGGCACAATGGACTCCTTGGTGTCTTAATTATTCCAGCACTGAAATCTCATCTTTCAGTTTCATTGGCATCCATCCACTAGCTGTTGCACTAGGCCCTAGAAGATGGGACAAAGGCTTCCTAAATTGGCCATGTGGCAACAACATAGGAGGTGGCTTGTGTCATTGCCTACCACATAAGACTGTACCAGTGGCAGCCACAGTTTTGCTTTATTTATCATGTACAAAAACAATATCGAAGGGAATTTGTTATTTAGAACAATGACTTCTAATAGTCTGTAGAGCCTGACTCTTAATAAACTGAAACAATATGCCGAGATTTCTATGATCATTCAGAATTAATCAATGCAACTCAGTTTTGAATATAAAATATCCAGTATTTGCACTGATACATTTAACATAGTTTAGCAATTTTCATTTATAAAGCACACTGAGGACAAAGCAACAAAGGAAAGTTGTCAAAAATCATAATCTGATCACAGAAGGAAAAAAATACAAATTGATTAAATTTTAAGATAGTATAAAACCTATACCTCCATCCCCTCAATAAAGATGCTAACAGCACACAGCCATTAGAAGACTGCAGATTTACAGTGAAAGCATGTTACAACATAAGTGTGGATTCCACACACACACTCATGGAAATCACAAAAGATTAAAAATGTACCTTATAACTCTGAATTATTTTTAGGTCCACTTTGGTGGTTGAACCTTGTCGAGCTGCCAGGTGCACACCCAGCCACCCTATCACTCCCACTCCTCACCAGGACATGGGCAGAAAATACAATAGAAAAGCTCATGGGTGCAGATGATGACAGAGAGATCTCTTATCAGTTACAACTGAGGGCAAAACAGACTTGACTTGAGGAAATAAATTTAATTTATTTCAAATTAATAACAGAGTAGGATAGTGAGAAATAAGAAGAAAACTAAAAGCACCTTTTCCCCACCTCTCCTTTCTTCCCAGACAATTTCACTCCCAGCTCTTCTACTTCCTTACCCTGAGCAGTGCAGAGGGATGGGGAATGGAGATTTCTCTCAGGTCATAACACTTTGTTTCTGCCATTCCTGCTTCCACATTGTCCTCTTCACAGTCCTTCAGGAACAGACTGCTCCAGTACGGGTCCCTCATGGGGTCACAAGTCTTACCACATAATCTGCTCTAGCATGGGCTCCTCTTCATAGGCTACAGCTTCCTTCAGAGTATGTACACCTTCTACATCATGAGTCCTCTACAGGCTGCAGGATGGATATCTGCTCCACTGTGGTCCTCCATGAGCTTCAGGCGGACAACCTGATTCATCATGATCTTCATCAGGAGCTGAAAGGGAACATCTGCCCTAGTACTTGGAACACCTCCCCCTCTTTCTTCAATGACCTTGGTATCTACAGGGCTGCTTCTCTAATATATTCTCACTACTAGGTTTCCCCATAAGGAAATATAGATATTTCTCTTATGCATATATTTCTTATAGAGATATATAAAATTTGGAAATCTATATATATTTCTTTTTTTTAAATATGTCTAACAACTTCAGGTTTATGACATGCAAGTAATTTATGGAAAACAGTGCATTAGTCCTGCCAATGACCGTGCAACAGCTATAAGCACCTGTTGGTGTTGGGATATGTTCCAACATCTAGCAGTTAACAGAGCCCAAGTAGACACAAAGATTACATCACAAAAAGCTCGAGGAAATTGTTCATGATAATTCAAAATTATTATACAGAATGCATTATAATTAGCCAGAAAATGGAACTTAAGAAGCCTAGGAAAGAACAACTGTATTAAATATTTGAAATGTTATTGGACTCTACGATATTGGTCTGTACAAAACTACAGGTGGGGGAATGGGGAGTTTATTTGGTCCTCTGCTTCTCTTTTTTTGTGAAGGCATAATGCATTTCTCAAAAAGTACATCCCAATGTTCCCAACTGTTGATGACTTCATTATATGCCATACCCCACTGTTACCTCTCCTCTTTCTACTCTTTCTTCTCTTTCTTGCATAGATATTTTTTAATTTCTCTGATATGGTTTTCAAAAACAAACAAAAAAAGGCCAAATACTGTATCTACAAGAACAACAAATTGGATGAAGGCTTAAAAACCTTGTCCCAGTATAGTTTTCATAATCCCATCACACTCCAGATAGCTTAGATAATGTGTAAAAACCAGCATCTCTAGACCTGTGTTGCTTTGTGGTTTTTTCACACAAAGTCATATATTTCAGCTGGAAAAATGGAGATAACAGTAAAAGACTAGGACATATGCAAAGTAAGCCACAAGATGAAGTGATTTTAAACCTTAACTTGATTTGTGCTATCATCTGAGATACAATGTGCTGCAAGCTAGTGTAATATCTTGAAGAGCAGTTACCGCGCAATCACTAGGGCAAACATTACGCTCACAAGGAACTGTGCCCCAGGGAACAGGCAGTCAGATGAGAAGGAGTAATAAAAATGCCACTTCTTGCCAGCAAAGACACACAGGCACACAAATGAAATGCTGGGAGAGGAAGGGTCCAGCAATATTCCAGGAGAGCACTTCCCTGTAGGAGGGAATTCTTCATGCCCATGTACTGATAAAGGTTTTAACAATGATACAAGAGAATATAAAAGCTATCATCACTCAATCAAAACACATTCCCATTTGCTCAGAAGTGCAGAATGGTCAGAAGATTTTGGAGAAAGTGTTTTAGTAATACAGCAAATAGAGAATTCCCCTTCAAGTATACCTTTCCAAGAGAATGGCTGCCCCAAAGAGGCACTGCTTTATAAGCTCACTCACTTATCTAATCTCTCTTGCAACACATTTACAGTTTTGGTCTCTAAAACTCCCCTGGCATGAATCTGACAATTTCATTTTATGCTCTAATTTAAACAAGCAGTTCTTTCTGTCTGCTTTAAACTTAATACTTATCCTTTAATCTAAAACCTCTACATGCATGTCATTCACTCCATTACACAAAAATAGTTCACTATTCACCTTTTCAAAATTAATTGTTATATCTATATCTCCCATGCCTGCCTTCAGACATTAAATTTTTGGAATGAGAAATCCTTATCTACTAATTTCCCTTCAGAAACTGCTTTTTCCCTTGATACTTTACTGAAGTAATGGATCCTCTTTCTCATAGTTTCTCATAATTTTATTTTTTTTTTGAGATGGACAACTAAACAGTGGAGATTTTCATCATAGTATTCTATAACCACTAAAATTGATAGGCTGAAAAGAATTTTCATTTGGTCCAACCCTCATCAAAGCAGGCCCAGTTTGAGTCCATCACCTAGTGAAGTTCTTGATCACATCCAGGGATGGTCATCCTTTAACTGTCTAGATCACTGTTTCAATTTTGATCCTACCCTTTGTGAAAAAGTTTATATTCATCAAGATAGAATTTTGCATGTCCCAAATTAAGCTAATTGCATTTTATCTTGACAATGTGAACTTCATCCTGAGGCCCGGACAGCCACTTCCCAGCCCTGTAGCTTTCCCTGGGTGAAGGCTTCTGACGCACTACATGGCCCTTTGCCACCACTGTGTTATAGTTTCCAGCAGATTCTGGGCCCTCTTACACACTTCTTGATGCCACAACTCTTCCACTCTTAAAAATGACCAAATAAAAATTCACCAAAACAACAATTTAAAATGAAATCAAAATCTATAGTAAGCAGAAAAAAACCACAAATAAATAAAAAAAAAAACCACGGCAAACCCTATCTCTTCCCCCAGATGATGGCACGAGAAGTTTGTCATACTTTGGACAATTATCATTTTCTGACACAACATATTATCAGCATTGTTTTAAAGCTCCCAGTGGAATAACAGTGAAATATCTTCCAACACATTCCCACTAACAATTTAACTTCAATAATTATAAATGATCTTAGATGGAACATATGTAACCTATGCTGTGTTTTCTGTGTTGGGATGGCAGCAATGTTCCTTTGGCTATTGTGACATGGCAAATAGCAAGTCCCCAGGGAAGAAATAGTCTCAACAGGCCATTTTTTCTAATTTTTAAATAAATGTTTTCATTTACTACAGACTACTGTAGGACATTTCCTAAAGAAACTAAGTAGATACAGAAAACTTTGCTGGATTTGGTGCTACAAGATAATACAAAATTCAAAAAGTTATAAGCAATGAAGGGGCAAATAATGATGAATAACAGAAAGGAGGAAAAAATTATTACAGAAAGAAGGGTACTGCCAACTTAATAAAGGCTATTCTTACACATTTGTATGAAGTATAAAGAGCTCAGCGAAGTTCCATCCAACTTCAAAAGGTGAGAGCTTAGCCAAAATTCCAGTTCATCTACACAGGGAGCTTCTAGGGTCCTCAGTGCCACCACTGGGATGCCACTGCTTTTCTCATCAAAATTTCAAGACACTGGTTTGTTTAACATGATCTTCTGAAGCTTGTTTAATCTAAGCCCCAACTCCCAACTACCAAATACAGTCATTCCTCTGAACAGAATGCTAGTGTGCAAGCTGCACGACTGCACCAGCTGTCCACTGAGAAAACTGAGGAAGAGGTGCTCCAAAGATAAAAAGAGCTAAATAATGCAACAGCTCATGCTAGGTGTGATAGCAGCAATCTGGTGACAATTTATTGCTGTATAATGGATGCCCAGAATATATTGCACGCAATGAATCAGAAGCTGAGTTTATCAGTTGTTGTTCTAGAAAAGGAAATATAAAGCTGGTATTTCAAGTTCAAAGAATATAAAAGAAACATTAAAAAATTACATTTATAAGTATATACTGTTCTCAAAAATCTTTGGATCTGTTGATTATCCTAAGTCTCAAAACTTACTCTGGTTTACCATACCAAGACCAGTAGTGCTGCCACACTACATCATTTTACTTAGGAGCCAAGCTCCAAAGTGGCATATTGAAAAGTACTTTAACACAGGAGGGTGCTCATATCTCCAAAACTTATTTCAAAAAGTTTAATAACTTTAGCAATATTTTTTGTTAAATTTTGTTTAAAGTTTACACTACCATTATATATATTTTTATTGCCCTGATGCCAGGAACTCTATTAGTATGCCAATAAGCAAGCATTTGTGCCAAAAAAGCCATAAAGAAGCCCCGAACATAAAAAAAAAAATCACCAGGCCCCCACCAGTCTCTGGCGCTTTGAAACTACATTCAAAAAAGCAATTTTAACACTATAGGAATCTGAACACCATTCTCAAGAGATTATTTCTTTTTCCTTTGTCTCTCTGCCAACTAATAGTTTTAATGAAAAAACATGCAAACTACAGGTGGTATTATTTAGGGGGCAATGTTTATCGTGTCTCTTCAACAAAACCCTAAAAATCTTTCACATTGGTCTTGACAATATGCCAAAAGGGATCTCTCCAAACTAAACATGGATCTTCACTCCTGTCTTCTCTTTCTCCTCAATGGCATTACTTCCCTTACTGTGGGTTTCACAGCAGTGGGATTTACAATAAACACTATGTATTCTCCTGGTGTCATAATAGGCAAAAAAAATCTATGTAAGTAGAGAAGAATGACAGCCAATCTCTGCCACTGTATAAGGCATAAACCTAGCAGCATTATTTTGACAGGAATGATTTTGTTATTTTATTACACTGAAGACCAGACTTTAGCCCAATTTGAAAGAGATGAACACTTGTCATTAAATCATTCTGCATGACTGTACTGTTATTCACTTTAATTTGCCCCTCCAAACATTAAGTCTATTTAGCAAGGTTAAACACCTTACCCATAAACATAGCAAGGGCAAGTGTAGTGTAGGGCAAGACAGATTCCCTAGACAGTATCAAATGCAGCATTCATTGCTTATCTTTCAAAGGAATACATTTAAATAAACACAGAATTCAGTTATATACTGAATATACCTGGCAGCGCTAAACCCAGCTCAATTCTTTTTTAAAAAGCAAGTACTCAATTTTCAGTTATTGGTTTAACACATCAGTTATCCCTCTGCAAAGCTAGGCTTAGCAAATTAATAAACCTGTACAAAACCAAGAGCATGTAATAGCAAAAACTACAACTTTTGAATACTACTAGTACAAACATTGAAATAAGATGAAACCTGATGGAAGAATGCTGTATGACACTCAGTCCACAAAATACAGTTGTTATTCAGTTGTTACTTTAGCCACATTTAGAAGACTAGGAAACCCTGGATATCTTCAACACTGCTTGAACACTTAAAAGTGATCTGAAATACCACTGGTTTAAGAGAAAGGCCTTGACAAATTAAGGCACCCGAGTTAGAATAACAGGAACAGGGTCCCTTTTTTTCTTTTACTGAAGTCCTTTGATAATGAGACTTCATCTAGCATATCCCTTGGGTGTATGGACAATCATAGAATCATATGGGGTTGGAAGGGACCTTTGGAGATCATCTAGTGCAACCCCCCCCGCCAGAGTGGGTCTATCTAGAGCACGTTGCACAAGAACTCATCCAGGCAGGTTTTGAATGTCTCCAGAGGAGACTCCACCACCTCTCTGGGCAGCCTGTTCCAGGGCTCTACCACTCTCACAGTAAAGAAGTTCTTCCCCATGTTTAGGTGGAACTTCTTACACTCAAGTTTGCACCCATTTCCTCTTGTCCTGTCACTGGGCACCACTGAGAAAAGACCAGCCCCATCCTCCTGACAC
>JAOQGH010000019.1:67425075-67443732 GCA_025769975.1 Gallinago jamesoni | reverse complement strand
CCAGGACCCCCAGATCTTTCTCTTCAGAACTTGTTTCCAGCAGATCCATGCCTAACCTGTATTGGTGCCTGACATTCGTCTTCCCCAGGTGCAGAACCCTACAGTTTTCCCTGTTCTTCCTCGCCCAGCTCTCCAGCCTGTCTAGGTCTCGCTGGATGGCAGCACGGCCCTCCTGGGTGTCAGCCACCCCTCCCAGTTTGTTATCATCAGCAAATTTGCTGAGGATACACTCTGTTCCCTCGTCCAGGTCACTGATGAATATGTTGAACAGGACTGGACCAAGTATTGACCATATTGAACTATATTTTTCATTCAATGTATGCAAGCTGTTTTCTCACCAATTCTCAAATTTCCTGAGTAGCACCTTGCCTGGTAAGCTTAGAGAGTCTTAAGGAATGTGCCTTTTGTCCATTTGAGGCACCCTCTACTCATGTTCAATTCTGTGGTGAATTGAAACTCCATCATCTTTCTCAGACATTTAATTCATGTTTCTGATTGCTTCTTACCTCTCTTGTTCTTTTATTTTTCACCAAAACTTTCTTCTTGAGCAGATCGTATCTAGAAAATGTAACACCAGTTACATCAGTAACATCTTGCAAATATCTGATCATAAGGAACAGAAAAGGCTGTTTTCACTACATGGCTATTACCTTATGTTCTTAGCTGGTATCAGCAACAAAACCCCTCCACTGTGAAAACTGACAGTGGCCATGCAAGAAAAAGTGTGTGTGAACTCACTTATGTTCACAGTCAGCCCTTTCAAGATCCAGACTGAATAGTGCAAAAACAGAACTAGCCAGTGTCGGCTTTATTATTTGAGAAAAAACTGAACAGGAATTTTAACTTCTTGAATATTTTAAAATTAGTGCTTTGCTTAATTGTCAACACTTGGTTATACTGCCGGAAAATAATAAACATTCTTAATATTGTTCTGAAATGCAAAGCAAGAAGCACTTTTTTTTTTCACGTCCTCAATGCCCACTGACACCTGGTGTGTAGGCAAGTGTGGCAGCATATTAGATTTGGCTCTTTGTGTCAGCAAATATTACAGTAGCACGAGAAGACTACTTCGGAACTGATCTGCTTTATAAGATTTAGAGTGATTCAGAAAAGGAACTTTTCAAGAAAGAGGGAAAAAATTCTTCCAGCATTCCTCCTAGAGTACTGCTCTTTCCATACCTTTATTTATTCTAAAGACTCACGTTCATTACTCACAGGGAGGACAAATATCAATTGAAACAAAAAATTACCAGAACTAAATTTGTTCTTTCTGCATTATGATCAGCAGCTAGCAGGATCTTGTTAGCACATAATTTATTGCAGTAAGTTATAAGTGAGGATTTTGCTGGCACATATATTGTAAATGGGTGAATTATTTATTCCAACACTTTGTTTCTAGTAACTGAAAAAAAATTTAGTATAATAAGGTATATTTGTAAATTCTGTGAAATTCTCATATGGTGAGAGGAGGAGGTATTTCACAGGATGTGTAGGAAGCTACCAACAGAAGAAAATGAAAAACATTTTGGCAAAGATTTATTTATAACAAAATTGCTTTTTACTTGAGAAAAGTACAAAGGTATAATAGTCATATGCTCCAATAAAAATGAATTGTTTCTTGACAGAATGTGTGTTATTGACAGCTCATTTTATTACTACAAGGCTGTAATAGAATAGGTATATGTGGTATTATAAGATAAATGGAACTCTGACAACTGATCTGAGCAACCTCATTAGCCAATACAGTAATATCATAGATTCAGTTTTTGTAAAGGCCTTGGAAAAAAACCACCTCAAAATCCAAACTCACATAAAAAAAAAACAAAAACAAAAACAAAAAACAAAACACACACACACACACAAAAAAATCCAAACAAAAAACAACCCCAAACCAAAAAAAAAAAACCCAGGTCAAAACCAAAATATATTTTGTTTGATTCATATCAGGACATTTTCTCTTCCTCCACACTGAAATAAACTACAGTTTACTTCAAAGATATTTTAACGGAATACTGATGAGTGTAGGCTAACAGCACCAGATTCAACTAATTCCAAGTGCCAATTATGCCCCAGGATCACTGTCAGTGTTTGCCTAATAGTTTTCAGTTGCTTTGACTTTGTTTGTTTTCCTGGGGAATTTTTCTTCTCTTACTATACTGGAAGCTTCTCTTCTCTGCAACCTTGCTGCTGCCACACTGCTAGCAGCATCTGACATCTTTTCTACAATAGAGCCAATGAAATAAACTGCACTGAGGAGCCCATATTCTTCCCCTCTGCTTGGAATGCTGTAGATGAAAAGCTCTCCTAGCATTACACTACGCATTGCAGTTTGGCAGACTTTCTCTCCACTGCAGGGGAGTCAAAGAAAAATGGCATCCAAGGATGCAAGGATGGCTAGGAACAGGGTGAATATATGCCAGCCTCCAGCACAGCTTTACAGTCAGAGTAGTGGCCAACAGTGCAGTTAGACCAGCAGAAGCAAGAGGAAATCTGCCAGAAAACCAGATGAGAACCCAGATGTCACTGCTGGGAAAAACCCGCACACCAACAACAAAACCCCTCACATTTCTGAACTTCATATCTGGACAACAGAGTTGCCAATTTATCATTTTAGCTGTCTTGGGATCTGGTTTGAAATGCTAGCTCATTCATAACAGATTAACAAAGTTTAGTTCCCTGATAAACATTAATAAAACATGGCAGAAGACTACAAGCTAAACTGAAGAAAAGAGGCAGTATTGATTTACCTTAAGCAAATTAGATTTTTGTGATTCTCTGTCTGGATACATTAGTATCAGACTACAACATGTACAGACCATAAATACTTCTGCATTCATTGCAATTTTTAGAAGCCAGTGCTTTACGCCCAGTCTGTTTCTCAAACAATACTTGAACTGGGTTATTTTGGTTTTACTGTGTACTGCAATTTGTACTGCAGACAGAACAGGACTGATGGAGCATTCTTTGAAAATCTCACTACCTCCCCAAGCACTCTTGATTACATCTACTAATTTACATTTCATAATACACAAATAAATGCCCACCTTAAATTTTCAACACTAGTGTTGCAGTGTCAAAAAGATCTTAAAAGACATGAACTGCCTCAAGGAACACTTCTGTCAGAAATATTTTACTTCTTTTCACACCAAAATTAGCAGTAATACAAGTCTGCTTGTATTAAGTTTATTAAAAAAATTATTTGGTCTAAATTCACTAAAAGTATCAGGAAAACTCAGCAGGGGCTGCCTTCTTTTATGCCATATTTTGAAGTATTCTATTGAGCCAATGGCAGAGACACTTTGGTGACCCTTGGACAATAAATACGTTTTCCCCTTAATTTCTTTCTATTATGTCATATATATCTCCAGATAAGATTCCCATACCTGCTGTGGCTAGGTACAATTTTCTTCTGCCCTCCCTTCAACACATTTAAAAGTAATCTTTACCCTTGTCTTCTGCAATGTCAAACAGAGATAGCTATATAAGCTTAGAACTAAGGAAACATCAAACCACGTGCACATTACTAGGGTCTACACATAGCTCTTTCTGGTTTAGAGTTGCACAGTGCCTACCACAGCCAGTGACATTCAGGGTTTTCAATGCAAATTCAGAAGCAAAGCCAGATTTTTTAGAAATTAAATAGAATTACTAGAAATAGTGCACCTGCTTCCATCAGGACATTCCAGCACGCTCTGTACTGGAGTTGAATTTTGTCAAAGTTAACACTCTTCAATTGAAGGGTGGAGGATTAGCAGCTGATCTAAAATGAAGCCATTAGGTAATGTTCCAAGACTGTTTTGATCTCTGTGGGTTGACCTGCATTTCAATGTACAGTTCCAGTAAGGTCAGTTAATTTCCTCCGAAAAACAGGAGTTCACACCTACAGATTAAGTCCTAAATCTCTGTGGTGAATCAAGAAGCAGTACCTTCATTACACCCAACAAAATAGATCCTGAGCACAGATATTCACAAACACACATAAAAAACCTACAAGTTGGGGATACATGCCCCATACAAGTGGTACAGAAAACTGGTCATTTTCCAAGTGCCAAGCATATTAAAAAGTTTTTATCTGTAATAAATTCACCAATAATTGCTCTACTAATAAGCATGTATTTCGTGAAACATTTTTCCTTAACTTCATAGTACATAACTACATAGTACATTCTCCAAAGTCAGAGGCGACAGGACTAGAGGAAACAGCCTCAAGTTGTGCCAGGGGAGGTTCAGGCCGGAGATTGGGAAAAAAAATTTCACTGAAAGGGTTATCAGACATTGGAATGGGCTGCCCAGGGTGGTGGTTGAGGCACCATCCCTGGAGGTGTTCAAAAGACAGGTTGACGTGGTGCTGAGAGGCATGGTTTAGTGACGGTGTTGCATTTTGTTTGTTGGCTGAGTGTTTACTTCTGTCAAAGTTAAGTTGATGGTTGGATGATCTTGAAGGTCTCTTCCAACCTAGAAGATTCTATGATTTTCTTCTTTTTGGTGTAAAAGTTCCCATTCCCAATTGAAATAAGATCTGCAAAACCACATGATTTTAACATTGTAACTCTATGGCACTTCTTGTTGATGTTGTGTTTGCATCACAAATTTTTGTAATTTTTTTTCCCTTAATGCTAAGTTTTTCACTTTGAGAGTTGTGTTCATTTAGGTATTAATTTCAGCTCACTTAGGTGTGTGCATTTTGACGCCTAACACTATATTAACCTACTTCCTCAGAATAAACAGTTTTCCATTCCTTTAAAAGGGGGGGGGGGGGGGGGAGGAGGGGGAGAAATAGTGTTGGACCTTAATGACACCTTTAAATGTACTTGCATTTAAATTGCCCCAATTAAGCTTCAAAGTTTGCACCTGGAAAGCTAAGTGGGTTGAGGGACAAATACCTTCCCAGCTCAATTATTGCAAGATTAGGTTAAGAGATCACCTGCATGCTGATTAGTGTATAGTAACAGCACACTTCAACTTCTGAAAAGTCAAGCAGAAAGCTGAAATCACCAGCTTATGCAGCAACTACAGCAAGCTGCTTTTAACTAGGAGTCCTATCTTTTGCTTATACAGTTACGTATGTCTTATGGTTATACAGTCAAACCTTGGGCTGAACATTCAACTTCTAACTACTGCAGTGAAGAAAATTAGTCTTCTCTCTCACTTCGATTCCTCATTTGAATTGTAGATGTTTTTGCTGTATACGAATCAATTATGGGTTTGAAGTTTCTTTCAGATCATAGCTGCATTTTAAGGGCTGTAGCTTTTAATAACTTCTGCCATTTTTTTCTCCCACCACAAAGTCTATGCCATTCCTCCTGCTTGAAATCAGACGAAGAAATAAATATGGGGAGAAAGTTCATTAGTTTTAACATCTTCAGAGAAGTGTATCAAATTTATTCATCAGAACAGTTTTAAAAATACAGTACGGTGCACACCATTTTCTTTCCTCCGCATCTCTCATTTTCTGAAAAGTCCTTAAGGGCAGACAAGCTTCAAACATATTTAGGCCAAGACAGTACTATATCACCATATCATATATGGTGAACATAACATACATGAACTATTCAAGTACAGACACACATAAATGTACAGAGAGAACAAAATAAATGTTTCTTTCATATCTCAAATGTTTATGACTCCACTTAAAATGTGTTTAATCAAAATCTACACTCTAGATAAGGCACTTAAAAAAAAAAACTCAAACAATTCCTAGTTGGATTACTTTTTGAACTTCAAATGATCACGTTTTCTGTTGACTAACTAGTGCTGATTGAGCGATATACTCAACTTCTTTCCTAGTTAACTACTTTAGAAAAAAAAGCACATCAACAAAAAAGAAGACAAAGAAACATAAGGGTTTCCTGCTGGATGCAATATTTACAACCCATGCCAGAAAAATACCTGTTAAATTATTTTTCTAAGATATAAGTAATTCAAAGTGAAAATAGAATGTTAAAATTTTTACATTTTCAGCACCAATGGCTAAATTTTTTTCCATGCTGTCCTGTTCTCATTACAGCTGGGACAAGTTAATTATCTTTCACGTCGTTGCTGTGTTTTGGATTTACTACAATAGTGTTTTAGTTGTTGCTAAGTGATGTTCACATTAGTGGATGACTTTTTCAGGTTCTCATAGAAGCTGCAAGGGAGCATAGATAGCACAAGCTGACCAGAGGAATATTCCATGCCACATGCATCATGCTCAGCATATAAATGGGGGGTTGGCTAATGGCCACTGAAACAAAACAAAACAAAAAAAAAGGATTTCCACACATGTAGGGAAGCAAATTAATGGAAGAATTTAAAAATTAAAAAAGATCGTCTAAAGTTCAATGTACTTTTCTATGTTAGTCACAAACAAAAAACATGTGTAAGTAAGGCCTTGGGTCTGATTTAATTTGATGTCTTCAATTTATCTGGTTAAAGATGTTTATGAAAAGGCTGTTCTACTATCTTTGGCTAGACCCTCAAATCTAAGAGGCTGAACTTCAGCTTATACACAGAGGGTCTGATTTTCAGTTAGACTTCCTTAATTACACAGAATAAAGCAGACTTTTTTAAATGAACATATTTGTTCACGCAGCTGCACACGGAAACAGATCTGCTACCAACATAGTGAATTGGAATATAAAACCGAGTTCTGTGGCTCCCATAGGATTTAGTTCTTCCTTCTGCTACTGAATATTCTGAGAAGAACAGAAACAATCTGCTCCAATAGATATGATGACTGTCATTCAGGGAAAATCATCATATTTGTAATTGTACAAACAAAAGCTGATGATGATATTAATTAACAAGTGCCATTAGACAATTAAGTGACTGGGAATGTAAAAAGCTAACGCATTATGTAGTTGATGGTATGCTTGACAATACATATATCACATCTACCAGATGGCAAAGCAAGTGTAAACCTTAGCTTTCAAAAAATATTAATTCTTTAAATGCCTGTCAAAGCAAGGATTTCTTAGGATCAAGCAAAGAGAGAAGCAGGGATTTAATTCATCATCAAAATACTATGATACTTTATATTCAGATGCCACAACGCTTTGAAGGCTTCCTAAAATTGTATCACAGCTGCAATTAAAACATAACTAGGTAAAATACACAATGATATTCCCATCAGTCAAAATCCACAAGATTCACTTTCTATGCTAGGAATTCTCATGAGAAAGAGTAAAAAAAATATAAATTAATAAGAATATTGCATTCTTTCTCTCATATTATAGTGTGAAAGGAAATGCATTCTAGTGGCAAGCATTCCCTGCAAACACCATTGTAATTTACAGGACAGGGATCTACTTTGGAAATGTGTTACAAAAATTAATTGGTTAACAATTCTCTTACTATCTCTTATCTTGCCTATATTGACCAACAGTTATTATCTTCTCAGACTCTTTCTTTGACCATTACTTCAGGAGATCACAAAGGACGTTAAGCTCTTGATAATCATGAAAATACACAGGAAAAATCTAAAGACAGGAAGAAAAAATAATTTCGTTAAGCTTCTGTAGCACCTTCTGATTTTTTTATTCAGGTATGTACTACCTTTACTATCAGAAAGTGTAACACTAGCACATACATTACTCAAAAGCTCACAGTATCCACCCACTAAAACTCATGAATTAGTCTTTTCACTGTTAAAAGCAAGCAGTCACTGAAATCTATTCTTAATCTTAAAAGAGAAAAAAATGCAAAATAAAGTTGACATCTAAGCTATTATTCCTAAATTTTTTGAAGTATTTAATGTCACTACAAATCACTTAGCTGGTTTACTGTATATATTGCATATACTTTATATTTATTATAAGTGTAAAAACTTGAAGGGTTCTTCAACAATATAGAATTACTTTTAAATGTAATCTCTTATCTTTATGACTGAAAGGAAGAAACCTCCCTGTTTATAACAAACTACTTAATAAATGTGTAATTGAAAATATGTAAGATTAAATGACTGTCACAGGAAAAATATACAAAATCAAACCTCACATATTAAAATAAACAGCAATTTCTTTCTGTGGCTTTACTTTTTCTTCTCTATTTTTTTGTGTGTTTTGAAACATGGATTCAAAATAAAAATTATTTCATATAATTTTATACTCAAAAATTATCAAATTTGAAAAGCAGCCAAAATCTTCAAATTAAATACAATTTCTTTTGTCTCTTCCACAAAATAAAGAAAATAAAAATGAATACAACACAAATGAAACCTAAAAAAAGACATAAATAAAACCTACAGGCAAGATTATAACATCACCTACTCAGCTCAATATGAGAATGATTCACCTCTATATAATTACTAAGCTCCTGATTGACTTTAGGAAAAACTCCATATTCAACAACACCTCAAAATACCATAAATGTGTAACTTGATCAGGACCTAAGCAGTGACTCAGATTTGAAAGGTTTCTAAAGGTGTATAGGTATTCAGTACAAACAAAAGATTTGATAGCATTTGACACTTGTATTAACAAAGACTAAGAAATGACCAACCCATTTTTTGCAAATGAGTGTAAACCACTAATCATAAAGGTATGCAACGCTGAAAAGAACTAAGCATAAATTAACAACAATCAACATTCAGAAGGGAAGCTTTAATACCCCAAAAAGAAGACATTCATAAAAAAAATAACTGGAGGAACAAAATACTTTAGTCCCTCTCTCCAAAGTAGGAGAGGAATTTGCCCCAGTGCACTATAGTGGTATATTCAGTGACATTCAGTGGTATATATTTCTAATGACATGATCATCTATGTGCTATATATCTCTTGGGCTTCAATGATATAGACAATGTAGTAAAGCTAATTTTTCATTTCCTCATTCTTAACTTTTTAATTTAATGCTCTGCCAGTAATTTTAAAGGAATAATTTTAAAATAACTTGGAGATGGATGGCAAGGCACTTTTTATAAGGAAATGAAAATTAATACATTGCTTTTACTATTAATGTGTAATTTTACTTAATCCTGGTACACTTGTATAATTTAATAAATGATTAAAAAAAAGAAAAAGTCATGGATCACTAATAGGCTTTTAAAAAATATAATAAATAGTATAAATTAAAGAAAAAATAGGAAAGAAAATTATTCTGGAGAAATTGCAAGAGAACCCTTAACTTCCAGTAGATATGTGTCTTCCAGAAAATAAGATCATAAGGACTGGCACTTTGGAATAGAAGAATGGGAACGTGCTCCACTGTGCAACAAAAAAGTTTGAACTAGAATTTTTGTGTCCTTTTCAGTTTATTTTGAATTACAAGAAAAGTATGGGAGGGGAGAAAAATAAAGGTATCTGCCACTGCTGGTGGCATGGACTGTGTTGGAGAAGATTTGAGTGTCCTGATCAGAAATTTCACTTTGATTATTTCATTTCTGAGTGAAAGATACACTAAATGCCATTCTACTTACTAAAAAAATATGCCTCACAACATCACAGAAACAATTGTTACCCTTTAAAAATATTAATACAATAAGTAGTCCACTATTATGAAGAGAAAATGCATATTAAAAGTTTTTGCCTTTTCCAGGGTGAAAGCAAGCAATTGAAAACTATTTTCTGATTTGTACCTTTCGGCCTTATCACAAAGCACATCAACTACCAGCAATGCCTACTCACTTTAATGAACATTCATTTCTGAGGGAGTAGCAGGTGTACAGAACAACCCATAATCAGTCTACAGAGTCCTTATTTTGGTCAGAACTGAAAATGAATACAAGTATGATTCATCATTCAATAAATACGAGAACCCACCTGTGCCCTACACAAAGAACAGCACTCTGTGTGTGTCTCAGTGGACTCAATGGGTTTGACTACATTTATGTGCTTGTAATGCTCAAATGGATCCTACAGAGATATTTTGGCCTTCACACTGAAAACAAAGCAATGAAAATAAACTACATTTCCTCATATTCATAAATATCTAATTCAGTTCTAGTGCTTCACCAAAGTTGATTAAAATTATAGTAGGATTCAATGTGGCCTCAGGGTACTTTTCCCTAACAGCTCTTTGAATGTACAGCCTAAGATTTTCAAACATTTCTTCAGAAAAACAAAAGCAAAGCACTCCTCTTCCCTACATAACAAAAATCCAATATCATGACCACTCGGGACTGGGCCATAGAATCAAACTTGGCTAAAATGTGCACAAACTGCAGAATCATGGTTCAGTTTGGTAAGGAAAAGAGACACTTGCTGCACACTTCTTACCTTTCATAATGAAACAGAAAAAAAACTTGAATCACACATTTTGTGGTTTAAGATTTTTCTATTCAGGACCCTACAAATCTTAGATCTTTGAACTTCTTGCTTTATTTCCAGCAATTTCTAGCATCAAGCTGAAAAGAAACCACACAAACCCTAAATAAAAGAAAAAAAGCCTTGGGTGTAAAGATAAGTACGTGTAATTGTCTATGATTTTAATTTGTGAAAGTTTTATTCCACATATTATCCATGTCTGTAAGTACTTGAACATATATATCGTATTACATAGAGCTCAAGGTGACTTTAAGTATATTAATTAAGAATTATAAGACAGTCACTTTTAATACCTACTTTTGTGTGGGTTGAATCTGTATGCATTTTTCTTTTGGGATGCTTAAGCTTTCCACATTAGGTACTGCATATTCTATATGTGAATACAGGCACTACTGAAACTGTAGTCTAATCATTTGCATCAGTTTTCCACCTCTGGAAAAAAGATCAGTTTGCAGAATGAAAGTTCAGACATGTGACCAAGGCTTCAAATGATACTAACTTCTTTCATCCTCTGATTGTTTTGTAGGAATTAAAGATTATGTTTATCTTTGTGGAAGTCTTAATTCAAAAACACTGCGAGACAAAGCAAATAAAACATTCCATGTAACACCCTCACATCCTAATGAATCTCTAATACATGCTCCGAGCCTGCAACACTCTTTGATCCACAACATCATTTGAACTTCTGCCCAGGTCAGAGCTCAGACAAGGAATGAGAGATGTATATGGGCACTTGAATATAGCTAGGTAATGGGTTGGGATCTCACCCACAGCAAGTGCCAAAGAATCACTTTGGAGAGAATCCTCAAATGTACAATTACACAAAACCAGGAAAATTTTACTTTTTCCCATATCTCATGCTCTTTTTGTCTTTGATTTAACAACTTCAGTCTTGAACATCTGTAAGTTATCATAGATTATTTAGTCACAACAGGGTGACAGCAAGACAAACTATACTAGTGTGAACTCTCCATTCCAACATGCCCTAACAGAAACACAAATTATACTCTCACCTAAAACACAAATCCCACAGCTGTTTTTTGGTTCAACAGAGAACCTCTAAACTGAATTGAGCCAACAACCCACTGAGTTGTAACAAGTGTTCCAAGCTTAGTGCTGCACTATTTAAGATGATTAATCACTCTAAACTTCCCATTATTTCTTCCTCTTAAGGTTTTTACACTACCATTATTATAACTAGAGCTACTTCCAGACTGTGGAACTGCCCTGCAAGATTAAAGTTATGATTGCACAATATACTCAAAACCATACTGTTCAAATCTTGACAAGTAACATTTTAGCTAAAACAATCTATTCCCGTATATACTTCCAGAACCTGTCTTCAGTGACGAATTTCTTATCTTTCTAAAAACTAGGAATGTTTCTTTGTAACAGCATATAAGACCTGATCTAATCTTATGCTAACACAATTTTCTCAACAATGGAAGGTAGTCTTCACAGCACAAAACTGGACCAGAAGCTGGAAGTTCCTGTTAGCAATAACTTTCTTTCTTTTGCACCTCTTGGTGCTTTTTCTTGAGCCGATACCAGCAGACATGACTATACAGAACAGCCGATGATTGTCAGAAAGTGGCACATTGTCACTGCTAGTCATGAAGTGGCCCTTGAGGCTCCAATGCAATAAGACATACATAGCATCAACCAGTCCAAGAATGTCCAGTGGGTTAATTTCATAGCAGTCTCATGTTCAGTGCATTTTGGGCTGGTGGAAGGATTGAGTGCAACTGATTGGAGAAAAGTGGAGCAAAAAAAAAAAAAAAAGAAAAAAAAGAAAACCAACAAAAAAACCCAAACACTAAAAAACACAAAACAACCCCAGAAGTTCCTTACATAGTAAGCAACAGACAAATATTTCAGCACAGCTTCAGACTCTATTATTGTTTCCCAAAAAGATGTCTTCTAACCACATATACCCACATATACTGTAAGATATATGTAAGATTCATTTTGTCTAAAATCATAAAGGTTTTCTGATCCAAGATCAAGAAGAGAGAAAATTTTGTTCAGCTGTGTAAAATACTGTGTTAAAAATGAATTTTATACATGACCTATACACACTGCTAATCTTAAATTTATTATAATAAATACAATTAATCACTAAGATCATAAATTTTTGAATTATAGATGTAGAATAATAAAACAAGTTATTCTCCTTCTGTAGAAGGAAATAGTCGAAATAATCTCCATAATTTCCAGATTTCCATAATTCATGGTCATAAATGGCACTGCAGACCAACTTCTCCTTTTCATCTGCAGCCTCTACAAACAGGACAACAGAAAAGGATCAAAGTAGTAATGAAAATACTCAAGAGTTGTTTTCTATAAAAAAGTGAGAATTTTCCACACATATTTGTTAAACTTGAATGTTGATTAAACGACTTGATTGATATATGGAAAGGTAATGACTGTAGTTTATCTCAGTTGTCTCATACAACAATTTCAATTCTAAAACATAATGAAATTACATTTTAACACACTGTTGATAGTATTCATTTTCAGTATCCTTGCATTTTAGAAACCAAGACGGACTTAAGCAAAGCGCATTTATTCATTGAATGTGATCCGTTAAAAAGAAGTAAGACTTTTAGTTTGGGGCAAGTAAATGGATAACATTTTTGTACTCCATAAACATCCAGCAATTACAAACACACAGGTAGAAGTCTCTTATACTGTCCAGTTCTGTGTGTCCAGCTGAATTGCCCTAGAGTATGCAACAAGCCAGTAAGAATAGCTCACCTTGAACAACTATTATACCAAAATTTAATGGAGTGTAAAAAAGTTTTAACCTTCTTTGAACTATGTGTCAAAGTCAATTGGACTCAATCCAGGGAATGAAATCAATCTTGCTATTTTAAAAAGAACTAGAGAAACACTTCTTACCATCAAAATGTAACTTCTATGGTGCCTTTCCTTTTTAGGTGTCTTTATCCAATGACGATACTAGAGAGGAACTAATTCCTTGTACATGATAATCTTTAAATTCTATCAATTTTTGCCACTAACAATTTTCTATCATATACAGCCTTCCAAATGAGGACGTTTCCCAAGATTATTCAAATGTAGTTCAAGTATGAGCAATTTTTCCAACTCCTGGTAAGAATGATATCCCAAGTATAGTTGTAGTTCTTTCGTGAAACCAAGGTGTACATGAGGAAATAAAATAGTATTTCTAGGAGTCATAAAAAAGATATCATGTGATCACTCACAGGAAGTCCACCTGGAGGTTGGTCACTCTTACTCAACCCCAGGAGTGCATACTGGGGCCAATACTGTTCAACCTCTTCATTAACAACTTGGATGATGGGCAAAGTGCACTCTCAGCAAGTTTGCGAGTAACAGAACGCAGGCAGGACTGAGCGACAGGTCAAAAGGCTGTGCTACCGTTCAGATGAGCCTTAACAGGTGGGTGAAATGGGTCATGAAATTAACAGTGTGAAGTAAAAAGACCTACACCTGGGGAGGAATGACATCAGTCAACAGCTGATGGGTAGATGTCTGTAAAGCAAGTCTGCAGAGAAGGACCTGGGGGTCCTGGTGAACCACAAGTTGAACATTAGCCAGCAGTGTGCACTTGGAATAAATAAAGATGGACAACAACCTCCTGGAATGCATTAGGAGAAGTGTTGTCAACGGTAAAAGGAGGTGATCCTTCCCCTCTACTTAGTCCTGATGAGATGCACCTGGAGTGCTGGGTCCTAGTTTCCCCAGGATAAGCACGTCCTGTTTCTCTCCAGGAGAGACATGGATATACTGGAATGACTCCAGTGAAGGGTCACAAACATGATAAACAGACCTAGAGAGGATGAGAGAGCTGGGGCTATTCAGCCAGAGAAGAGAAGTATCAGGGAGTGATCTTAGCCATACAGAAAAATACTTGATGGGAGGAGGTAAAGAAGACAGAGCTAACCCCCAAGATATCCAGCACAGACATTGACAGACAGAGGCAACATGCACAAACTAGAGTGTAGAAAATTCCATGAAAATCAAAGAAAAATACTTTTTTAAAGTAAGGGTGATTGAACAGGGAACAGATTGCCTGGTGTGTTTGTGGACTCTCTATCCTTGGAGACAGTCAAAATCTGACTGGACATGGCGCTTGACAGCCTGCTCTAGCTTATCCTGCTCTGCTCCAGGAACTTGGAAGAGCTGATCTCCAGAGAAGCCTCCAGCCTCAACCATCCTTGCATTTCATAATACTACTGTGTGAGGGTTGACAAAGTTCCTGTATTTGGCTCTAGCAAATTACAGATTTGACATGAGAATGACATACATACAGGTGTATTAAATGCATATGCACCCTTTTTTGGTCTTAAACCAAATAGGTGTATATATAAATAGGAACAGGCTTCTATAACCAACTTCTCACACAAGAGTCCTACCAAATGACATTAGCTGTTAAAAAAGTAATCTCTAACATCAAAACCATTTTATTTTCTCTTTAAACAGTACTGTGACTTTTAAATTCTCAGGTAAAACAGTTTTGGAAATCGTTAAAGACATTCGTATAATTAGGTCATAAGCTGCTACCTATGTCAACAGGTCTCCAGTAAAGTTCTATTAATTGACAAAAGGTGTATTGACAAGTACTACTGGTTACAGTGTCTTGTATTAAATAAAATGGAAAGAAAGGTTTCCAGTAAGCAGGTCCAATGCTTTCACTTGCCAAGGAAATTTCTATTCTATTCAGGATGTACTAGAGACAAGATACGCAATTTAAAGCAGCCTCCTTCCTACCTATATAAGAGAGACCGTAATCCTAAACAGCAGTCCTTTTCCTGCTGGATAGTTAAAGACATTGTTAAGTTTGTTTAGACCTCATATTTTGAAAACAGTACACCTTAAGATTTATATCAGAACAGTAGATACTTGTTCTATTTGTTACTGAGCTCATGCTGCTTCCCGAGAGAACTTCTAGAGATGGGAAAAAGATTGCTTCCCATCTCTTCTCTAGAGATGGAGAAAAGATTGCTTTTACCTTTAACAGATAGGCATCCTACACCAGGAAACATTAGTCACTACAGGCAGATAATGGTGGCATTTTTATCATTTACAAAAAACATTTCCTATTACCTTCTTTAAATATATGTGTGCTGGGTACTGAATCTATAAAATTTGCAGAAAACAATGCTGAAAGAACAGTACAGTTCTGACAATTCTTTTGCAGAAACTGTCCAGAGAAGAAAAACACTATCTTCTGCTCATGAAATAAACAATTCTGAACTTTTATTTTAGCTATTAGAGTTAATCAACTTAGAAGATATATACTTAACATGGAAATGATTTGAGAAACAGAAATTAAATGTCATCAAAAAAGAGAAGACCATCCAATAAATACTTCCTCTAGTGAATAAGCAGAAGTAGACTGCAAATTTTAGTTGTTCAGAGCTCTGTCAAAATTCTGAATTGCAATACCCATACAATTATTAGCAAAATCATTATACAGCTATGAAAATCTAAATTCTCACAGCAAAGTAAAACTAGTGTGAAATTAACACATTTGCACTTCCCTCTTTTATCTTTGCCTTTGTTGTTGAAAAGACTTCTTGTTTGCAGTTTGCTAGTAAGAGATATCTTTTAGCAGACAGAAATCTGATAAACCTTAATGAAAAATAACGAAATAATATTATCCAATGATGAATATTTCACAGGTGCATACAATAAAGATATATAAATATCTATGTGCAACAAAGATTTACAGAGTATTTCATCAGTGTTCAACATAGAAAAATTGTTAGTCTTTCTTATGCATCTGCATTAAATTTTTTTGCAGCATTTATGACAATATTCTCACAACTGTGAGAGTATCAACAAGCTGATCTGCAAAATGATTTTATTTTCTGTTCTTCCATTCCAGAAGCAGACCAATTAAGGAAAAAAAAAAAAGCTTAGTCCTAACTTCAAACTTCAAAATATGATTTACTAATTTAGGGCTGGAGAACTCAACACATAACATAATCAACAGGCATGGTAGGAAGGAAGAGAATTTGAGTAGCTATTTGATGTGTCTCCAACTTTGCTTTCATTCATAAACATATTTGAAAAAAGCACTAGTATGGCTATCACAGTAATATCCTATATACCACTGAGTATATACACCCCTATATACCATAGACCTTTATGCTGTATTCCAACTTCTGCCAATTCTGGCAAATAAAGGAAGGATCCTAATCTACTTTTGTACTGAACACAAAATACATTGCACTACTAAGAAAAAATTAATCATTACACAGAAAACCATCCTTGATCTTTTACAGTCAATGAATTTGCTCTGCATGATCACCTGAGTTACTCACTGAATCATAAGAGATATTCAAATCACAATAGCAAATTTTAATGCCAGGAAGAAATTAAGATTTTCTGGACTATATTCTGGATATATATAAGAAAAAACAATGATAGAATTAAATTGGTAGTACTGTATTTGCCTCTGAATACAATTGCTGTGATTTTCATCTGAATGCTAGTAATTTCAGTTTAGTTGAAGATCATAACGTTCATGTGCAATATCACCTGTGAAGAATGGAGAAAAGAACAATGTAACATACTGCAACAACTCTGCATGTTCCCAGGTTGCCCTGTTCTGTGCACACAAATGCTCCTAGCAGTTGCAAGGAACAATCTGATGCTCTTTTGGCTCCTTTAAATGAATAGTTCCACTTTTTCCTTTAGTTAGATCTTTGATTTTTAGCAACAGCTTAACCAGAATTTTCAACTTTGGAATCAATAGCTTGAAATCACAGTAAAATTCTTACTTTTTTAATTGCTACACTGAATTAGAAAATACATAACATATATATTTTAGTTATGCAGCTTTAAGGAAAAAAAAAAACAAAAACAAATAAAAAAGGGAAGTCCCGGTTCTGTTTGCTTTGTCTTGGAGGAGAAAGAGAAATACCAACGTTATCACTGTAATTGGAAGAGAGATATGCCACATTTGCTGTCCCACAGTATCATCACTCAGGTACTTCATTCTTCCTATCCCTCCCCGCAAATTATTGGGTGATTTTTGTTTTGTTTTGGTTTGTTTTTTTTGTAATTTTGAAGTACTTCATGAACATACTATAGCCACAGAAGCTTAAAAAGGACTTCAGAAAGACACCTCTTCTTCTACCTCACGGCAAAATCAGCTATGTATGTAATACAGCATCAGAAAGATATTTGTTCAGTGTGTTTTTAAAAAACATAATGATGAACCAGCAACAATCTCTGTAAGCAATGCTCAGTCATCCTTAGCAGGTGAATGTCTTTTCTAATGCCTAACACAAACCTCCCAGCAGGAGCTGAAGAAAAGCACTCCAAACTATAAACTACATTTTCCCTTGAATTTGCAGGTTAAAAAAAAAAAAAAGAAGTCAACATGCAACTTCTTTCTTTCTGAATACTAGACAATTTCATTTCTTTGATTATTTCTGTAGAGCAGTGTATATATCCCAAATATATGTTACCTTTGCACAGACAGACTCAAATTTATTGATGTGCAGAACCTTATTTGTTTAGGGAAAAGAATACCTGAACTGTGATAAACAGGAAAGTACGTAACAGTATTTCCATATTTTAATTTTCACCTTTTCTTTAAGTATTTGATCACTATGCTCATAGTATTTAAACTTCTCAGTTTCATTCCAAGTTGACTTATTCAATGGATATGATGCTTTTAAGGGTCACTTTAGGATGAGTTTTGAGGATGATTTTAGCTGTTAATCAAAAGTTAATATTGCTATCCTAAACAAACAAAAGATTAAACAGGAACTTTTCAAGCACCTCCAGTTACTACTAATGTGGCATTCTATTTGAACTATTAAAAAAGTCCACCTGACATATCTGAATACTGGTCTATGATTCTGAAAAGATAAAACATATGTTCTAACAAAGCCTGCACAATTCTTTCCCTTGGAAAGCCTGGCTATTAGCAGCTGTTATACTGATATCAGTACCGTACTGATATCAAATTCAAAATCAATAGTAAAATTTTTGTCCTTAGCTGTAAGCTAAAAGATAACATCTCCTCAGCAACATTAAAAAAAAAAAAAAGAAAAAGACACATAGATGTATCTACCTCGAGGATACTCTGGCATCCTGTTAGAAGTAAAGTTATGATCACAGAATGAGAATCACAGAATCACCTAGGTTGTAAGGGACCTTTTAAGATCATCTAGTCCAACCAATAAAAAAAAAAAAAAAAGAAAAAAACAAACAACAAAAAACCCCACACCACCACATTCACACCACACAAAACACCACCCAACACTAATCCATATCCTAGAGCACCATGTCAACTCGTCTCTTGAATGCCTCCAGGGATGGTGCCTCAACCACCTCCTTGGGCAGCCCATTCCAATGTCTGATAACCCTTTCAGGAAAGAAATATTTCCTAATATCTAACCTGAACCTCCCCTGG
>JAOQGH010000019.1:67398777-67424975 GCA_025769975.1 Gallinago jamesoni | reverse complement strand
CCCAGTATTCTTCTTCCCCTTTGGGTAAGGCTTGCCCCACCAGTTGCCACCAGGTCTGATGTCCTGAATATCATGTCCTGATGAAAGAAACCAAAGTTCTGCCGGTGTTGGAGCCAGGTGTTAATCTGCTGGCTCTTCCTGTTTATCCCCTCATCAATTCCTGCAAGTAGGAATTGATGAGGGGATAAACGATCATTAGAAAAAATTTTGCATTCCCTTGGGGAATTTTGGGAAGCATAATGTCGGTAATATTTGCCAAGAATCAACTGATTCACCTACCAGATTAGAGCAATTTATCTGCTTTTTGTACAAAAGGGGAAAAACCCCACCAAGTACATACCAGGGAAAGCAAATTAAAATGTAAATTTCACTATATTTTCCATCTGTTTCTTCTAAAATTGTTTCTCTCAACTGTTCAAGTGTCAGGGCTAATCAAGTAAAAATATCTGGAGCAGCATACATCATTGCCTTTATGAGCTGAAGAAAGACTATGCAGTTTACACCAGTACAAAGTTAAATATGATCATGATTCAACATGCTCCTTAAGAGGGACAAGCAGGAATGTTCAGACATCTCAAAACAGAGACCTGGAGAGTGCCAAATTGCCACAGGAGTTGGACTAGAGTGCTGAGAAATCACAAAAGATGATGAATTTGTCATCTCACAGTAGAAGAGAGGCAAAGGATTTACTCTGTAAATCTCTAGTAAATAGTTTTTTCATTTTCACTAGTAAAACTCCAGTTAATTCCACATGTCACTCTGGGTGTGAAGGAATCAATTGAAGAACAGAAATTAAATATATAAACTATGTTCTTAGCAGATAAATGTGAATTTACCATGTCTGAGAATGTGACTCCTCATTTCAAGCTCAACGTTTAATCATTTTTTTTTCCTTCAACAGCAAATAATTCTAGCTCTTCTTTCTTATCTGAGCAGTACAGCATCATAACAGCAACATGTTTTGAAACAGAATTCTGGATTGCCAAAGGAATTTTTAGTTAACATCCATTTCTCCAGTTATTTTAAGGAAGACTAACAGTTAATTAAAATATATTTGATTTCAATGCCAGTTTACAAAAAAGGCTATTTTCCCGCCTCCCTTCTATGTCCCCTCCCACCACCCACCATTATCCTGCCTTCCCTGCTCTTCTGATTCTTTCCCCGCTATTTCTTGATCTCATACCAAACAAACAAACAAACAAACAAACAAAAATCTAACCCAAACAATAAAAACAACAACAACAACAACAAAGTTGAGCCTGGGAAATGGATTGTATGAGGAGAAAATGCAACTACTATACATAGTGAAGAGATGTCTGTCAGTAATTACAAAGGCAACAGAGTGATATGACTGCCAAGACCAATTAAGCTGAATTCACAGTTATTTCAAAGAAATTCACCTAAATGGAAATGGAGAACAGTCTTGCCAATCATTTAACTCTAAAAATTATCATTATCAAATTCCAATTTCTGACAGCTTCAAACTACCTTGTGAAGCACTGGTATTCCCATTTGTGGTTGTAAATGGCAAGAGGTTGGTAGTGGTGGGGCTCCACAACAGTCCCCTCACTGGCCACAGCTGAGCCCATCAGCAATGCTGGTGATGTCTCTGTAAGAATGTATCTAATAAAGGGAAAAACACAACACAGGCAGAGAGGAGTGAGCAAAAATATTGTGAGAAATAGCCATGTGAGCACTATGGGCACAGAAGGAGGCAAATAAGTCCTCCAGACAACTTGAGTGGAGACCTCCTGCAGCCCATGGAAAATACAAAGGTGGAGGAGATGAGTATTTTCTGAAGGACTTTGGTCCACGGGAGAGACCCTGTGCTGGAGCAACACAACAGGGTGAAAAGGAAGGAGTGGCAGAAAGGATCTGATATGGACTGACTACAGGCCCTATTCCCCATCCCCCTGTGCTGCTCAGGGGGCAAGCAGAAGATTTGGGAATGAGGGAGTGAAGATGATTCTGCAGGAAAAAGGCATGGAGACATGGGAGGAAGATGGGTCTTTAATTTTGTCTTTGTTTCTCACTACAAAAACCTCTTTTAATTGGTAATAAATTAAATTCATTTTCTCAAAGCTGAGTATATTTTGTCTGTGACAGTAACTGGTAAGCAATCTCCCTGTCCTTATCTTGACCCATGAGTCTTTTCATCTTATTTTCTTCTCCTGACCTGCAGAGAAATGGGAGCAAGAGAGTGATCTGGCAGATAGCCCGGGTCAATCCACCACACAATTTTCCACATATGAAACTATACTTATAGGAATGTCAGATTAATTTAGCACTGTCTTACTGTACTGAGGAATTTCACTTGAGTACTTAAAAAGCCAGGTAATCACACATCATCTGTTTGCTGTGAGGTCAAAACAACTTTCCTTTTTTAAGAAGCAGAATTGTATTTATAGATTTTGCAGAAGTGAGCATCTTAGTCTTTTCATGTTTAAAGCAGTATGGGTGGAAGTCACAATGCTTTCACCTGACATTATTTTTTCCTAAATAAAGAATTAAGAAATGGCAGTATCTCAAAAGAAAAACTGTAATTCTCTCATGAAGGTTCTCACTGAACAATATCCATACCTCAAGTAGTAATGGGTTCATGTACACAGTAATGCAAAAGGCAGGGCAGCTGGAACTGAGATGCTGCAGCTCAGGATTCAGCTGTTTTAAAGGCAATGCTCAGGAAATGATTCTAAAATTCTCTTGGCTACACATATATGTTGCTTCTGTAATACATAGCTATTCTCAGGTGAGGACAAAATGATCACTGTTTGAGTTCTGCAGTCAGCCCAAGTCCACAAGTATCTGAAGTGAGACTAGCTATGTTACCAAAAATCAATGAGAGCCCCACCCCCTTATTTTTGGTGGTGGGTTTTTTTGTTACATAGGGCTGATAATCAATGAATTTTAGTTTGGCTAGTAAATCTTATAGCAACTTCTATGATGTCATATATTGCTAACGAGCAACCATACCTTAGACCTTACAACACAACCACATGATGCTTTCAAATGTAGAGTACTAGCCAATTAGCTGCTACAGGTACATAATTTTTTAATTGCGGTCCTTTTGATTTCAATGTCAATAGGTAATGACAGACTTTAAAACATGGGTTTCCTTAATTCTGACATTACTGGCTCAGTTTTGAATGACATGGTTGCAGGTTTAACCTTGTAAACTTTGGTTTAATATCAAGTCCAATGGTAAAGTCACTCATTCATCTCCTCCAGCTCAGCTGATGCTCCACCAAGCTGAAATAATATCCTATGTGAGCCATAATAAAAAAATTCTCATTTAGCAGTACTTCAGTAAATCAATTCAGTTTTGCAGCTCACAGCTCTGCTTTTCCTTTGAATGCAAATAACACAGTCTCATTCTGGGAAGCTATATATTTGAATTGTCCCTTATACTTATTAGCTATTGGAACTTAATGCAAAAGTGGACATAAATTGGCAACTCATTTTTGTGTTCTCTCCTAGTTTTACATTTGCAGAGCCTTCACATGCTTTTACAGCCTCTACAAATTTATTACTTAGTATGAAGATACAAATTGCATGCTATGATGTTGTGCAAGCCCGGAATGAATAATATTCTTTATGAAACTATCACACAGGGATAGATGGCAAAAAATCACTATTTAGTATTATTGCTAATGAAAGTTTATCCAATGGGAAACACTAGGAAGTTAGTATGAGCAGTATGAACAAGTAGTTATAGAATCATAGAATAGAATCATAGAATCATTTGAGTTGGAAGGGACCTTAAAGATCATTGAGTTCCAACCCCCCTGCCATGGGCAGGGATAGTTGCATATACAGGCATAGCCAGAAGTTAGCCATTCAAAGGAAACACTGCAGTATCACAGATCTTACAGAATTTGATCTTCATTGATCAAATACTATAGCTGTAATAGAGTACAATTGGTTTCTTAATGCTCGTTTTGATACTAGATTGTACCTAAGGCAGAACAAGATGACATGATTACTGGAAAGTTTATGTTTATAAAGATCACAACTGAAAGTCAAGATAGTAAAAGCAGGTTAATTGAACTTTCTTCAACTCTTAGATTCCTATTGTTCCTCAGCATTTATTTTCATCCAGTATACTGCAGGGAAGTAAGAAAGAGAGAAAAAGCACACAAATTTTAAATGTATTTTAAATCATAACTATAAATGTAAGGATAGCCTGACCCAGGACTCAATTAGATAAGAAAAAAATGAAACATATTTATTAAGAAATACATACACATATGTTTTTATAACACTGCCAGAAAACAGAAATGTTTCAGTGCCTTCATCTTCTCATCTCAGGATTAAAAACAACAATTGTATATTTGCATGTAGATTTAGTAGAAATTGGTGTCAACTTAATTCAGGGAGATAAGAACTACTAAAATACAGGATTTAATTTATAGAAGTGATTATGCCGAGGTACAAATAAATAAATCAAATTAAAACTAATTATGCTAATTAGAAATCAAGGCAAATACCTACAAAGAGTTTTTTACAGACAGCAATTAGATTGCAAGAATTTTCTGAGAAACAAAGCTGCATTACAATACACTTGTGTTCTTGCTCAGTATGTGTACATAATTTAGGCAGTAATTAATGCTTTTCCATGAATTCTGATAATCACTAAAAAAAAAATTAAAAAAAATTCTATTAAACTATAACTCCATGTTCCAGTTGTTAGCTGGGTTCCCAAAGCATAGAAAGGACTTGTGATCATGTCCACCATAGGTGTCTACACTAGTCCATGCTATCAATACCTGCTCATGCTGGGGACAGAAGGGCAGAGATTTCAACAACTTTAAGTTCCTAAAGGTTCTGCAAAAATCAATAGCCACTAGGCCTCACTAGGGAAAGAGTTGAAGACTAAACTTTCCTCTTGAAAACACCACAGGGGAAAAAGGACAATGGAAAAAAAAGATACTTTAGCTGCAGGCTAACCAGTTAACTTGGTTAAAAATACAGGACAATGAACAAGTTCTGAGATAGTTTTGTCTACCTATATAAAGTCACCTGAATATCACAACTTCTGAAGGAATAAAGAATGCCAAGTTAGGCACCACTGTGTGTCTAAGCACCACCCAGCACACAAACACACACATGTATTGTAAAGATGATAGTACACTCAAGTTTTCTCTTGTGCCTTGTTATTAACATTCCCTGCCATCAGGTCTCCTGTTGAGCAATGGAATTCAGCAATCACTGGCTCACTGACATGTTAACATGTAAAACAGAATAGCAAAATTTGAAGATATTTGGATTTCATGACTCTCTTATTCAAATGCTTCAACATCTGTCAAAACAGGAATATGAGGAATCAGAGAAGGTGCTACCTTTGTTATTCATGGTCCTAAATACCTTAGTGAGACTCAAAATCTCTTGCGCATTTTACATATATATCTTTATTTCCCTCCAGGAGTGATAACAAAACTAGCTGTGGGCTGGTTTTGGCTGGGATAGAGTTAATTTTCTTCATGGTAGCTAGTAAAAGGCCATGTTTTGTATTTGTGCTGGAACAGTGTTGATTACACAAGGATGGTTTTGCTATGGCTGAGCAGCTTACACAGAGTCAAGGCCCTTTCTGCTCCTCACACCACCCCTCCAGTGAGCAGGCTGGGGGTGCACCACATGTTTGGAGGTGACACAGCTGGGACAGCTGACCCCAACTGGCCAAAGGGATATTACACACTATATGACATCATGCTTGGTATATAAACTGGGGGAAGAGGAAGGAAGAGGGGAACGGGATGATTAGAGACATGGTGTTTGCCTTCCCAAGTAACTGTTAGGTGTGATGGAGATCTGTTTTGCTGGAGATGGCTGAGCCTGCTGATGGCAAGTGGTGAATTAATTCCTTGTTTTGCTTTGCGTGAGTGCGTGGCTTTGCTTTAGTTATGACACTGTCTTTAACTCAGACCCAGATTTTTCTCACTTTTACCCTTCTGTTTCTCTCCCCCATCCCAATGGGGTAAGTAAGCTAGCAGTTGTGTGGTGCTTGGATTAAACCATGATATTAACATAAGGGCTCTAAGACTATTAACTACTGGCAGGATTTGGCTACTGGGACTAAGGGCAGTCAGTCTCTGCTCAAGCATCTGCAGCACCTCCTCCACCTCCTTCTTTACTCACCTGGGTGTCTGCAGAGTTGTTTCTCTCACATAATCTTACTCGTCTCTCTGGCTGCTGCCACGCGGGTTCTGGGGTTTTATTTTCCCCTTTTTAAATACATTGTCATAGAGGTGCTACTGCTGTCACTGATTGGTCTGGCCTTGGCCAGTGGCAGGTCCACCTTGGAGCCAGCTGGCATTGGCTCTGTTGGACACAGGAAAAGCTTCTAGCAGCTTCTTACAGAAGCCACCCCTGTAGCTCCCCCACTACCAATACCTTGCCACGCAAACCCCATATGGGTGTATTGATCAGTGAGGGAAATGATAAACCACTGTAAATAGAGTCCTGCCGATAATATTCCTCCTACTCAATACAATGAAGCAGTGATGTTTTGAAATGAGCACATTAAACTTAATTTGTCTCAAGTTTAAATGACTCCTTAAAAAGCCCAGGACAGGCATAATTTCAACACTGACATCCGTCATGTACAATAAAGTTACATAAATTTCAGGTTCTTTACACGCATAATGTCGCTGATTATAATTCTGGGGAGGATATAATTTACTACTGTAACATTGTGCTTCAGTGCAGATGTCTAACACCTACCCACATTTCACCATCCCCTCAGTAACAGAAAGTTAAGAGCAGTGTACACCCTGGGTAAAATGTTAACTGTACAGTGTAAAAATAACAACAAACTTTTATCAACTTGGAAATTCTTTGTAAATATTCATCAATAATTTTCAAAGTTACAGATAATCAGAAGTGAAACAATTTCCCCATGTAAAATGCATAAATGCAGGAGCATAGCAGTATATGCCCTTAAAAAAAAAAAAAAACCACAAACAAACAACCAAATGAAACAATCTTGCTTAATGTCATCCCTAAAACCACCACCTGCTGAGTTTCAGCTTGAGAACATAATGCACTGAACATGCTTGTCTCATTTAGATTTTAGTGTGACTGTTAAAACAAAATATGAGATTAGTCTTAAGAGATACACTGCAACAAGCATGCTAAGATTTTACCTTAAATGATAACAGAGAAGTAGACACCAGGTATGCTTGCTACTATAGGGATCTTTCTCATATTCCCCTTCCTGCTCTTTAGACCCTGGCAGCATCCTGCTTCACCACTGATGCTAACATTAGTACCCATGGCAAGCAATTTTCTGAAGCTAATCTGCTAGAACACTGCTCATCTTCACTGCAGACAGAGCAGTATACATCTCTTTCTAATTCACTGCCCTGAATCAACTCACTCTGACAGTCAAAAGGTAAGCTTCTGGGGGCAGCTACCCTGTAAATTGGTGAGGTATGTCATCTAGCCACATCCACAATCACTGCGATGCAGGAGGAATGTTATACACCTTGTTGGAAAAGTAATACATGAGTGAATACAGGAAATGAGACTCAGTTGAATAAAGGGAATTTCGCACTTCCAAGAAAGTGCTATAATGCTTATTATGGTGAATGGCCAGACTGTCTCCAAGATCAGAAAGACAGATTTGTTTCAGAGAAAAATCTATTACCCAGAACATCTAGAAGGCCCTAATGGAGAACTGGAGATAAAAGCTAAAAACGCCCCACTGAGAATGGATAATCTCTGACTCCCTGCAGCATGCAAATGCAAAAAGGCAAGACTCCCAAACAGTGACCACAGCACATCAACTGAATAGACAGAAGAGATTTTCCAGTTTGAACTCAATGTTAAATACAATAAATTTGGGCTTTTTTGGTTGTCCAGTCATGTTTCAGAAATATTTCTAGATATAGTCTAGATATACTGGCTCTCAATAAATCCTAACATTTAATCACATTGGCTGAAATGAATTGTAATACCAAGGTACCCAGATAATAACAAAGTATTCTTTAAGTCTGCGGAACATTTTCACAAGTGCTCTTACTACTCCCAGGATTTTATCCACAGGACAACAGATCATACCCAGACACTGGCAGGTCCATGGAGACCTGGAGAACCAGTACCAGGAGGGTCAGAACAAGACAAAGTGCCTTCAAGTGGCTGTAAGAGAAGGCTGTCTGGCATCTGAAAGATAACGGGGGTCCGCAACTGAAAGCAGATGGTCCTCAATGTATCTGAGATGGATACTCAGTATAAAGGCCTCTAAATCTGAAGCATGGTTAAGAGACTCCTAAAAGTGACTACTGAATTTAACTATTTGATAGTATAACCATAACTAGTTCTAGTGATTCAATGTAGTTATTTTATTTATGCATTCAGATGTAGACTGCAGGAGCAAGTTGTTCATATGTGGCTACTTCTTAAATCAGAGTGTGGTCAGCGACAGTAAAAAAAAAAAAAGGAAAAAAAGACTTTATTATACAAAAGTATTTAGTTGTCTTTTAAGTGCAGTGGGCAAACCCCATAACCATCACTTTATGACTGAAATATCTGTATCCATATTAAAGAGCATAACCCTACCCAGTCAAAAAAGCTGAAAAAATCTGAACAGATTAATATGTATACCAAAAAATGGAAGGAAAAAAGGAAAATGCTAATAAAAATGAATGCTAAAAGACTGAATTTAATTAAAACATGGACTTGTACACATTAAGTCAGGAGACAAAGTAAAGTGGCAGTTATAGAGGCCTTCAAAGTTCATATATTTAAAAAAAAAAAAAACGAATGACATGAGAATGAAATAATTATAGGAGTTTAAAAAGGTAAAATAAAAGACTTTTAACCATACAGATGGAAAATCAGCAGTATCACTGGACTGCACTCCAAATAAACCAGAAGAAAATATTCTGCATACAGAATTGCCACAGCTGATGAGTGAATTTTTTAGTTTTGATGTGATATAGCTCCAAAACCTTGCTGAAGTCACACTCAAAGCAGTATGCTGTTTATTCTGCAAACAAGTAATTCTTCCATATCCAGGTCTGCCAGGATATCACTTTTCACTAAAACTAAATTTCTTTCTCCCAGTAGGTGGCAGAAACTCAGTCATACGGGGACCCATTTTTTCTCTTCTAGATACCATTACAGACTGATTGACTCAGGAGCCATAACTATTTCTCATGAAACTACCTGCCTTTTCCTGCTGATTACATGTTACATCTCGTGTTATCATTACAGCAGGAGGGCAAAAAATCACAAGAAACAAAAAGGAAACTATTTTTTGATACGGTTTCTCATGAGATGATGATGAGAATTTGTCCCTGAATACAACACAGAGGACAGCTGGAATTCAAGATTTACACTTAACAGTATTCCCATGAAAGGTGTACTTATTGAAGTCTACAGGGGAACTGCACTGTGACCTCCAATGCCTTTAAAAGAGACAACATTGGCCTATCAAATAACTACTGACACCATTTCAGAATTCTAACTTGCAATTCATTACACTTTTCTACCAGTATGTTTTTGGTGCATCTCTAATACACAAAATGAAACTATTTTCCCCATTATAATTAGCAATTTCAATATTCATTGAAAATGTCTTAACAAGCAATTTCCTTTCAGAGTTCCAGCAAACTTTATGTGCCTTTCTTGAGAGTTCTCATCCACATTTCCAGATGTTGACATTGTCTTAAATCCTGGGCTGCAGTTTCAATTTTTAAGTGAGAGGAAGATCCCATTATAGTTGAATCTTTTCCCTCTCTCTGACCTTTATTTCAAAAATCGAATCCGTCTTTAAAAAAAAACAAAACCAAAAAAGTGCCTAACTGAGTCTAATTCATGCAGCACTTCCACACCTCAGTATGGTCTTCCATTAAAAAAAAAGAAAAAAAAAAAGGAACACGGCTCTTAAACACACACTACTGTTGTAAAATCTCCCTTAAGATACAATTGCTATTGGAGAAAGATGCACATGAAAGAGGAAAGAATAATGAAACTGAACCACTGCTGATAGAAATTAGCACAGTGAAGAGGTGGTTCATTCCATGGAAATAATATCCAGGATTGCTGCATGCTAATAATCCTCAAACCCCTCCCCCCAAAAAAAACCCACAAACCAAAAATAGTAGATACAAAAGTAAAGGAAAAACCTGTTTTGTCTTCTTACTACAAGCAAGATAGGAAGTAGTACAAGAAACATTTGCTTTACAGCAATGGTGCTATGTGTTCAAAGTAAGAAAATACTTTTAGCAGTACGGACTGGCACTGGAGTAGACTCCTTAAGGAAGTTCTGCTCTTCCCATTGCTGGAGATTAAATGCTTCCCTAGAATAACTGAGCTACAGATGGCAGAGGAGAACATATACTGTTTAAGTCCCCTTTGCTGTATTTTTTCACCATTCTGTACAGATCTTAATCTATGTTTTCAATAATCATATTTCTGACTATTTCTATGTTTTAAAGTAATCAGCTTTTCTAGCTCTCTTCAACAGCCAGAAGAGGACTCAAGTATCTATAGCATTTTTGGCTTTTGGTCCACAGCCTTTTGTGTTAATATAATCACTTTCGGCTGCATGTCAGCATGCTCTCAATGTATTTTGAAGAGTATCCCATTGATTCCTATCAGCGTCACAGGAAACAGGCAGATGTTTAACGTTACCTTAATTTATACAAAGTGCTTCCATGAACATCTAAGGAACTGAAATAAAAAATACATTGCTTTGGAGAACAGATCTTTCTAATCAGTTTTCTTGTGACCAAGCTGTACGTGTGCTGAATTGTAACACACATAACATAGAAACAGCACAAATTTACCAAGCTGAATTTCAAAGTTTGGTTTGTATTAATCGGTAAAAACAGGAAATGGATGTAGATCTTTCAAAAAGCAGTCTGTAGAGTAGGAAAGCTTTTCTGACTACTAAGCTCTTTTATGAAGCGTGAACTACTTGCAGATGTGCAGGACAATGCACAACAAACTTTCAAAGTGACAGTCAAGAATTTGAGTCCAGCGTTCATGCAGAATTTCAAAACAACTTTTAGATATGAAGTTATCCAGTTAATAAATAAATATCTCATTTATTCTCATTCAAGCCTCATTCATTTCTCAGTAAAATGACTGTCTTCTTTCTTTCTTAAATAATAAGAACAAGCACACTACCTGTTTTTTAGGTAAGTCCAGTAATTAAACTGGCAACAGGCAACACTTTCAGCTTCACCATAAAAATGTAACACAATAATGAAGTATTCTCAATGTCTAAAAGTAGATCTAATTCCCAAGAGTATCTCATTTTGCTGAACCACATACAGCATAAATCTTCTGCTGGCCAATTGGTTTCTGAAAGTTACATCCTATTTATAGTTTTCCTTTTGTAACTGTTTTGAGCCTGAACTGAACAGGCCCAACAATGGAAGTGAATAGAAACTTATTTTAAAATAAAGAACTTTTCAAAATAAATGAAAACAAAGAGCTCTCTAGTACAACAGCATTGTATAGAAAGCCTCTCGGCAATTTTTTCCTCCATTATAGTAGATGCAAGGGAGAAAGAGGTAGCAACAGAAGAGGCAGCAACTCAAAATACAGTGGCCTGGAGGGAGAAAAAATTAGAAACAATAATATTAGGATAAACTACATAACAATCCATGAGGTAGAGTGATCCCCTGTGTGACTAAAGTAATATTATCATGAAAGCTGAGGCTTTGTACAATGCTGAGGTTTGAACTATAAATTCAGATATGAAAGGTGCTGGGAAGGGATCCATGTTACCAATCAGGGTTGACAATGAAATAAGAGTCTAAAGATAATTGTAAAGATTTTGAAAAAGTCGGTTCTTTTCCTTACTCTTTGGTTACATGTTTCTCTGGGAAAAAGGTAACAGACTACAATATTTACAGCTTTGAACGACTGCTTTATCATGAAGAACTCATGTATTAGTTACTTACCAAAAGCAAGAAAAATGTCCCTGCTTATGGGAATACAAAAAGGTTAAGACAATTCACATGGACAGATTCTGAAAATTGCAAGGGAAAATACGGGTAGCCAAGATAATCTCAGTTTTGGCTCCTATCAGATTACCTTTTCCCACAATGTTGTGTCACAGAACAGAAGATTTTTAAGCAGGGATTCAAAGGATTCAACAGCATATGTATATGAGTGTGTGTGCACAAGCATTTCCAAACAAAAAAGGTAGCATGACAGAAAGCATGGAGACATTTGCCTCAAAAGAGAACAGGCAGGCATAGAACCTGGCAGCAACGCAAATCTTGTTGCACATCTAAAACGGTTTTTGAAATGCTCTCATCAGTTGTATGAATTAAGTGTCCCAAAGACAGGATGATTAGAGCAACCAAAATTGACTTTTGCTCAAGTACTTTTCCATCTTGGTCCTCAGAAAGATGCCAGATTACAATTACCAGTCAGATAAAAGCATGGATACTTCATCTAAATAAATGCATGCATATTTTTAAGGTCACACAGGGACCAGCTGCCCTTGTTATGCATATAAAGTGTTCCCCTGATCTTAAGGAAGACTATAAATCCCTTACCTTTCAGAACCGTACAGAATATTCCTTTCATAATTATTCTGGATTCTTCATTCACTAAGGCAAACTATCATTTTTCCCAGATTTCTAGTTACTGGATTTATTAGTTATTAGATAGTCTAGGATATAGATGAGTCTTCCATTTTTTCAGTAAAATGTTTTGGGACTATAAAAAAACACTAGAACAGTCCAAAAGTAATGATGAAGAGTCAAATATTTACATCAATATAAAAAAAATACAGGATACTGTAGGTAAAATGTAACTTAATTTTTAATTTATAAATAATGCTTTTAAGAGGCAGCCTGGAACCAAAGGGTAAGCTTTGAAAGAATTTTTTAACTATTTGGGTTCAGTTTTGATATGAAGCTACACAATTCCTGTGTAGTTCTTCATACAACCCATGGAAGTTTAAAGGCAATACAAGCCTACATCTTCAGTCTTCTTCAAATAATTTATACAACTCTTCCAGCACCATTTATAAATTTAACCCAGATATTTCTCCATACAAGATTTTAATAAAGAAATTCTGAATCTTGTGCTGATTTAGAGCACGTGATCTCAATCCTCCATGCCCTCCCCCATCCACCCTCACCACAGTCATTAACTACATTATGTATTTAGATTTGATTTGTGCCCCTTCAATACATTGTATCAGTAATTCCATACAAATATGTCTAAGCAAACCCATCACGAATCTGTTGGAAAAGCTCATGTAGTTCAGTATAAATCCAAAGAAAAAAATCATAGTTTAATGCACTTTCAGGTTTTTATTATGTTGATCACTTGTAGAGTTGTGAGAAAAAAAAGAGAATGAGGGGAAAAATACAATATAGGGTTCCATTTCTTCATTTTTTTCCTTGCTAAACTGGTTCATTTGTATATGTTTCATAATTTCAATTACGCTTTTATATAACTTAAAAGAAGCAAATATGAAGTTATAGCAGCTGTACCTCAAGGCAATAAACCATTCTAAGAAGCTGTTAGGTTTAAATGTAACTTCAAATTTTTCCAATATTATCCATCTCTTAATCTTGTATTCCAATTACTCCATCCCTTCATTGTGACCCTACTGTAAAATGAGATCCATCTGGCCACTTTATTGCCTTAGCAGATAATCTGTATTTTAACCCTTATCTAAATTTGTATCGGAAGTATTTAAAAATAAATCAAATGTATATGACACTTCCATAATTTCACAACATAAATTAGTATAATACATTATCTTAAGGTCTAAATTGACCTTTTTTTTTTTTTTTTAGGCAGTAGTTTGCTTTAACAGGATAAAAAAAGGATACAGATGAGTCTTGAAGTTTTGCAGTGAAATGCTTCAGGACTATAAAAAAACACTGTCCCAAACTGAAGAGAAAAGGTTACAGGAAGGATAAAGATAATCCAACAGAAATCAATGTTTTAAGATTTGACTGGAATCATAATTTCTCATTTTCATGGCAAATTAATGCAAGAAAATAGATAAAGGGAAGAACGGTCTCCCTTTTAATTGCTGTATTCACACCACTCTACTATAAGAAATAATTAAAAAATAATTGTTTCAAGCAATGGTTAAAACTCAAAAGACCAAATTTCTTGCCACTTACACAATTCCCTCATGCGGTTGAACCTTATTTCACTGAGGAAGGAATCTCTGGTTGCTTGCACTGCCATCCGTAAGATATAAAGTAGCATAAATTACTTGTGCATTGTTTATTTCAGTTACTGTCCTATACAGCCAATGAGTAATTAAAAAGATAGTATCTGGGCAGTGATGTATAAAACATAATCTTAAGGACTAATTTATCTGGCGCTTATCTCAGTGCCTTTTTAAAAAAAAATAAATGGACTGAATGTCAGTTTAGAATAATTTTTAATAATAATTAGAATATAATAATAATAGTGTTTAATAATTTTAATTTTAAACAGACCCATACTTAAGTGTAATTTCACTAGTTTAATATCTCTGTAAATTGTTTTCATAAACACAAACGATAATGACATATTATGCCATGGACCTATCTTGAAATACAGCTCCACAGTGCTAGTCCTCACCATGACAGGTTAATTACGAGAGCATTCTAAGGGACTTAAGAATTAGACAGCTGTCCTTTGTGGACTGGCAAGAGAAAGTAAGTTTTCTATACATCAGAATACACTAATTAAAAAGCAGTGTCTCAATTTGATTTTAACGAGTGGCAACAGGCATTCCACAGAATAAACTATTATATTTTTTTTTATTTGCTTTATTTCATTATATAGCTGCCAGTCTTAACAAGTTTTAGGCAAAAAGGAGATAAAGCACATGGCTTTCATTTAAGCTTCAGTTTTCTCAGTCTGAAGCAATAGGTAAAATGTAGCTTGTTCTGTGGTAAGATCTTGTTTCTGCAGGTACATTAGGAACACCTAAATAAAACAGCAAACTGATGTATCATTGCATTCCACTGCATCTTTCCTTGATAGCACTTATGTATGATGGTCTTCCTACACTTATTTGTATCCTTGGTTAAGTAATATATCTAGAGCAAGTCGACAACTAATTAAGAATTATCCTAAATCTCCAATTTTTTGGCAAGTTAACAGTAGCATTTTTAAAAGATAAAATAATACACCTGTTGAATTATAAGAATATATAAACTAAATAGCTGTTTTACTAGCTGTTTTACTGATTTGCATTTCACCAGTCACTAGTTACACAGTCCAAGGCCTTGGGGTAAGCATAAATCCTCAAAATAATTTCACACATTCTTTACCTTACTTGCATGATTAGCCAAGTCAGTTTAGCCACACAAAAAAAGAGTTTAAAATGTATGATTCATATCATGGGCCATGAATGCAGCAGAATTCCTGGATAGTTTTATTGAATTTACAATTCAATTTTTGTTGATGTATCCTCTCTATCGAACACAGGATCATTCACTTCCACAGGCTAATTATTGTCTGTAACTATTTCTCATCTAAAGAAGTGCTGAATCATGTAGTCTTAAATAGCTATTTTATATATTAATGAGTTTCTGTGTAGGATAATCTTTGCTGTTCATAGATGAATCATGACTCTCAGTTAAAGGTGGGAAAAAGCCCAGCTCTCCTAACTTAGAGAAAACAGAACAGCCTCCATGAGAGAAAGTATTATTTCAGCCACACACCATTCTTGCTTCCTTACTACAAGTGCTTTTAACTTTTAACTACTAACCATTAAGTGCTGTTGCATGATAAGGGAGATGGCAAAGAAAAATAACATTGATGTAAAGCCTCATAAAAGGCTTCTTTACCAAATTCAACATTCCACAGCTTAAAACAAAACCAAAATTAAACATGATATTCAAAGGATTTACCAAAAAACAATTTAAAAAATAATAGATAACCTTAACAGTTAATTAGTTAATTCTTGGGAGGCAGAAGCACTGAACTGCAACAAAGCAGTTATTCTAGGTATATGTATGTGAAGAAAGCACAATGATACTTGGTAGACCTGATCTTGATAAGTTTATCTTCTGAATGAAATGGTGCTATAAAAATTAATCTCCTGATATCACCAAAGTCATAGCCACTAATAAGCTTCCTCTTCAGCATCATCAGGTTTGAGTTGTGCACACTGCCTATACTACTTTAATAAGTACTGCAGCGAATCCATGCAGCAAAATAATCCACATCTCCTGTATTTCTGGGAACCACATTTCACTTTTGGTTTTAAGTTGGCCCAAGAGTCTGACTGTCCAGAAGTAGATGTAACTCACTTCAGACTCAATCAGGTCATCTGTCTTCAGACTGCTGTGCACAGCTGGGCTGAAGCAAAGAAGAGCAACTGGAGACAGCTATGAGATTTGCTTCTGAAAAATCACACTCCTAATCCAAACAATGACATGCAGAACGCAAAAGTAGTTAGTAATTGTAGTCCAAAGAAAAAGTCCAAAGAAACTAGCATCTAAGACATACATTTATGAATCATCAACTGATTTTTAAAAGACTGTCAGTTAACAAATTACTGCAAAACAATACTCTGCTCTTCAAGAAAAGTTACTACATAGCCCAAATTTATCCAGAGCTTATGAAAAATGGAAGCATGATATTAACTACCTATTACATCTTCTCCCAAATGGGGAACTCATTTATAGATCAAGCTCCTCAAGAAGAGGAAAAAGCCTGCCAGAAACTTCATACAGTCTCTGTGCATCATCTGCATTAGTTAGGCTGCTCAATTTGAATAGAATCAGTGGCAGGTAAAAATAAGACACTCATGAAATTTAGACTCCCTTTCTAGTTCTTTTTGAATGATTTGTAGAAGAAACATTATTCACTGTTCTAAGAAAAGTAAGGCACTATGTTTCCAAATAAACTACCAACGGGCAAAGTGTGTTTATATGGCTTCTGCCATGCAGCATGGAGACAGAATGTATTAGTTTCCCATAAATACATTACTGTCAAGGTATAAATGAGATAGATGCAAAATAATTTATAACAGACACACTGACATTCTGTTTAACTAGGCCATTTTGAACAAGAATTCTATAAAAATATGAAAAAAAATATTAATCTGAGGCAGGTTAGATCAATATGCACTTGATTATAGAACAGCATTTTTCAACTTTATTATATGTTTGTGTTCTACTATTTTATAAAAACACATATTTTTTTTTCGATGCTGGAAATTCAGAACAGCAAAAAGAGATTAAACTCCTTGAAGCTGATGGAGATTCTGCATAGTGTAAGAATCTATATACACCTGACAGCAAGAAAAGGGTATTCTTAAATTTTGTTTTCCCGAGCATATATTCCCGAGCAGTACCTGGCATATTTGTGAGAGGTCCAGTAATAACTGATAATATAATATTATATTGCACTGATAATTTTTAAGGCATTTGCATTCTCTTAACTTTAAAACTAACTATAAAAATTGCTTCCATTATCTGTAATTTTAATCTAATGAAAACAGATAAAATCACAGAAACTGGTAACAATCAATACAACATAATGTCATACCAAATCAAACTAACCAAGTATTGTGTCATCAAGATAAACTGACAAAAAATATTTTAATGATGAAGTAACTAAGCAAAGAAAGTATACTAATATTCTCCAAGCTGCCAAATACTTGCAATTCAGAGCAGCAGATTGGCATTGAAGTGCCTCGAATGAGGATAAAAGTGTGCTAGAACCAAATCTCACCTGCTGCATTTCAAGGTTCCAGGTAAAATCAAAAGATCTGTCTACCTTACATGTCAGAAACAAAATTTTCACTGTGTACAATGTATGCAGTAGAATGACTACTTCCTTATTGTAGGAAATGGAAAAAAGGATAAATTATCATAGTAAGACTGCCAGAAACCATATATTTTACTTTGTTCTGATTTAGGTCTAATTCCGGATTCAGCGCAAAATACAATGAAGCTGACTAATGACCTGAAACACAGCAGGTGAGTGCATAAATTGCAATGGTTCTAAGTTAGTTTTCAGTCAAAACTAATAAAATCATCTTTTAACACCTATTGATGCTTGTATCATTCCATAACATCTTTCCCAAGGATAAAATTAAAAGATAGGTCAGATAAAAATCATACTATGCTCTTCTTAAAAATCACACCGTCAATCACCAAAAGATACTACTTCAGTTGGTTAAATATGTCCTCCTTTTGACATTTAAGATGGTCATTTGATTTATCTGAATAGAGTTCAGATTAATATAATTACATTAAAAGTAAATATTTTGTTACAGAAATCTTTCCATGGGATTTCATTCCAGCAACAGAGAGAAAATTTAGCACTTTTATGTGCTGTCTAAAATTATCAGCGAGAAATGGAGTATTTCTGTCTACATCAAGAAGAAATTGCTCAGCAGGGTTTGGCGTTGCTTCTATAATACTCTTTGAAGTTCTGCTATTGCATGCAAATTGTCCTTGAAACATTTTAAAATACTATTAATATATACAGAGGATAACATTAGAGCAATCAGGAAATGTATTAATTTTTCTGTGGAAGAGAAAAATACTAAAAAAAAAAAAATCTGTGTGCAGAATATTAGCCATGTTTTACAAAGTCTGAAACCAATAAGAAGAAAAATATTTTGTCTTAGAACTTACGCATTTTTCCTGAACAGTGGAAGTCCACACATTGGAAACAAACAAACAAAAAAATACAAGGTGAACACCTTATTTCACTTGATTTTGTTAGTTTATCATGATAAATTTCAGCTTATCAAAAAGAATTTCAGCTTATCAAAAAGCATCTTATACCAGTCCCGTGTTCAAAGGCTCTATGCGAGGCAGAAGAATCCTCATAATCATGAAAACTTTCTGCACCAAAGTAGTATATTCTAGAGAAAAGATAAACCATGTGGCATAATCAGCACACCCAGATGCTCATCATCTTTCTTCAACATTCAAGTTTTAATGACTCAGCTATTCAAAAATACGGCAATGGTTAAATAAAATTTTAAACTGGCCTTATACCTGAATACCCTATTTAGCTGTTTCTGTTGAATTTTTGTGTAACATTGAAAAGTGGAAAGACGGAATACATATGCTGAATCCGGACAGTTTCTCATAATGAAAACACAATTACTATCATGCATCTGAATGAAAATTGTGCAGGTTTATAGACTATGGACTGTTGTGCCATATCACAAAGTCCAATGACGGGGCCACAATCCTACAATTCTCAAGTCATCTCAATTGGACAGGGACTAGTCCACCTCCATAGCTTGTTTCCAAAGAGTTTACAAAATAAGAAGTAAATACTCTGGATTTTTCTCCCTGATGTGTGTAGGGAAAGGGAAAAGAAGCATTCACACTACCACATACACAGTTTATTTATTGATAACTTTGCTGCAGAGAAGGTTTATCCTTGTACAAAAATATCCACACACAAAAGAAGCATTGCAGCCATTGCATCTGCAAGCATTGCAGACTGAACAATATACGATGTCATACTAAGATATTTTTCATTATACTGAAACGTTAGTGGTTTGAATTTTTTTTACCATCAATTCTTGTGTACACATTCTAGACTGGTAAACTTCTGTCTAGCTGTACATTTTTATTTTCAAATGCAGGTTTTGTATTCATTTGTATGAAGTGTGCATACTCAGAATCTGACTGAGCCTATGTATATTTTAATCACAGAATCTTAGGGGTTGGAAGGGACCATTGAGATCATCGAGTCCAACCACATTAGAAAAAAAAAAAAAAAAAAACAAACAGGAACACGTCTCAGCACAGAAGGCACAAAAGTTAATTTACAAAAGTGAAGTACTGCAGTTCTAAGATTTTGTTTTCTCCAATGGTGTTCACCTTTTTGAAAGATAAAAAAGAGGTAATTTCTGATGGAAAAAATTGTTCTTATTATGAAACAAAAGCCAATATTTTCCTCCTTCATTTTGCAATTTGATGATTTCTTTTGCCATTATTTTCTACAGTTATTGAAGGTGTGAGATGAGTAATTTGAAAGTCATCTCCCTTTACTTAATTGCCTAAATATACACACAACTTGTTATCCTTAGGTAGCCTTGTTGATTCTGGATTTTATTTTTGATGTCTTCTCTGAAAGTTCAATGTCCTTATGGGGGAATGAGAGGATGAATACAAGATGGAATGAGAGAGAATACAAGAATGCAACTCAATGCATATTAGTTAATATCAGAAGTTCATAACTAGTTTGGTATCACAGGCATATTGTTCTACTACATAAATTTAGATTAAGTTAAAAATTACAATTGATTTTTAACACAGAACTGATAGAAACTTTCATCATAACTGAGCACATACCCTGTAAAATCGGGTGGAGTTTTTTGTGGAGTTTGATTTGCAGAAATGCAGGGGAGGGAAGCAGGCGAGGTTGGGATTTTTTTCCTCAAAACAGTACAAAAAAGCCAGTGGAAATCACTCTGTGACAAAGAATATGAGAGAGAACCAAAAATCAGCAACACATTCATCAGTGTTCCGATTAGAAACTGGCTACATAAAGATATACTGAGGATGTCCCAACTCTACAAGGAAATCATGCATTTTGAGGGGTCTTCTGCTTTGAAAGTTCTGCCTGAAGAATTTGCAAGCTTTCCTGACAATTTACTTGACAAGGTCTCCAAACATAAAATATAGCTTCTGATCAGGCAACTGTTGAATTAAAGTCATCTGTAGAGGATAAAAAATAATATAAAGGAAACAGCAAGCAGCTGTACTTCGTGATACAAGTAAATCTGGGACACACCTATTCTATTTTTCAAGAGAGAGGACACACCATTTGGTATATTCTAGTGAAACAACAGCCATTGCCTACACTGGCTCTGAAATTAGAACCACACCTTCATAAATTACAAGTTTCATCTGCAAGTTTTCATAATAAAAATGCCTTTGCTAAAACAGCATGTCCTTATTAAACACATTAGCTGTCCAAAGTACTCATACTGCCAAAAAAACGAAGGTTTTACTGATTTATTTGGTAAAAAAAGACTCAAAGAGTATGGGCAGAACCACATAGGCTGATCCCTGCTAAGTGGGAATGCCTCTATCATATCACACAGCCTAACTTACAACACAGGTCCTGAAATCTGTTCTTGTGCATTTAGGGCATTACTCTTGGAAATGAAGAACTCCAGCAGAGAATACAATAGAACCTTAATTTTTTTCTTTCTTTCTAATTCTTTCTAATTCTATTCTTTCTGTGCAAAACTCCCAAAAGCCATAATTCCAACATCCATATTTGTTATTTTCCCTTTTTTTCACCTGTGTTTAACACAGGCCTTTTTTTTCAAAGTGAGTCCATAACTGATTTCATATACTGGCAGTCTAGAGTACAGAGAAAATGTCAGAATATTTTTCATTGGATGATGATAGTCCTTTGGTTAGAAGTGGCAGTTTTTCCTTCCTTTTCTTGGTTCTACAGAAGAAAGAATGGAGGGGACAACTGAGCACAAATAATCATAAGTGAAACACCAATGCATAGTCTGATACACTAGTAAACTACTGACTTCCATTTATGATGAGATGATTTGAAGTTATTTAGTTCTGTGTCCTCCAAGTAAACCATTCATTAATACAAATAGATTTAACTATGTCTCAAATATCTGAGTTTATTTTGGAAATCATGAGTTACTTGTGATCCTGTCCCAATGACTGACTCTTAACATTACACTTTAAGCCATAATTTAATTTTTAATTATTGCCTTTTATCTTGGTCTCTTTCTTCCAGAGCTACCTAATGCATATGCTTGAATGCTTCACTCTTATTATTATTATTATTATTAGAGAAAATACTTTGAAATGAAGAGGCCTGCTGGACTGAGTACTTGATGAAAGTCTTGGCATGTACTTAGCCAGCAGGCTACTCATTACAGGGCACTCATGGAACAGGACAACCTTAAGTATCCCATTATAACAGGGATAACTGCTCTGCTGTGCAGTGCAGCAATTCTAAGACTACACAAGGTATCATTTTAGTCATGCTAATAAATGTTGACAAATGACTTCTCAACTTTTCTGTTGGTAGCACTGCTTTCAAGAAAGCAGGATGCTTGATGTTTCAATCAGCAAAGGCAGTGAACTAACACCTCTGAGCTCTGCCAAGCAATGATCCAAATACAGGGATAACGACTGCTGAAACCTCTGCTCTTTTTATGCAGTGCCATTTTGTACCTTTTTCAATTCTTGCTGTGCCTTTCAGACGGTGGCACTGAGAGACAGAAAGACTAGAAAGGAAACAGTAACAGGAGGAAAAACAATACAAGACGCTGACACAGATTATTCATCTGATAAACTGATAAGCTATGCAGAAGTGATGTAAGAAAAAACTAACTGGAAACTAACAGGAAAGCACTTCATGGTTCTATTCAATTATCTAAAATACCACCTTTCTAGAATCCAGAATAAATTTTCTCCCTAGTATACCACTTTTTTTCTGCAAAGACATTGAGTATAAAGAAGAAAGTGAAGAAGTGTAAAGGAGAATTGGTAGTGCAAGGTATTATGTGCACAGATATCTAGTATGACCAGCATTTAGTCAGAGTATGTAGAAACTATTCTAAGAGCTTCATACATTTAAACATTGTAAAACTTCAAGCTCCAATATAAAAGGTCTCTACTACCTAACATCTGTTCTAATTACATGAAAAGACTTTTTTTCTATATAGAATTTCTGGCTCAACTCTTCCCTTCTACATCCATCTTCCTTTTGACCTCTTTTGACCTGTTTCTGGCCATGTCAAAGCAACTTTCAGTACTACAACTGTTGTACTTAATTTAATGGGATAACAGAGTTGCCACTTTCCTCTTAGAACTCTAACAGTACTAACACACATGGTTATTTATAAATTTTGGAACAAAAAAAAATGGATTTCACTTTTTACTAAACTTCCTGTCATTTCTCAAGCTGCTATAGAAACTGTGTGCCTCTAAGCAGACCAAGTATATATAGCTGCTTTTTCCAGTGCATAATCCAGAAGATTCTTCGACATGTGTTGATTCATTCTTTAAGATTAGATACAAGATGTTTACAGTCTTCTTTTTATTCATGTTGAAAGTTCTCTTTTTGTTTTATTAAATAATAAAAATATTCCAATTCTAAGAATAAGTAGCGCGGAGGCAAATTTTATGAATTAACATTTTGTTTTGTTATGAGATTTTGTGGATCTTGTGAAAGAAAATCTTTCCTCCAAAAGTTAGTCATGCGATTTACTTTTTCTTTTCTCCATATATACGTCAAAGGGTGCTATGTTTTAGATTTGTGACCAAAACAGTATAGATAACATACCCATATTTTAGCTATGGCATCATGCTCAACAACAAAAGCCTGCAAAAGGAGGAGGAAGGGGGTGACAGTTGGAGTTAAAGAGTTTGTCTTCTCAAGTAACCATTACAGATGATGTAACCCTGCCTTCCTGGAAATGGCTAAACATCTGCCTGACAACGGGCATCGGTGGATGAAATCCTCATTTTGCTTTGCTTTCATGCACAGCTTTGCCTTATTAACTGTTTTCATTTCAACACAAACGAGAGAGGGATAACAGTTTGCCTAGTGACCAAAAGAAAGAAAACTTTAAAAAAATTACAAAAATCAGAGAAGTAATCCTGATGGAACACGACTATACATAAAATGGAGTGATAATACTGACACAGAAGATATAAAATCAGCCCCCTATTGTATTCTGTAGTTTACTACTCTAGAGAACAGTGAGAGCATTGTAAGGACATTGGAGAAACTTGAAGCATAGAGGGGAACATCATCAGCAGATTCCAACTAACTGTGACTCTTTTCTAAGGAAACCTAGGAACAAAGACAGGGCAAATACAGGATTAGACAGGCACACGCTCCTTCTAGGCTATGTTAGATAGAACCAACCATTCATACCTCCAGCATCAAGTCTTTACACATTAAAGGAATGATACCAAGGACAAACTGATGGATGTACTACTCTTTGAGAAAGAAATTGTCCTGGAACATAGACTTCTTGAGGGGAGTCACTTTGGACTGACTGTATATCAGGGCTAGTAATCCACATTCAGAACCTAAGAAAAATCCACTTAAACAGATATTGAAATCAAGTAATGTCCCGCTTTGAAGTCTGTCCTGAAACCACAACAAGTACAAAATGAATCAATGACAACATATAAAATAAACACATGAAATTGTTTTACAATAACTGTTTAAGAAAAGGCAATGCAGCACATCTCTGCATAATCACTGTGATTCTAAAATGGTAATGAAACAAAAGGTGGATAAAATAATTCAACTACTGCAGCTAGAATTGGACTGGAAAATTACTGGAACTATATCCATTAACATTAGCAGTAATAAGCTACAACTTCAAACAATGAATTGGTAACAATTCAAAATATAACCTTCCATACTGCTTTCACAGAAGCAGTACAGTCAGGTAGAGAAATAAATTCTTCAGTGTATTTCTGAAAAGGCTCTACCTGGAAATGAGTGGATATTTTAGACAGCAAGTAAGGACAAGAAAGGAATTGATGTTCTATGAACAGTGTCATGATTTTATACTGTCAGGAAGAAAGAGGATGACCAATGTCACAATTTTTTGTTCTTGATACCTCTAAGGCAACTACTCCTAGCTGAAAAATCAAAAACATTTAATTTCAATGAATGAAATCTGTACAAGTTAAAACTACGAAGTAAGGTCCCTAACAATAAACAAAAACACTAACAGACAAACAAACAAATAAAACAAAAAAACAAACTTCAATTCATTTTTAGGTTCTAGTAAACTATTTTAACAACAAAACAACACAACACTGAATAAACAATATGTCACAGAAAACCACATTCCTAGCAGAATCAGTAGCTGCACAGCACACACACACATCCAAGGGTTCATCTCACTTATAATTTAAGGAAATAATGATAGAATCATAGAATTGTCTAGGCTGGAATATTAAAGTAGCTGACATAAAACTTGCTTTAACAAAAGCTTCATATATATCCCACTCAATGAAATGTTGGATCAGACTTTTAAGAAATTCATGCAGAATGCAAAGAAGAACTACAAGCTTTCAGATCTTGTATCTTAATTTGTCCTGCTTTTTCACTCTCCTGTTTAACTGATATCATAAGCTAAGTCCTTTTTTCTTGTCCAATGTATGCCCACACCAATAGGAATAAATAATAAATATATCTTGGCCTTCTGAACTTTTTTCAGGACTTATTACAGTAGCTGAAATAATATACTCCAGCCTTAATTAGTAACATGTTCATAAATGTGGATTTAGTACAACAGAAAAAGGAATGTCTATTTTAAGATGTCATTTATCTGCTGCCCAAGTTGTATATTTTTCCCATGTGTGTTTACCTGCAGAAACATGAAGTATAGGTTATCTTTTTATTAAAAGGAACTGTGCATTTGAAGATCAAGAAGTTATCAGTATTGGTCAACACAGACTTACCAAGGGTAAATCATGCTTGACCAATCTGATAGTCTTCTATGATGTTGTAATTGGTTGGTTAGATGAAGGGAGAGCAGCAGATGTCATCTACCTTGACTTCAGCAAGGCTTTTGACACTGTCTCCCATAACATCCTCATTAGAAAGTTAAGGAAGTGTGGGCTAGATGAGGGGGCAGTGAGGTGGATTGAGTCCTGGTTGTGTGACAGGACTCAGAGGGTTGTCATTAATGGAAAGGGATCAAGTTGGAGGCCTGTGATCACTGGTGTCCCTCAGGTCTGCATACTCAGCCCAGTCCTTTCCAACATATTCATAAATGACCTGGACAAGGGCACAGAGTGTATCCTCAGCCAGTTTGCTGATGATACCAAATTAGGAGATCTGGCTGACACTCCAGAGGGCTGTGCTGCCATCCAGCACGACTTGAACAGGCTGGAGAGCTGGGCAGAGAAGAACCTAATAAGGTTCAACAAGGACATGTTGTTTGGACTAGATGATCTTAAAAGGTCCCTTCCAACCTAGGTGATTCTGTGATTCTGTGACAAATGTAGGGTCCTGCACCTGAGAAGGAAGAACCCTAGGCACCAATACAGGTTAGGGATGGATCCTCTGGGAAGCACTACTGAGAAGGATGTGGGAGTCCTGGCAGTTAGCACACTTTCCATGAGCCAGCAATGTGCCCTTGTTTCCAAGAGGGCCAATGGAATCCTAGGCTGCATAGGAAAGACTGTGGCCAGTAGGTTGAGAGAGGTCATTCTCCCTCTCTACTCTGCACTGGTGAGGCCACAACTGGAATACTGCATCCAGTT
>JAOQGH010000019.1:67363518-67392227 GCA_025769975.1 Gallinago jamesoni | reverse complement strand
TGCTTTGGCTACTGCTGAGCAGGGCTTGCACAGCATCAGGGCTGTCTCTCCAACATTGCCCCTCACCAGTAGGCTGGGAGTGGGCAAGACTTTGGGAGGGGATATAGCAAGGACCGCTGACCCAAACTAACCAAAGGGATATTCCATACCACATGACATCTGCTCAGCAGTAAAAGCTATGAGAAACGAGGAGGAAGGGGAAGGGGGACATTCGTTATTACAAACTTTGTGATCTGGAGCAACCACTCCAGGTACAGAGGCCCCACTTTTCAGGAAGTAGTTGGACACCACCTACTGATGAGAAATAGGGAACAAATCTTTGTTTCCCTTTGCTTCCTCACACGGCCTTTGCTTTTGCTTTATTAAACTGCCTTTATCTTGCCCCATAAGGTTTTTTTTCCATCTTATTTTCTCCCCAGTGTACTGCTGCAGAGGGGAGTGATAGAGCAGCTTAGTGGGCATCTGGTGTCCAGCCACAATCAACCCATCACAGACTCAATGATCTTAAAGGTCTTTTCCAACCTAAAAGATTCTATTATTCTATTACAGTAACACTATGTCAAAGTAACATGTTATTCTTAGCTTCGACACCCAACACTGAAAGTCCTGGTATCAATCTCTGCTCTGAGAAAGGGATTGCCTAGTGTCTTCTTCGGGTATTTTATTGCAGTCTTTAAGATCTAAATACCTATAAACCAGGTATTTATCTGCCTCCCATGTAACTCACTCTCATTATCTGTGACTTAGAAACCTCTGCACTCAACTACTGACAGTCTTTGTGGCTGGTACTTTACCTAACCATGCAGCAGAAATCAGAAGCAAGGGAACAGCAAGGCTAATAGGAGAACAGGCTCTAGATGAATAGGGACAAAGAAGATAACTAGGACAGAAAGACTGCTGGGAGTAAGCTTTACTATTTGGAATGCTGTTCAGGCTATACCATGTGAAAAATACCCCAGAAATTTACCTTCAAACATACATCAATGTAACATTAGTCTGCTTGAACATGCAATTAATATCTGTCATGAAGAGTAAGAGCTTAAGAATAAAATGATCAACACACAGTATCACTGATAATCTTTGATTACCAACCTGAAAAGCCCAATTTGTCTAAATATGTCCATGTTCACTTGGCTTTTCACACAGTCGACCATATCTATTATTGACTTCAACTGCACTTACCTGGCAGCCACACCTCTTCCTCTGTACCAGAATCTAATTTTAACACCATTACTGAGAATATCCTAAAACACTTAAGTAATCCACCAGCATCACAGAAATGCTGCCTTAATGGCAAAGATAAGAGATACTTCTCTTTTCACCTGAACATCATGCTGAAACTGCCTCTTTTTTCTTTTTTCTTTTTTTTAAATTTTGTCTTCTTTTCATTTCCAGTAGAAACTTATGATCATACAGACCATTTCCAGTAGAAGCTCCTGATCATATGGACCAACTCTGGCACAGCCTAACCCTCAAATGAATTCATGACTAACCCTGGTGATTACTTCCGTTCCTACAAATCTCTGAACAAATTTATATTTGTTTCCTGTGTTTGTTTTTTGCCTTTTTTTAAATCTATCTTAAAATATAAATGAGATAAATATAATTTTAAAGTCTCTTTTTGAAGAAAAAAGTCTGTTTTATTTGTGTCTATGTTGTGTGCAAATGCTCTGTCTATTTTGGAGACAAAGTCAAAACTATCAGCTGAACTCAGCCCAAACTGCATTTGGGCCAAACAACTTATTTTTTCTGACAAATTTTATTCAAAGAGAAAATAAAAGTCAGTGGCATACAATAAGTCAAGGAAATATGTTTCTGTATGATTCTTCCAAAGACTCCTTGGATGCAACACTGAAAAGTGATTCCAAATCTACTGGTAGCAGTAAAATACAGATTTCATATATCCTATTTGGTTTTGTCTATCAGTTCTTACACCACCCTGACAGAGAAAATGAAAATTGATTAAATGTTCACAATACTATACAAAGTTTTACACTTGTAAGCCAGTTTCTTTCCCTCATAGAAATCACAACAACATGACTGACAGCAAAGGATCTAAACAAAGACAAACCACTTCCCACCAACTGAGGATCCAGTCCTACTCTTTTTTTTTTTTTTTTTTTTCCAACCTGTAACACATTTTGCTCCCTTGGGCAGAAATAACAGTGAATCAGTCAATTTCACCAGATGGCATGCTTCATACTGAATCAAAAAACTGTACTGAAGAAAGAATATAATTCTCGTGGCATGACAGGTTTCAAACTAGTCCCTCCTGCAGAGATCTACAGAATGGAAAGACATGTTTTTTGAAACCAGCATGATGTGGCAACAGCAAGAGTTAATCCTCCCATTTAGTATCTGTATTGAAAAATAAAAATGGGAATCATTTCAAACACCACATTGGAAAAAAATCCTTTGAAACAAGATGCTGAACAGACATACTTTTACTATGCTTTCTGGTAATAACATGCAGTTTTTAAATTTTAGTTTGTATTAGTGTTGCTTATTGTACAAGGACCTAAATTCCTGTTAAAAAAAAATAGCATAGTCATATCAAAACAAACTCAAGAAAAGCTTGCAATCATTATACAATTTGTGTAACATTAGAATGAAAAGGAGTATCCTGAAGTTAAAAAAGGAGTGGGGCTTAAATGGAAACAAAAGACAAAACTAAAAGTTCACCAGCGAAATAATTTTGGGGAAGAGTTGAAAAGCATGTGCTACTCCATTTTTCAATGATTATTTATTTTCTAAAGGTAAATGCTTCATGTTGTTTCCAATAGCAATATGAACTAACTTTCATATTAAATCAAAGCAGGAATGCTATTTAAAAAATGGAGTAAATCTTGAGCTGGTTTACATGATCCTTTTAACACAACAGTTTGTACCACTTCAGCGTCTGCTCCAGTCCAACTGAATTACAGCATCATGTCAATACAGTAATTAAATCTTTTCAACTGAAGTCAAATAAAAACATGGTGGCATAACTCACAAAGTCTTTCTTAGTTATTTTCTTCCTTTAAATGATAAAAAAAAAAAAAAAAAAAAGGATTAATTCCATGATTGCTTGGCTTGGAAATGTCAGTACTGTTTACTTACACCTCTATTTAAGTACGTATCTACCAATCTGATGTACTGGTCTACCTCCTTCCAAGAACATCCTTCAGCAATCATTAGACAACATGTACCTTTCAACTAAGAGTGATTTGTGGAATTATTTTTATTGTATGCAAAATGTTTTTCAGTCCAATGTTCTTGTGAGGTTAATTGTTAAAAAATAAATAACTAAAATGTACCCACTGTTATGATGATTGTTTAATACAACTTTTTCTTCCCTTTACAAGGAACATACATTTTTCTTTCTTGGTGACAGAAGCTATAAAGAAGTTGTTGTGACAGCAGTAACTTCAAAAAATTCTTCATGTTCCTAAAATAAAAACCAAACTTATCCAAGAAATTTTGAATTTCTTAACAAAAATAAGAGAATATTCTGTATGAATATGCATAGATGTGCTTATTAAAAAGTCTTACTTTTGCTGTACCATACTAAATACAGTAGTGCTTAAAGAAGGCGTAGATTATTCACTCCTAAGGTAAGTGGTCTTATTTTAATTTCAAAAAGTCAAAAACCCTACTCAGAGCTCTCTTTAATTGTTATCCTTGTAATAAAACCTCTAAGTGTTGAGTTTACACACCCATGGATGGTTTGCACACTTTAATTCAGATAAAAACACCCACAGACTGATGATTTGGGGAAATCTGACTGTTCCTTTGGAAAAGAGTCTCCTTTTCCTAAAGAATCTGTGAGGAGACATCTCAGTTCTGAATTCTACCTAGTTTAGCAGGCCCTTGAGACTAGTATGTTAGAACCTAGCAATAAATTGCAGTTTCCTCTTACTGTTTCAAAAATACCCAGGAAACGCAGCAAAAGCCAGACTTACACTAGCACACACCTTTTCAGAAACGGGTACCGTGAATAACTGCTCCTCTCAAGTTCACTGTCAAGACTTTTACTGAATGCCAAAGGTTCAGCCATGACAAAGCATCTGTATAGACTGTATAAACTACTGTATAAACATCTGCATAAACTACTATTACAACAACAAAAAATACATAGTACAACACAAAAAAAATATGCTTATTCAGTACAATTTAGCCCACTCATTTGAGACAACTCACTCAGGCCCCTGAGACTTATGTCAAGTACAACTTCATTAGAGGGACTAATTTATGTGATATAATAAGCATATATTCATCATGTTTGAAATTCTAGGTTACTAAGCAGTGTAATAAGTATAGAATACTGGAGAGCTCATCAAATGTCTCTAAGACATTCCCAAGTGCTCTTGTAGTTTTGTACCAAGCTATTTTCCATTTATATGGTTCAACATTAAAAGTATTTTTTAGCTTATTTAACAAAGCTGCAGGATTTTCTACAGCTTGGGAATATGTTACGTTCTATAAAGCAGTAACAGCCTATTTTAACCTTAAAGATTTGCAAAGTGCATTTGTAAAGTTATCTAGCCATAACCACTCTACATACAACACTACAAAATATTTTAAGTACCTACAAAGTAGCTTTTCTATATATACATAATATTCATAAAGGAAATAGGTATTACATATATATTCTACCCTCATGAAAATAATATCTCCAAATTACTGTTGTGACAGTAATGTTCTTACATTGCAAAGTAAGTGTTTCATACCTATGCATATGTTTAGAAGTGTACTTGGAGACTTTATTTTTCATTTTTAAATTCAATTACTGGTTATGAAACAAAGTGGCCAGTTTTCAGTCATTTTGAAGTAAAAATTAGGAAATACCTGAAAATCTCCCACAATCTTCTGAGACCTTGTAAATAAAATACTAATTAATATTTTGAAAGTAATCTGATCTCTACTTCATCAAACAACAAACCCCCAAAAAATTGCCAAAAAATTCTTCTATGCTTTTTGGGTAAGGGGAATGTCAGTTTTTTAGCAAAAGAGCAGTCCTTATCTTTAGTAAGTTTCTGACAAGGAACTGAAGGCAAAAATGCTGCAGCCTCAGCCTCCTGCCCCAGCAGAGTATAAAATGCGTGTCTCTTTTACAGCCATAACTGAAAGTAAAGCAATAAGGGAAGCCAGGGAAGAAGTCTTAGTTTGACTCTTGAGACAAGTAGAGACAGAACAGCCTTAGGCATAGCAATAGTTTCCTGTGTTACTAAAGTCACTTTCCTAGCACTAAAAGAAAATTACTCATTTTAAGACTTTTTTGTTGTTACTCTGCAGCCTATATGACAGTTTCTTGTATAATTCGATCACTTTTCATTCAGTCTCTCATAAGACATTCACCAATTCAGAGCACTATATCCAGAAATGAATACAGAATGAGGTTCAGATTCTAACCACTGGTGAGATGTACTCATAATGGACTGCTAACTCAGGAGTTGGTGAACAAACTGTTTCCTCACTACAATATATGTAGAGTCCACAAATGTAATTATTCGAACAAAACGGCTCAAACAACATTAAGAAATCAGACACAAGCATATTGTTATCAAAACCATCATGTGATAAAATTCAGTAAGTATTCCTCTAGTGATGTGCCTGTATCAAACACAGGGTTGCTGCATGAGGACAGTCTCAATATTCAGAGCAAGTAATTCTCCAACCTAGACTCTTCCAATCTGAAACTAGGATCACTATTGCCTCATCCTGCATTCTACTTTAATCTGAAACTGCTAATTAAAAACACATCACTAACTATCACCATAATAATTTCAAAAGGTAGAATCCTTTGCAAATTACAAACTCAGAAATGCGTGTCTAAACTCTTTAATCATTCAAAATTTGACAACAGTTAATGCCTACTGGCTGCCACTACTGACTATTGGCACCTACACTTGAGAGAATCCCACAGTGAGTCTGATGTTAAGAGAAACTCACTAAACTTCTGGTTTAAAGATGCCTTACAATACTTCCAACCAGAAGAACTGAAGAGACTCCAGAGACAGATTTACTGGAGATCAAAAGCAGTTCCATTTATATGCAGCCATTAGAGAAGTGTACTCTTTTATACTGTCCTTCAAATAAATGAGGAACCAGAAAGACCTGGGCCCCCACTGTGCAAGGGTGCAAATATAGCAAAACAACAAAATACAGGAACAAAACACGATTTTTAAGACACTGCTCTTGACGGAAGTCCTACTAAACTTCGTTACCCCAGCATATTTAATTTTAGTGACAGATTAGATACTAGTGATGACACTTAAATTTTTAAAAGATGCCACACACAAACAACAGTTCTCCCCTCCTGATTTTGGCAGGGTATTGCTGCTGATGGTTTTAGGTCTGCTAGGCTCTTTAACTTTGTGTTGCAGTGATGATGTCTGAAGCACATTTTTGAATCAGGAGGGGAGTAGTTAGAGCAGTCTATTCACAGAGATTTGTTGAATAAATAGCATCAGCCATACACCTTGCCAGTGCTTCAGTGACAGAAGGGATTAAGTCATTTTACATCTTCCTGTTCATTATGCACTTGGCTAAAGGCTGCATTGACTGCATTGACAACTGAGCAATTTAAGATTAGAAAAGCAAGAATTGCCAGCTAGCAAATTTCGGATTACATGGTCACCTTCCTGCCAAGAAGTAAAAGATATACTTACATGCTGATTTACAACTGGAGGAGATATCAGCAACACAGAATTGAAGACTATTCTTATTGTGGCTTTTTTTGTCTGACATTTTCTATTTACTAGTCCTGGAATAGAGACTGTCAAACAGTATGCTTCTTCTCTTGCCAAACACTTAACCAAAATGCCCAACACGCTCAGGGACTTAACCTTTCTCAAAAATTATTTTAGTCGAATTAAAAACTATTTTAGTCAAATTTTCCTGCCATTTTCCACAAATCCCAGAGATATTATACCATAAAACCAATAATAATTCACTATGTCATGTATCAGAGAAGAGAATGAATATTTTAAGAAAAGAAAAATGTAACAACTTAAAAAGACCATAGAGCAGTGCCATCTAGTGATTGCCATCACAAATATAAGAGTTTGTATTAATATATGCTGCAAATAGAGTGAGCATTATCAATAACTGAGCTTTACTCCTGTCTTACTTTCCAAGGCAAAACATTTGTGTAACAAGATGCAAGGGGAATAATGAGTTCTATCGGAGTTCATGCACTTAGCACTTCAAGAGAGCTCAGGATTTCAAAGTAAAAATGCTACAGGTAACAGATTCACAGGAAGAACCTACCATCAACCCTTACTACAAAGTCTTGAGACAGGAGTTAGTATTTTTAGTACTTTAAGAGTAATACAGAAAAAGTATCAGTGAGCAGTATCTCTGCGGTTACCTTTGAAAGGTGTACCAATAATTACTAACAGGAATTAAACTACAGGAGAAAGAGGAAAGTACATGGTTGATACATACGTTTAAATTATTTTCTTGACAGCTGCAGAAAATGACAGTGTTGTACTCTCAGTGAAATTCCACAAGTGTCTGGTTAGGAACCTCAACTGTAAATATTCTTGCATTGAATAGTTTGGATGAAAATTCATATCCAAGCACAGGAGAGAATGCAGAAAGCAGAAATATTGCTCATTTTTTAATTTATCAAATTGGTATTTGTTGTTAACTCTTTTTTGTATAGCTTCTTCTAGGGTATCTATGTAACAGCTACAAATCACTGAAATAGTATTTTGAGTCTCATATTTGAAAATTACACAAAAAAGAATGCAAAATTTTGCACAACTCCTTTAAAATGGACATCAGCTTGAATCATGAGATGAGTAACAGGTCATTTCCACAAACATGAAAACAGAATCATAGAGCAGAAATTTTGAAAAATCTTGAAGTTGGGCATCTACCTCATTACTTCAAATTTCAGTCAGTCTTAGTATTCTAAATCCTTCTGGTAAGTTCAAAATGTAACTAATTTTTCCAATTTAAATCAACAGAAACAACCATGCTATTATGTATAGATTGTGGGGTTACTTTCTGCAGTTTTCTATTTGCTTCAGAAAGACTCAACAATTTTCGGGTTTCATCAGTTGCATAAACCATGTGTAACAGAATGTACTGGTAATGTGTCATGGACCCAAAGGCATTACCTATTTTTCACAGGTATTTACAATTAATTTCAAATCAGAGATATGATCATCTTGCAGTCATTAAAATGTTGCAGCAAAACATGCACTTTACAGAACTGCACTTTGACAGCTGCTGAAGAAGTCATACCCATGATACAGTTGCTCCAAACTGCCTTTGCATGTCTAACACCATCTTTGAAGAGGCTTTACGTATTTCTAGGTATATCCTACTTCAGCGTCTTATTATTCTCATTTTCTACCTCCAGGCTGATCCATGGGTGACTGTACTTGTAGACAACAATAAATAATCTGCTTCAATCAAAAGTAGAAAATTTTAAAAATACAGCAGTTATCTGCACATCCTCCTCTCTACCATTCTGGTTCACATGTCCAGAAAACTTATGAAATAGTACCAACAGTAACACCGGCCAGTTAAAATGGGTATATGTAAAGCAGGAACATAAAATCATGATATTTTACAGGCACTTATTTAGTGTCCTTCCGTATATTCTTGATATCTAATTAGCACGTGAATAAAAAAAACCTGTGATCTTGATCACACATTTAAGTGTAAAATCCAGCAGGCATGAACATGATAAGGACATACTAACACCTCCAACAATGAAGAAGATTAATCGTCCTATATGGAAACATCTCCTTACTTCCAGTAAAACTCCATTTTCCAGCTAAACAAGAGCATATCTCAACTGCAAACACCGGCAGTAGCTTCATTACTTTATAGGAGGCAACAGTGAAATTTGATACATTTAGATCAAAATGTCATTATCTTTAGATGTATCAAATATTCAGTACTGTTACCTTAAAGTGAACGAGTCACAAACCGTTGGTGGCTGGTAGTGTAGCTGTCAAATTCAACCATAATCTGTTTTATTCAACTGCAGCTCTCACCTGACCTATATTCAAATGAAACAGAAAACCTCAAATACCCATAACAAGCTGCTATAAAGTAAAATCAAGCAATACTAAGTAGAATTAAAATTTTTAAATTGTGTTATTTTTTTAATCTGATATCAAGATTGTGTATTGGTACAGCAAACTACATGATTATAACTAGGGGTGGATGTAAGTATTTAGAGGCTACATCTACCCACACTGCAAAGTAACTTCTCAGCTATTTTGAACCAAGACCACCAAGAGTAGCACGTGCTGGTCAAACAGCCAGGCAAGTCAAGATGGTTAGTGGTGCAGTAACCAAAACAGTAACAATTACATCGATGGTTCCTACTGTCTGGTATCCTTCCTTTAGAGCAATTTGAATTGCTTCAGCAGAACAGCCAAAACCCCCTCAAACAGAGGCAAGAGATTGTATAACATGATGTAAAGCAAAACATCTGTTTAAGGTATTCAGAGCATTTACTCTTTTTTTTTTTTCTTTCCTTGTTTTGCTCTTCTATTTCAGTTAAAAATGGTTCATCTGTGTATAATACCTCTATAGCTTTGGAAGAGAGGAACTCTCCTGAAGTTCTTACTTCAATACTGTTTGGTTAATACATTATTAATTTAAAAATATTTTGTGATTCAAATTTCTTTTCCTATCTTATGACTTTTGTTTCTCTAATGGGAAAAAATAAAATCATAGAAACTAGGATATATATTATTAAATACCCTCATCATATCTCTACCTTTTCTATTTCAAAGCTTTAGCATGTTAATCTACTCACCACAAGGATATTTTTCTCTTTTACCACTGTCTGTTTTCAAAACTACAAGAATCGTTCACACAGGAAAAGTCCAAAATAATTACCGAAATAGATATAAGTTAAATTTTTGTATCCTCCTTAGTCACTTTTTTTTTTCTTTTAATGTACAAACCATTGTAACTTGTCTTTTTATTGTAATTGTTTGACAGGGAAATTTGATGCCTTATTTTGCAGTCCCCAATGCATAACATTGCCCAGTGCTCTATGACTTCAATCTTGAAGTAAAAATTATATCCTTTTCTTCACAAGAACTAGTATTTCCAAAATCCCAAATGACTCCTGTCCTGAAAATTCTATCCCTAAAAGAAGAGAAAAGACCTAATGGCTCAACACAACTTCAATTTGCAGAATATGTTATGAGTAAAATAGAAAACCTTACAGAAGTGTTTGCAATGTCAAATTATTTACAATCTTTTTTTTTTTTCAGAGAACATGCATGTAACTTTTTCCTTTTAATCAAGCTGTTCATAAAAACATAAGAATAGTTTGAAGCAGTAAGTTAACAGTAAGAAAAGCGTTTGATAGTAAGACTGCATTTGTACGCTCACTTTAAGTTATGCTGACAGGGAAAAGAAGGTTGGACATGACTGTTTCCACCAGCATATCTGCATACTTGTCTCCTTAAAGTGAGCAGCAGTCTTATATTCTCCTAAGATGTTCATCTAGATGTTTTAGGATGTTGACTTAATTTGTTTTTGTCAATTACTTGTTTGGGGTTCAATTTACTTATTATTAGTTCCAGACAGCATTTTTCCTCCTAATAGTTGGATATCTTCCAGGTCACAGAGTATTTAAAAATAAATTACAGATTCTGAAATCACTCAGAGGCTCAGCTATTTCTTTCAGAAATCTTGCAATGAAGCCATTGCACCCTTAGAACTTACTGCAATTCAATTTCTGCAATTTCTCCCCTGCTTTTTATCTTGATATCTCTCTTCACTACATTTTTAGTAACTCTAAGGTAACTATTTCCTCCTCACCCTCTATGGAGGCAACAGAAACAAGGATTTCTTATTTTTTAAGCTCTCCTGAATCTACTTATCTACTTTAGTACCTAGTCTACCAAACTCAATGAATTTCCAATTGGAATGAATTACTGTTTTCACTAGGGTCTGTTTACACTGGAACACAGAGAAACTTTTACATCAAATTAAAACTGGTTCACTCGCTCTTTGAAGGCTTCCATTACCAAAATTGCACTAAATGAACATCTTCTATCTTCATGTGTTTGCCCATAGCTCGAGTGCTTCTTTTGCATTTTAAGGTGTGCCAGTTCATTTGGGGAACCTGTTAAAAGCTGGCATGAGACAGGTATTTTCTCACTACATTTGGTTGGTAATAATAATTATTCCAAAAAAAAAAAAAAAAAAAAAAGACAATCAAAAGGACTATAAAGCTACACACTAATGCAGAATTCTGCTTCTTCTTCCAGACTATCTCATGTACTGATCTAAACACAACTCATTTCTCATTGCTTCCTCCATACATACATTATTTCAAATTAAAAATCTATTCCTTTTACTACCGGCAAATGTATTCATTTCTACCCAATGAAGTTATAAATGACACCTTTTCTTCTACATAAGTGTCCTAATATGGACAGCTATATGCAGTATTAGAGGCATTCAGAGGGACCTTTGAAGGTCTTGTACTCAAATGTGGCCCTTAAAGAGGAGTGTTTAGTTTTACAAATCTCTTGACACCTTCAGGACAATTATCACTATGCCTAGAAAAATGCATAAGAATTTTTAAGTTCAAGTGCAGTTGGTTACTTTCAAGAATGACCAGCCATGTTGTTGCTGGGAGGCCACAGGCTCAGCTGGCTATCTAATTTCCAGACACACTGACAGGCACACACCACCAGGCTTCAGCCTTCCCTATTGCTATTCTCTTCAGAAGCATCGGATTTTGTCACAAGCAGCCACAAAGCCTACCTCCTCTTTACTGGGAGGTCAGCTGTAGTATGTCCCAGCTAACAGTCTGCAGATGGCTGAGTGACAGTCGCACCACCTTGAAATCTCCTGCTCCTTTTTTTTTTTTTTTTTTTTTCCTCCAGGGCCTACAGAGAAGCAGAATCTCTTCTTCCCAAGGAGCTTGTTTCTCTCTTTCTCTCTCCTGACATTAGATGTAGTCTTTACAACCCAGTCAGTCCACCTGGACAACCAGTATTCCCAACTGCTACCTCCCAGCCTGACTACAAATTCTGCTGGCAAGCTTCTACCTGGTGGCACCAAGAGTTTACTACATCATAAGGAATGATAGAAAAGTGGTTACAGTATTCAGTAATACATTTAAATATTTACACATTTGTAAGAAACAGGTATTCATTCAGCCTACCTTTGGATGGGAATTAACTAAAGATTTGGATAATCCTGAGAGCATTTTTTCCAAAATAATTTTAGAAGACTGAAATGTTCTTATCCCTCTCAAAGATCTGAACGATATGCATATAATTTCTCTTCATAGCTGTACCATATGACTTCAGTGCAAAAAACTCAGGCTATACATTAATTCCTGACATAATCATGGGTTTGCAGACACTCACATTTCCCTGGGTCTATCAACAGAATGAACTACTGTTCTAATAAACTGAAATTGGAGTCACTGGAATTAACTGACCTTCACTGGTATTTCCCATCAGACAGCAGTATCAGCAAACATCCACAAAGAAGAACTAAGCATCATTCCTGAAAACAGCATTTTAAAACACACAGCTGACTACCACCACCTAATGGGCTTCATTATCTACTACTGTAACAAATTAATGTAGTCCCATGGACTTTAACAGAGCTTCACTAATTAATGCAGCTGAAGAACTTCTACTTTTTTGCTATATATAAGGAGAACCACTAACACCACCCATGACTCACAACTAAATTCAAACTGAAAGCAGAGGCTGTATGCAACAGGACCCAAAACAGCGTCAGCTCAAGGAGTTCAACAAAAAACACTACCCCCCAAATAGTATTCACAGTAAGTTGAAACATTGTCATTTATTTCCTAACCACAAGTGTATTTGTACTTTGTGACTAGCTACTTTCAGCTGGACATTCCAGGAGAACTCAAATCCTAGGAAGATACTCTGGGGCTCTGGACTGTGTGATCAGTATGACACATCCTTAGGAGCCTAATACTGCTCCTAGCAATGCACCCTGTTGCAGTAACAGCATGGTGCTAATAAACTGCTGGGCGTAGGCCAACCACGGGAAAACATCAGTGCCGAGGCCCATGTGTGCCGTGAATGAGAGCTCACTTGACAGCTTGTAACAGAGGAACATAAACATTCTTGCTTTAGAGGAAACAAAATCATGAAAAAGCCAAACTGAGCTTTTCCTCAGAACAATCTCTCTCACAAAGCTCTTCAGAGCCAGTCGTCATCTACTTACATGAGGACTTCACCAAATTGTAAGTTGAAATGCAGTTTATGAAGCAGACTATTCAAGAGACAAATACCATTTGCTGAAAAAAATTACACTGTTTTTGCAGAAACAAGATAAAGTTAAGGAAATAATAGGAGGAAAGACTAATCAGAAGTTGGAAAGGGGACAGAAGATGACAGCCTAAGGTGTCCAGTTCTAAGACCAACCTATTTGATTTCTCTAGTGGTGTGATTCCCCCTACTACACTCTCAGTTACAACCGAGAGTGAAAGGACTCCAGCGAAATCCCAATCTTCCCTAGAGATGAGGCTGTGTGCTCCTAGAGGTCGAGGATGGCCTTTGCCCTGCCTCCATAAATGCCACCCCAATGGGTCCTACAAACTTGCAACACTGAAGATAGGTACACTTAAAACGATTTGGGGGTGGGGGCAGGAGGGCAGTGTCACATTAAGTTCCTATAATCTGAGCTGGTGATGACTGCTTCCTCTTAAGCATTAAATGTGAACATCAGAAGAAATGCAATTTTTAAAAGTATGATTTCCAGTACAAAAATTATATTATCATTGCATGGAAGAGCTAAGATATCTTATCTACAGTTTTACAGGACATGATTTTTTTTTACCATTTAAAAGAAGCTGTCTTCACCTGAAGAATGGCTTTAAGAAGACAAAAATTTATTTTAAAAATGTAAAAATAGAACATATATTTATTAAAAGTAAAAAAAAAATATTAATCACACGTCATTGTTGTATAAATTCTAGATAAAAAAAATAACAAAAGCAATAGGACTGTAGATGAATTATTATTCTTCATTCTGACCAAAGGACAGATATTCTGCAGTTAATCAAACAAACTCCACAATAAAGTCAGATCCTATACATACAAATCTTTCTGCTGAATTTAATTCTGTTCACTACATTCAAATATATTATAGCTTTATTACCAATAATGGCAAAATGTTTTGCTTTAACTTTTCTTTTCTTGAATTGCAATTTTTAATTTTGCGATTGAAGTTAGTAAGCTACGTTGCTTTATCTGTATAACTAAAACCCAATTTTCTCAATTTTCTTTCTTTTTGGAAATGTAGTTAGGCCATCAGATGAAGACTCACATGCTCATTTCTTTCAAACAAAATTAGTCTTCTGAATGTTATTTTTTTTTAAATTCACCCTACTTTGACAATGTCATTTAAAATCCACTAAGTATGGTATGATTTGGCTTCTTCTTGCAACCAAAACCAAAGAGACTTTCTTATCTATTATGAAAGAACTACAAAAAAAGATTAGCTAAGGTGCTACTCAACAGTGAGAAGCAGTTAAAAATATTTCCACTTGAAATGAAATATTCATCTCAATGCACCCTTATTTCTATTTGTCCATAATTAGAAGTATTTCTGGAAGATGGGTTGAACTGTTCACTAATTCCTTCTCACAGAAAAGATGTTCACTAAGTATCCACACTGACCTACTATGACTTTCATAATAATCATCAAGCTGAAAACACAAACAGCATATCAATATATAACAAGACTTGCCTACAATTTGCTGATACAGATATCTACTTCAAGTTTCAGAGGGAATGAGAGATTAGATTTTAATCAAATAACAACTCTGATCAGTATGATTATGAATAATCTCATGAACTATTGCTTCACAGGATAGTTGCTGAAAGGAAAAGGGACAAAAAATTGTAAGATTTGCATTTTATCAACAGAAAATGGGTCACCAAAATGTCATTATACAACACTGATGACAGTTTATCTTCTCCGTTTCCTCCCTCTACAGATTTTCATCATTAAGAAATGGAATCGTCCCCAGGAATCAAAAGGCTTATGAGATGGCAAGCAACCTAAACATGAGCTCTACTCAGCATATCTCATGGGAATAATATTGATATCTCAGCACAGAAAGCATCGATTGATATGCTGCATGAACAGAAGTCTTGAGGAGCAATGACTATAAATTTCAAATACTTGAATTTAATTCTTTATGGAGTTATTTATTTTAATATTTTTATAGGATGACAGAGAAGCCACTCTTCCCAGAAAATAAGAAAAAGCTTGTTCTTATGATTTCAAATTAGGGGAAAAAAACATCCTGACTGAAAATACATGAGCTGGAAAGATTTTGGAAAATAAACAGTTAAACTAGTGACTGTACTAATTAGAAATGAGCAATAATTTGTAAAGATTCATAAATAGATACAGCTTAGCCAAACCAGCCTTATAATGACATAGGGATGTCAATCAGTAACTAATTAGAAACAGAATTTTCTTAAATGTCCTGAATACCTATACAAAAAGTGAAGAGAAAGTACACAGGATTAGAATGTATTTAACATAATGCATTATAGAACTGCCAAAAAACTCATTGGCAAAAGGAGAATGCAGCAATACACATACCTAGTATTGGATAAATTTACTGAAACTGATCCACTTATCCCTTCACTTGTCCTTCATCTGGATTTTTAATTACCAGCAGCAGCTAGAAGGAAATCTACCTTCTCACAAAGGACCAGTCAACAAACGACCATTTACCAAAGCTTCAGAACTCCTTAACCTTTTTTTCCCCTGCTTTATTCCCTGAGGCTTAGGCAGTCAAAAAGTACACAAACAAACAAACCTCTAAACATATTGGGATGAATTATAAAAACCACCACAGGAATCCTCCTAGAATCCTCAACCATACCCTCACCGATAACCACACCCACCCAGTGTTTATGTTATTCAAATAGTCTTAATACAAAATACGAAAAAGCCACTAACATACTTATTTTTATAAACTTAACACAGTCACTAAAATTCCAGCCTCCAGACCTCCTTACCTTTCTGTGTTGGAGGAAAATGATAAGGCTTCAGAACTACGAACGGCAAGTTACTTTGGCCTTTTTTCTTAACTGCAGGATACCCAAATCCAAGGTTTTAGTTCGCAGTGGCATGCCAACATAGTACTAATCACAGTACTTGTGGACAGCTGTCTGAACTAACAAGCTTCTCTAATACTCTGTATTCCTTCACCTCTTGCTGCTACTATACAGGATAACATTTCCACCTAGAGCCCTTTCACAGAATGCCTGTATTCTAGAACAATAACAAAAAATCCCTGATATCTGTTGTATTACCAAACCACGCTGTTCATACGTAGCTGATCACATCTTATTTTGTTCAGTCTATGTAGGTGTTATTCCTCCTTCTCAAGAGGGACTTCAGAGCAGTAAAAACAGTTTTCAGGGATCTTCTGTTTACCTAAGAGGAATAACATCACCGTTCTGCTGCATAGATTAGCTGCTGTCAAAATCACTACATTTCATGTAAAAAAAAAGTAAGAAGGTGGCACAGTAGCTGAGGAGTCAATTATTTTAAGTGATGATGTGAAGGAAAAATCCCAAATCACAAATTTGGCTGGGATATTTATACACACACAGTAGGAGTTGGAACACACCAATGTTAGTGCACCCTCCTGTGTGGTCCATTATGTAGTGAAGTAGACCACACTGCAGCTTCACCTTCACAGGGAAACACTTCCCGGAATGGGTGTAGCCCCTAATGGAAATACTGGTGCTTTGATTGCATACAGCAGGACGACTGACCGTCTCTTTTAATCCTGTGGTTTTTCACTGGAAGGTAGAAGCTCAGGAAGGCACATCGATTTTTGTCCAGCTCCTTTTTTTTTTTTTTTTAATATGGACACAGCTGTTGTCGCTCCTGAATGATGAATAAAATGCTATTTAATTCTTTTAGGGTATATGCAGCAGTTTCAGGTGAAATCTTCTTAGACAAAATTTACATTGTATACCCCTCAATCCCAGATGCGTCACTGTAGGAAGCAAGGTAAGGCTTCAGAACTATTGGGTGCATGCTTTACAGGTCATGGCTTACCTCCCTGAACTAATTTTCACTTCTACTCCCTTAGTGCTGTAGTTTTGATGGAAATAAAGACTGCATGGCTCATTTTCATGACAAAGGCACAAAAAAGCTGTGTGCTCCTTCCTCGCCCCCCTCTCCCCCCGCCCAGCACTTGGCAAGCAACAGAAGTTCAAATATGATTTATTTTTGAAACATTCAGATGTTTCTCTTTGTAAATGAGAAGATCTTACTTCCAAAAGAACAGCATTTTGAAATAGCAGCATATAATGAGAGAGCACTGCAGTTCTCTGCTTGGCAAGGAAAGCTATAAGGGAAAAATGCTTAAGAACATTTGACGTTTACTCCAGCAACTATAGGACAGGACTTGCAAAACCCTGTAATTCAGACTCAAGAGACTGGAAAAATGGTATAACGGCAGGTGATTTTCTTGCTTTTCCTTTTTTTTTTTTTTTTCCAGGTATGTTCTGGAGCACCTGTACGTACTTCGTGCTGCTCCTTTAAACCAGGGGTGTTCAAAATTTCCTTTGCAGAAGGTAAAACAGTATCTTCACCGCCACCTCCACCCCCCCACCCCCCGCCAAACCCCACTTCACTGATGCACGTTCTCCAGCCAGCACATCCACTATGGCAGCGGACACAGGTGTGGAAGCATCTCTGCGCTGGCGACAAAGGACTATTGTGTTTGTGCCACGTCGCTTGGAGCCCCCGGAGGACTGCTGCCCCCCATCACACGCTCCCAGACCGGAGGGGGAAGCTCTTCCCCAGGGAGCCTGATGATGCTCCGCATGGCGCTTCCTTCACCCCCCGAGTGGCGTACCCCAACCTCTCCCCCCAACCCCGCCGGCCGGCCGGGCAGCGCCGTTCGCCGCTCACCCGAGGGCCCTCGAGGGGGGGCCGGGGACGAGGCCAGCCTGAGAGGGCGGCGACAGACTCGGGGGGGGGGGGGCTCCTCTGCGCCCCGTCCCGCCACCTCCTGCCCCCCGCAGCCCCCCTCCCCCGCGGGAGGGGGGGGGGGAAGGGACGGGACGGGCGCACGGTGGGGCGGGGGTGCGCAGCCCCTACGCTGCTGTCTCTTGTCCCCCTCCACCGCCCCCCGAAAGTTACTCTGCCCTGACGGGTGGTCTCCCCGACGGCATCGGGAGGTTTCCCCGTCGCTTACCTGGCGGCTGCCTGGGCGCTCCCTCACGGCGAGCGGCGGCGAGGAGCGCCGCAGCCGGGGCTGCCTCTGCCGCCACCTTCACAGCCCCCTCCCGAGGTGAGCGACGCGCGGGGCGGCGGCGGGGAGCAGCCGGGGAGCCGTGACATTTAACCGGGCGAGAGCAGGGTCGTGCTGGCCCCACGACGCGGGCGGGGGTGCCTCTCCTCACCGGCGGGCTGGGCGGCCGATCACCGCCCTCCTCTCCGCGGGTAAGCTGAGGCGGAGGGCGAAGCCCAGTCCATCCCCGGAGACCCAGCCGCAGCGCGCTGCCCGAGCTGCCGCCGGCTCCTTTCCTCCCTCCTGGCAGTTGCCGCTGCCCCTTCCTGCGGCGGGGGCCGAGGGGCGCGGCAGCCGCAGCCGGGCGGTGGGGGCGAGGGCTGGCCGTCTGCCCCTCGGTGGGGCCCGGCACCGGGGGCGGGGTGGGGGGAGGCGGTGGAACGGCAGCGGGGCGCGGTGGCGGCGGAGCGGCAGGCGAGGCGGCAGCGCCGGCAGCGCGGGGAGGCAGCGCCAGCTCGAGGTGAGGGCGGGCGGGCGGGCGGTGCGGGGCGGGGGGGAGGGGGGGAGTCTCTGTCAGAGGCGGAGCGGCTCCTTCCGCGCAGCGGCTTGCACACCGGCAAGTCCCGCCGAGGCGGCGGCAGCGGCGGCGGCACCTTGGGAGACAAGAGCGGGTGCGCAGAGGGGCGGGAGCCCAAGCCCCGCTAACCCGCTGGCCGCGGCCAGGCGCCCCCAGCCCCGGCGGCTGGTCCCCGGCCAGCCGGACGTCAGCCCTCCCCCGCTGTGAGAAGGTGGGAGGCCTGTGCCGCCCCCGCCTCCCCCGCGTCGTGGTCGATCCCCCTCTTCCACCCCTACTCTTCTCGCCCCGCCGCCCTCCGGGGAGACCAGGGCGACATCACGCCGTGTAGGTCGGAGCCCCTCGACCTTCCCGCATCTGTGTGGTGCCGCGGTTTGGGAGTGTGCCTCCCCCGGGAGGGCGGGGGGGCGTGCGCGGAGGAGGGGAAGACCCGCGCGGCTGGGCGGCCATTTCCAGGGTGGCGCGGTGGGGAGGGCGTTGGTTCGCGGCTGACGGGGGCCCCCACGGCCGGTCACGGTCCCCGCCCGACGACGCCGCTCGGTGCAGTGGCGGGCGCCCTTGGGGAGGGGGCGGTGGGTAAGGCGGATCGTGGCGAGGGCTGGGGCCCGGAGCGGGTCGGCGCGGACACAGGCCCGGGAGGGACGGGTGCGGTGACCGCGAAGTAACGACCGTCACTCTCAGCCTTGTGTTCCGCAGGTGGCCGCGTCCGAGGCCTCCCCGAAACCCTAATGTGTAGACGACATCGGCCGCGTCAGAGGTGTGAGGGCGTCTTTTCGCCTGTGGCTGGGCTTGTGCTCGCTGCCCGAAGGGCTCTTAGCCCCACCGGTTCCTCCTTGCGTTTGCAGGAGTCGGTGCTGTGCGATTTCTGGAGCGGGGTACCCCACTTTATGTCTTTTGCTCACTTTGAAATAGTTGCGTTTAACGCATTCTTTGGTGGAGGGTGTGGAGTGTCAGGTTCATATTGAGAAATTGAGAAGCAACCGTGGCACTTCCCTTAGATGATTCTAGGAATGATCTTTTTTTTTTTATTTTTATTTTTTCTTTTTTTACCAGCAGAAAATAGCATCCCTGTCTGTAGAAACCTGAGGCAGCAATCCTCTGAAACCATACTACAAAACCAATGATAACACTTAAGGATTTTCTCTTACCTGTAGAAGCACTGATGTGAAAGCTACAAATAATTTAATGATGACTGGAAGTTGCTCAGTTTTTTGGCACTCCCTTCAGTTTCACACATGTATACGCTTGTGCATATACACAGTTTGTGTAGCTTTTTGCTGACATCGCAGGGCAGGAGGTAAATGAAAATGCACATAACCACATCCTTCAAAACCCAGGCACAAGTTTTGTCGACAATATGAGACTTAGAATAAAGGAAGATAACACAAATGAAGCAGGTCTTTGTCCTTTTACTACTAATGTTTCATCCAAGGTGGCAGGTTTTTTTTTTTCAAGAAACGTCCCAAGCAGTAGCTCTTGTAGCCATAATTCAGAGGTAAGAAAACTCTTCACTTTATAGCAGCTTTTCCTTTTGACTTGTGTAGTCAGTTTCAGTATTCATTTCAGTGCTGTCAATACATTAACTATTTTCTTTTGTCTCCACCTCTGGCATAAGCCACCCAAATAAGGATGATAATACCAAAGAAGAGCAGCTAGCTGCTTTTATCCACTAATAAATACAAAGCTAAAGAGCAGTATCTTGACCTTGGCTCTGTGTCTGTTGGTGCTGTAATACGTGTAATACACTCATCAATAAAAGGAAGCAATACTAATCCTGAATCACATGATATACAGCTTATCCATACAGGAGAACTATGGTTTATACTACATTATATGGAATATCTTAGAATTGGAGAGAAACATTAGGAGGGAATAACCCGTAATAAAATGACTGAGAGTTCCTGCAAAGCCTGGAGAAGAACCAGCAATCAACGATACCTGGTAAAACTGTTTTTGTAAAATAAACTCCCTGTTGTGAACCTATTGTGTGGATTTAAAAGCAACTGATTCACTGACTTTTTCAAGTAGACCCATTTTTAGAAAGTGCTGACCACTTGGTTCAGCTTTCTTGCAGGTGGTCTCAAATTGGGTACCCAAAGCTGTTAGTTACTACTGTGAGCCAGCTGTTGAGCTGAAGTTAGTTAAAACTAAAAAAAAAATCAGAAAAGATTGCTGTCGTTTCTGTTGAGTGCTAGTGATTCGAAGAGGTCAGTGTTCTGAGGAAATTACATGTATATTTTCATACCCAGTGGAAATTTTATGCTGCATATGGAAGTATCTAAAATTTGCCAGTTAAGTGTAAGTTTTCTGAAGGTTTATAAATAGCAAGATAAAGTATTCCATCTACTCCAAGAATTGTACTGACAACAAGATAAATGGGAGTCTCTCCTGGATACTGCCACCTCGTGAGTGTTCTGTAAGTGGAAGATAAAGCAGGATGGTTATATAGAGACTGAATTACTACAGGCTAAAAATAGAAACAGGAAAATACTAAGGCTGTCACTGTACCTGTCAGTGTTGTTTTTGAAGTAAGGAGATCCTGCAAATGAATTTGAAAAATAAATGTCACTTAAACTTCGCATTCATTTAGAGACTGAAACTCAAAGAGAATAGAAAGGGTTCACCAGAGGGAACTTCATCACACAATCAAGCAATAGAAAACCTTAAGAACTCTCGTGCACCTTGTCAGTCAAATGTCAGTTGCAATGACCGGTGCAATACCTTCTACTTAGTTTGCGAATCATAAAGGAAGCTTCTGCAGTAGGATACAAAGCCTTACTGCAGCTTGAAAAGCTTGCCATTTCCTTTTCAGTTGTATATATTTGGCTTTTGGAAAAGCTGGAACAACACCACACACCAAGCCAAATGTTTGTGTACTGCTGGCCATTCAGTCAGCTCTCCATAGAAAAATCGAAGCTGATGAGACTCGTTTTTTCTCTGGGGAACTATGTGCATAACACAATCTAAAAGCATTTTTAAAAGAGCCCATTAGCTCTTTAATTGGAAAGGGCCTTTGAAAGGGTCTTATACTTCCTTTTTGCTGAAAGTTCTTGGAAGGAAAAAGAAGATCAGAACTATACTATGTTTTTGCAATTAACTCCAAAAATGTAGTTCCTATAGAAACAAGAATGATCATGCATTTACCTTCAACTCTATTGCAAATAAAGATTACAGTTCCTCATCAAAACAAATGAAATTAAATAATCTTGAAATCACTAATCATTTAGTTAGGATAGGATATTTAGTTTAGTTAGGCTATTCAATGTATCAAAAAATACTACTTCGGTATTTCATTGTCTTGTAAACACTTCTTCCAATCATTGTTCTAGCATTGTGAGGTTTATGTTGGAAGAATTCAAACTTTTTAAAGTGTTCTTCCTGTTGTTTCATATATCTACAGTTTTCAGATTTATAAAAATGCTTAATCTTATGAATCTCTGAAGAATTGGGCTTACTGTGGTGTTCTCGTGTTTTGTTTGCCCCAGTTTTTAGCATATTATTTGGCATCTAGGTAGAATGAAATCATAGGCTGAATCAGAATTTGGACCTTATCATTACGTGTGCCTCTATCTACAAACAGAAAGAAAAATGAGAAAAAAATGGTTTAGCACCCACATACATATACCAGCATATGGTTTAAAGTTTCCCAAAAGTACTTTTAATGCTAAAAGAACTCAGAACATCAAACTTTCAACATTTTGAAAATATATTTTTTAAAAATGCTGCTCATATAATCATTTACAGTTTCTTGTGAGAAATAATGTTTTGAAAAATTAAGATGTACTTTTATAATCTAAAATTATTCCTAACCTTGAAAGAGAACTCCAAAAATAAATTGAAAATGAAAGATTGTTTTTCCATGTCATACTTTTTACGTTGCCACCATTTTTAGTCAGCATCTAATACCTGCTTAGTCCAGCTGCTTTTACATACACACCCCCTCCATTAAACTGTTTGAGCAAAGGTTTGAATGGAATTAACAAATGTTCAGTTCAGTTAAAAGCTGGTCAGTGTATTTAAAAGAGACCCCGCTTCATTCATTTAAATCTCATACTTGTGGTTCGTCTAAGTGGAGAGCGAAACTTGTGGTTAAATCCCCTAAATCCAAGGGCAGGCACGTTCATGTTGCATAGCTCTCCTAGTTGCAAACATTGCCCAGTTGAGGAGGAACTGTTGCCATCCATGCCAGAGGTGACATTCTTAGTTTGCTGAATGAGGAAAGGACCCATGAAGGAGGTAACAATTGCTGAATACAGTGGAATTAAATGTACTGTGTGAGAGTCAACACAGGCACCTATCTGTGAGTTCAAATCATGATGTTTACCAAAAATAATACTGTTCTGTAGTTCTGCATAGTTTTTGTATATGCTGCAGTAATTCCCCAGTGGGAATTCCTGAGTTCTTCCTGGCCATACCTGTTTTCAGTGTGGTAGGCAACTCTCTCACCTCCATTATGACTCAATGGGGAAGGAAGCTTCATAAAATATATATGTGTATATCACTACTTAATAAGTTCAGACCCAATAAAAACTCTGCTTTTTTCATCATAGAGGCAAATGTTTCACCATATTATAATTTTTGTCACCTATGAGGTGCCCCTGTTTTATGAAATGCTCAGCAAGCATGAATCATGTCTTTAGAAACTACAATTCAGAAACTTTATTTTCATTTTTTAGAGGACACTGAATAATTCTGGAGGAGAAGGAGTTCCTCTTGAATACCCGTAGGAAGGATAGTCAACAAAATAAAACTACTGCTCACTTACTAAACATCCAGTTCCCAAAAACTGGAAGATAAGCTTTTTTATTTTACTTTTTTCAAAGTCATAAAGGCCAGAATTACATGCATCTCTGTTGGCACAGAAACAATACCTTGTCTTCTGTGCTTAATTATCCACCTTCTCTTTATTTGTCTGGAAGCAGGGCCATAGCAAATGTAAACTCTGAAATTTAAAATGTAAAGTTATGATATATCCCTATTCATCTGCTTAAGTTGTGGAGGATGGATACACAGGAGCATTATGTACTTCCATTTTATTTGAGAATTACATGAATGTTGGAGGTAGAAAGATTTTGAGAAAAGCACTGAATTATTCTTAAATGACAATCATAAGAAACTTAGCTGAAAGAAAACTAGCTTATCATTTTCTTAAAATAATGTTTTCTGGATCTTATTCACTCTTACTTTACTTCAATTTCTATGAAAAGTATGATGTCAATAGCATTAAGAGAGTGTAATTTACTAGTGTAAAATAGGAGTATCTCAGAGGTGAACCCAACCCGTATTTTCAAAATTAGCATTTTCTCTCAGTGATTTCAAAGGCCAGCTAGAGATCATACATTCTCTTCTAAGGAACATGATATAGCAATTGCTGCTGTTCAAAAGCTGCTCTAAATCAGAAGATGTTATTTAAGGCTAATTTTACCCAAGTTCTAGTACTTGTCATACATGTAAAGCAGAAAGAGTAATAATTCTGTTGACAGGCAAGGAACAAAAAAAAAAAAAAGTCTGACAGTATTTGACATTTATCAGAAAGAGGGCAGTTTAAGTGGGCAGTTTAAGCCCAGCAGTATGTACTGTTACTTCCAGCCTTTATTCAACGTCTTCTATTGGCTTCATTTTAAACCTTGATATAGTTGTTAGTTAACCTATGAGTACTTATAATTACAGTACACATGTGCGATTTGGAGAATATAAGCAAAAAAGTATGTTGTGAATATAAACTTAAAGAATGTGCCTTGAGACTCATGAAAGTCTCAAATATGATGGCAACCAATAAATACTCAAGTCTCAAGTTTGTCATATAGTAGAGACAAGGGTTTATAGCAAGAATTTACAAATGCTGTAATGAATAAATGCAATTTCTTTTCAGTGAAACCTGAAACAAACTTAACATTCAACTGAGTATCCATTTTGGGCAGTATTTCACTGAGTATTGGTGGAGCTATTAATTTTAACAAAAGCGTCATGCATTCACAACAGGTTCTCTAACCCAGAACCATTTCTGCTATCATCAAGATTCTTCACACAGAGATAGGAGTAATCCAAAAACGTCAACACATGACATAGTCATCCCATGTCCAGCACTTTCAGACAGCAGAAAGCCAAAGGCTTGTGTCACTTGGTAAACAAAGTCACAATCTGGTGTCTTCTTCACACATTGTGGATGGGTAGAAATAATAGCACCACTTTCCCAAGCAGCAGGACTCCTGTGCTAGTGAATTAAACAGTCTTAGGGGCCATTCCATGGCCAAGATGGCAATTAAAATGGCCTGGCCACACTCGTACTGTCAAATTCTCACATGCTCCAAGCAAGGGTGGGAACATGCAAATGCTGCGTGGTCCCAGAAATTATCTCGGAGATTGTTGGTTGATCCAGGCCAAACCAGGCCAGTTCCCAGCCTCTCCTCCCTGAAGGTGCAGCTGATTTTAGTTCTTCATATGCAGCTCTTCAGCTTTTGTTTACCTTACAAGTTGCATGGGTGAAATTCTTAAAACCTTCAGTTAAATTTGTCATGTGACTCTGTCGCTTGACTGTGAGGTACCAGATGGTGATAAAGACAAAATAGGCTTTGTTGCAGTTCCGTAATTGAAAGCCAGATGGTGTTACTAAGGCTGATAAAGGGAAAACAGTAATATATCCCTGCCCTACTCTGCCTCAGATTTCCAGCTATTGCTATGGAGCTGAAAATCCATCTGTTCAAACGTTACTCATACTATATCATGCATCTTTTTTGGACCCAAATTTCCAAAACTGCAACATGTGCAAGCACTTGCAAACTTGTAAGTTTCAAAATACATTAGAATAATACTTAAGGTGTAATTTTAAATTCATTTCTGTCAGAAAATGAAAATATTTAAATCTCTGTAACTAATAACAGTCTTGTGTTTTATACAGGGAGACAAGTCCTCAATATTAACTGAATAAAATAAAACTAATCTAATAGAAGACTATTCACCTAGGAGAAATATAGTTTCACAATTAATCTAATGAAGTCTGAACTTTTATCTATAAAGAGGTCTAGAATAATGGCTATTCTGCTATTTCATATTTTTCAATTCTTTATTACAAAATTTAGGTGAGTATACTGATTTGGTTTCTCTTGCACGAGAAATTTTTCATCAGTCATCAGTGGTTGCATCACCAAAGTAAGACAATGGTTGTAAACATTAAAAAAAAGTTGAAGTTGGCAGCGAATCAGTGAGACAGAAGAAACAAAAAACATGTTGTTCTCTTAGCAGAAAATATTTTGCTTAATATTTAGGATTATGTTAATTTCCATAAATAAATTTGTAACTCAAGGACATATAAATAATAAACTATTTTCATGAACTGATTAGTGTTGTTCTTGTTCACAAAAAAAAGTTACCAAAGTTGCATATATTTATCTACAAATCTAGCTATTAAAAAATTATTACAGATGTCCTAAAAACTGTACCCTGTGATTTTCATTTTCATTTTTCATTTGGTCCTGTAAAAAACGAAGAACTGGTGTCTGATTTGTTGCAATCCTGTACATTCCAGGACCTGTAACAAAATTCACCCTCACTTGAATGTTTCAGGCACACACTGTGTGCGACAAGAGGTGGCTGCTGCACCACTCTGTCTTCTTTGCAGGGGGTAATGTCTTGTGTCGTTTCAACCTTGGCACCACCAGCAGTGAAGCTGCTTGAATTATATCAGCTGGGCATTCAAGTGTGTTTTGCAGCACTGTAAGCAAAGATGCAAACCAAATTCATACCTCCTCCAGGATTTTGATTTGTTGTAGGTGTGCCCACCTTGCAAAGCATTTATAGCAGAAAAACATTAGAACATTTAAAAAATAAACTGCTTGAGGTTGATAAAGAGAAGGAATGCTGTTGCTGTATGTATACACTGACTTTCAACAACTTAGGGTTTGTGAAATATTTAAATATTCAGATATTTGGGTTCATAGCCCCAATTTGAAAGAGAATGTGTGTAATTCATGAATGAGGTGAGTAGAATTTCCCTTAGCTGAAGAAGGATGTCTTGGTCAAAATTTAGGAATGTATTTAAGTATCCTTTACTTGGAGACACAAGATGATGGTCGGCACAGGCAACTGAAGAGGAGTCACATACAGACCAAAACCGAATTCAGTGGAATGGCTTAGTGTTCCCCTCCAATTTGTTCCTCTGGGATACCATAAGTCTTCTAATTCAGCTGGGAACTGCAGAAAATAGAGAGATCTGGTTTCTGTCAATCCCCATTCTCTCCTTCCCAAATCATCTCCTGGTAAACTTCAAAGTGACTAGGCCAGGCTCAAAACTCAAGGTTACCTAAACTGGCAGCAAATCTGCATGTACAAAGACTGACCTTCACTAGCTAATTACTTTGGTGTCTTCCAGATGCAGCTTATCTAGTTGAAATATACATTTGGTGACAAGTTCATGAACCTATGCTCAAATACCTGTCTCTTCCTACCAAAAGTTTGAGTAAGGCAAAGCCTCTTTTGTCTTTTTTTTTCTTTCTTTTTCCTCTGAAAAGGCTAAATACAAGCTAGATCATATTCTTCCTGCAAATCCTCAAAGCTGGGGCAGAAAAAGTATTCCATATTTTGAATTTTGCTGTGTGGAAGGAGCTGGAATGATGACCACCCATTTAGCAGTGGTTACCATTGAAATCCCACACCTAAAGCAGTGGTTCTGTCTTGTGTAGAATTCCTGAAGTTATAGGTAAGAGCAAGTCTGTGACTTTGTATCTGAAAAATCACTTATGAACTTATATGTGAGGATAACCTATATTTGGTGTGCTCAACTGTTCTTTAATATCTCTATACCCATGCAAATGCACAAAGAAACTTGAAAGAACACTTTAAATGACTATATTTTAAGGGCATAATGGATACCGTGATACAAGAGTTTCTTACAATAACTGTCAAAGCAATTTCAGTTGAACCTTGCAGCTATGTACAACATTTTCTAAACCAACATTACTTTAAAAATTCTTTAGCAAATAACTATCTTTCACATATGATGACAAGCTCATTCATCACTCTAGATTTATTGGGAAAATGGCAGAGTAATCAAGAAAAAGAAAAGACATTGGAGCTACATTCAGGTAACTTCTTTGTTCAAGGAGGTGTAGTCATGTGAAATTCATGAAAGCATATGAGTCAATCAAATAGTTTGGTTATACATGTTTTTTTCTTTCTGCCTTACTGTATGTAGTATTTGTAAAAGTCCTATATTTTCAGAAGTTACTGACTTGCAGTCCTTCCATGTTTTCACTAAGTAAGTATATAATATATATCTTGAAGGATTATTAAAAATCAATTCAAGTAGAATATTTAAAGCTTCAAATGTCCAACGTTGTTAGCTGTTACTGAATAGTTAGATGACACGTGTATGGATGCATACACACTCTGTAACCTCTTACCTACCATAGACTAGAATCTGTGCAGTTTTCTTTATTAAAACATCATACTGGCTATTAAAACATCACACTGCTAGCAAAGTAGAGATAGATACTGTATGGGAGCACCCAGCCGAACTGGTTTCAGAGCACAGTAGGTGAGATGCAAGGAGCTGTCATCCGACTCAGTTTCATCTCTGCCTTGCCTCCTCTATGCAGAGATGACTTGAGGGGAGCTGCAAAAAGGCTCAGCCTGGGGTTGTCTCAAGAATGCACCACAATAAGAACGGAAACCGAATGCCTTATCTCCCTTAACAAACAAAATGCCCTGAGTCCCATCCCACCACTGTTGTCGTGACTTTTCCAGACATCACATTTGCAACAGAGACTCAGCTATCACACCACCAGGAGTAACTGTCCCAGATAGGGTAATCCACCCAGGCCTTTGAGTGCTAGACATCATAAAATTTGCAATGGAGACTTGGCTATCACTCCACCAGAGATAAAGATCTCA
>JAOQGH010000019.1:67345806-67363418 GCA_025769975.1 Gallinago jamesoni | reverse complement strand
TTTGCAATGGAGACTTGGCTATCACTCCACCAGAGATAAAGATCTCAGATGTGGTAATCAGAATCCTGCACCCCCACCAAATCAGGAAATATAAACCACAAGGTTTGGGGAGAAAAATGGGGAATGCTCCACCAATACAGCTGGCCTGTAGGAGATTCGTCCCCCCCCTTGTCCAGGACGCTGTACAAGGTAGCTTCCCAGGGATTGAGCGACCTTACCTGAGAGAGAGGGTAAGTGATTAAGAAACATACGTATGATATATGGCATGCTACTAAGATTGTGATTGGTGCACTCTTTTAAGGTATTCGTATCTAGTGCGCTTGTGGTTGGTGGTGTTACTTGTCGGGATCATTTATAGGCTGCAACAGTGAATTCCACATATTGCTTTTTAAATTGCAATAGTGTAATTGTCATTGTACACATAGGACCTGCAGTAGTGACGTATTGGACCTGTGAGTGAAGTCCAAATAAATTAATTTGAACCTTGCAGTGAAGTCCTTTCTCCCCGTTTCGTCACAGATATGGATGTGGATCCCACTACAGAGCCATCTGATAGGGGGAAATCTATTATGCCGGATTTGACAGCCCAAGATACATAGAAGGTGGATCCCCCCAGCAGCTGGGCTTAGACTCAGTCTTCCCAGTAGCTGCCCCTGGATCCCAGTCTCTCCAATTGCTGGCGCCTGGATGCATGGACTCCCAAGAACCTCACTCCAGCGGCAGACTGGAGGGGGCACATGCACACCCAGAGTCGACCAGAACTCCTCTGGTCTGGAAGCCAACCCCACAGCAGTCTTGCCCCTAAGAACACAGAGATGCTCTCATGCCCATAGCTGGTGCATGGGGACCACTTACTCCCTCTCTCCCAGGCCACCTCACCTACACACTGATTTGTCTGCCTTAATCCTTGTTAATGATCAGTCGTATAACCACACTGCTCCAGTCACCGGCATCACTGGCACATGGGCCCTGAGCCTGTGCTTACACAGATAGGCCCGAGTTGGGCTGGTGACTCCTGTGAGGAGCTTAGGACAGCCAAGGCAGGGTATTATTTGAGCTCTCCTCCTGCCAATGTCTCTCTGCGCTCTTCTGGGGATGTGCAGACAAAGTTTTATCATAATCTAGCCATTGAAATCTACCATTTCATGCCTATATGTCTAAGAGGGCAGAGCATTTTGAGGAGTCTAGGAGTGCAGAGGGAGGCGATCCCATATACTGTTATAAGAACCAGTTGGCCATGAGATCTGGGGTGGAATCCAGCCTACCAGAAGCAAGCCCCAGCTCTGCTCTGTGATCTGAGATTATCTGGGTAGTTAGTGAGCAGAGAAACACACCCATCTGCTTCCAGCCCCTGAAACTTGACAGCTTGCTTTGCCCAAATAATTATTAATTTTTTTTGAAGTCGTGGCTTCATTATTATGAGATACTCAAGTACTAACTGCCCTTAATAAAATGTCAAGTGCTGACAGAAAGTTGATCCTCGTCACAACCAACAAACATTCTTCACAGGCCACACACAACATTAAAAAAAAGAGTTCTTCTCAAACCTGTCACCAAGTTTTAGGTATAACTTTTATTCTGCCTTAAAACAGTACTCTCAGCATAAACCCTCCTGATCAGGGCTTAGAGAGAAAGAAAACTTGAAACTAATATGTGTAAAGCATTTTAACAAGATGATCTAAAAATTATTTTCTAGACATTAATATGCCATAACGTGACAAAGGATAATATGGGCTCTTCCACAGCTTTCAGTAAGTGATACAGTTCCCAGCAAGAAGTTAAGCCTTCCTTTTCTTCAAATAAGTGAAATTCCAGTTTCCTGCTCTTCCTGGATGTTAGACTTAAACCCAACAGCTATTTGCTAGAGGACCAACCTTCTCACAGGGGTTAATCTAGCTCCCTTGGATTTAGAGGATTAAAAGATACATCTATTCCAAGAGTGTGGTTTTCAAAACAGTAGCCGAGCGATCTGAAAATTGAATGTAATTTGGAGGGAAAAGGCCAAGTAGGCAAGAGGTAGGGCTGCATACATGGATGATTAATTGGGGAAACATACCCAAAAAAAAGTATCTTAAGACAGTGTCAACCGCTGCTGTCAGGCAACAGCCCTCCTCTCCTCTAATCTTACATTTCTTGTAGTGAATTTCACTGCATGATCTTAACCATAGTTATTCTGTTGAAGCCTGACATCCTCCAATTTCACAGTCTTTTGTACTCACTGGAGCAAAGTGGTCTGGAAAACGAAGAGAAGCCACTGCTTCTTCCTCAGCCAGTTCTTGCTCTGAGCACCTTTCAGTGATGAAGTGCTGCTTTTCTCCATTTTCTGAAGGCAGTTAAAATATTTCAAGATCGCCCATGTAACAGCTCTAAGGCTTTTAGGGGTCTTTTGAAATTAATGATGAGTACATAACAGAAGCTTTTGGAAGCAATACCAGAATGTTTTCAGACCCAAACCGTGTGCTGATTTTCACCTACTGTGGCTTGCTTTGCTTAGTCAGTTCATCTCACCAGTGTTAGACTCTACCTTTTACAGGATGGCTGTGTGGTCACAGGCTTTTCATCTCTCTTCCATTCCCTGAACTCAGTAATTGCAGCAGGCACTTCAGAGAGTGGCTCAGTCTCACGAGTTGGTCATAACGTGAACAAGCATGGGAGCATACTCAGAAAGAGAAACACACCATACTTTTCCTGTAGCGGCTTTCTGAACAAACGAAGCTTGCCTTTCAGAAGAGCAAAGGGCGCATCACTGGAGATAGTTTCTAACTCTCCAGTTGATTTTGAGGGCAAATGGCTACAGCTAAGACACCACTTCAAGCAGCACTCAATAGGGCAGAGTCACCTTTCCTATTGTCTGGATTCAATCTTCAGAATAACCTGGAGCAATACACTGTATGGGGAAGAATGAGCTTTGGGGGACCAAAAATTTTTTGCCGTTCATACAGAGACTTGACAGATACATGTCATTCCTCAGAAACTGTATGAGGAGAAAAGAAAAAAGCAGATAGTTTAGGCATTTACTCATATAAATTGAAGACTTCTATCACTGCAAGCATTAGCAAGAGAGCCTAAAAAATATAAGCAAAGAGCAGTACATGAAATTAAAACGTGCAAAGAGAAATTTTCCATCTGTCATCTCTGACCGAAGTCAAACAATTCTTTGTGTTGAATACAACATATTTTTCAGGTACAGCAGGTCAATCTTGAAAGTAATTGCCATGCCTGTTTCATATTCAAGGACAACCCCTTAGCCAAGAAAAGCTTTGTTTCATGTTTAAAATCTTCGGAACAGAATGTCTAGACATACAGCTGCTATGTTTGGGTATTTAAAGGACTTCGCATTTTTAGCAGTGCAGTTTTATTATTCTGCTTTGCTGTTCAGAGGGATAACCTATGAAGTTCTTATCCATGGAAATAACCATATGAAGTATCCTACAAAGTATTACAAGTTCATTTTACATACAAATGAATTTTTGAAAATCTTTTCTAACCTTTTGTATCAAAAAAAAAAAAAAAAAAAAGAAAGAAGAGTTCAGATGTTTTCAATAGTGGCAGTCCAGTTGTGACTTTATGACTATGTAGCAAGGACAGGAACTAGAACAATGCCTCACTGAAAGTAAAGTTGATATCTGCTTGGTTGTGTGCACCAAATGGTAGCCTACAAAGGAAGATGGAACTGACAAAACAAGCCTTAGAAATTTACATCTTGCTTATGGAACTTGAAAAATCTTGGTAGTCAAGGGTAGAGGCCAGATGCAGGTGTTAATTCAGAAGATCAGAGAAAAACCACCTTGATAATTGTGGTTACAGAGACAAACATTTAAGATAAAGAATATTTTGTCTGCACTTGTGACTATTACAATGCTTGTGCATGAATCAGACCAGATCAGTGCCTAATGCATTAGCTGATAGGGGTTTACTCTGTTTTCAGTGACTTTTAAAATGTACTTTTAGTGGCAATTCTAATTCAACAATATATGTCCTCTAAATGCACTCTGTAGCATTTTCCTCCCACGCCATATGCGAGCTACATTTTTATAACAAGAACAAAGAGGAAAATAATGGAGCTTTGCTGCTGTTTAGTGAATGGAAATTATCAGGGTTGCTGGATAGCACTGCATTAGTGGTGGGAAATCAGGTTTTCCCACAGGAGCTGAAATATTCTGACTGACAACTCTGGCTTAAGGATCACTCAGGAAGGAAGCACACTGCATGTTAGAAGACAATCCCAGTTATTACTGTGTCACAGATGCTTTTCTAGAGGTATGTAATTCCCATTGGGTTATATGAGAGTTTCATGAATGCTAGGTTAGATTTAGCCTCCTTCTCTCTTACTAAAAAAGAAAAGGCAGAGGAAAGGCAAAGCAGCAGAACTGCAACATTTTTCCTTAACTATCCAAAACAAAACTGTCAGTAAACAGGGAAGATTAATGACACCAGGACAGTGGAAATTGTCTTCTTTTAAATAAGCAACCACTTGCAGACAACTGGGCACAAAAAGTAAAGTAACACATAATTGAGGTGTCACAATGTTTCACTACAGAATTCCTTTAAGAGACATGTAAAACTGTATCCATGTTTCCTGGCAGAAACTCAGATTTTCTTAAGCTGAAATTGTTTTGAATCATGGCATAATTATTTGGGAACTGAAGACAGAAACATTGATATTTTACAGTATCCATTCAGATCTTACACAGCCATTAAATTATTCTCACTAAATGGAATCATTAGAAGAAACTGATCAGAAGCCTATGGCCCATAGTCTTCAGGCTAATGTTCATTAAACTTTTTCAAGAGTTTTGCCTAAAGAAAGCTGTAAAAGCTGGCCTTTATAACATGCGGACTGATTTTGAGTTTCAAAGAGAGAAATTCTGTACCATCCCATGGTCACAGAAATAATGGGAATTCAATTTAGCTGAGGTCAGAGTAAGAGCAGTTTATTCCTATAGCTATAGAAGAGTTCCAGGGTTTGTATACCTTTAGGATGTACAACGTGCTCTTCACCAAACCCTGTCAGATAAGCAGGACTGTAGAACATTGCAACAAAAAGTGTTAGTATGTGATTCAATTCATACAGGGAGGCTCCAGACAGTCAGATAAGGCAACTCTAGGCAGTAGCTCTTTTTAACAAATAATTCACTGCTTTGTTAATTAATTTGTGCTGACTTGATTAGGTCATGCTTAACTAGTGAGGCCTGCAAAGGATTTAAAGGATTTTAAACCACTGTGAAATCCATGCTGAATTTAAGAGTAAATATTTCTGTTCTTGAAGTCTGACTTTTATAAAATTTTGTACTGAAGACTCATTCTGCTGGGCTGCTGCACTGAAGATGATCGCTGAGGCACCAGTTTCATATGAAAATTTTTCTCAGCTATGGTGAGAGAAGGAAATTCACAGTTAAACTGGTGCAAACAGTGTGCTTTGCATCAATTCAAGACAGATGTGGAGGGAATTTTTCCTGGACATCTCTGCAGTAGCTTAAAGCATTAGGAAAGAGCTATTTGTGTCTTAAAAAAAAAGCCCAGGTCATTAATTCTGTGGAAAACGGGTGCAAGCAAGGGATAAGCATGTGCCTAGACAACAACCACCTGCCAACTCACAGATACCATGCAATTTGGCAAACAGGACTGTAAAACATAAATAGAAACGATTTTGTCATTCCTTGTCTGAGTGACAGAACCTAAATGAGGGAAGGACTGAAAAACTGCTGTGTAAATCCAACTCTCAGCAAAAGCAATCATCTCGAACCCCAGTCTTTATCCTTCTTGTAATATTCAAATGTTGAAATAGTCAACCCAAAATTTGTATGATGAATAGGTCACATGGTGAATAGAATGAAGGACTTGTCAGGAAAAGGCATAATTAATCTTCACTTTTTTTTGATCAAACAAACAATAAAAATGTCCAGTTAGCTTTGCTTAGCTGGTTAGACATGGGGCAAATTAATATTCAGTAAATATCCACACTTCTACTGTCATGAAAGATTCCTTCCACACAGCAGATTCTGACACAGGTCATCAGCCACTTCCCCCCTCTATTCCTCAAAATGTTATTTTAATGGTTGCTTTTCTCTCCACCTTAAATAGCTTTTAGCCAGCCATTATGACTTAAACAGCAACTGAGACAAAGTAACTGTAGTGTGAAGGTTAAATCAAATGACAAACCATTGGCATCTCACTGCTGAATTTCTTCTTTTATCACAAACTGCAGTTTTCCCGTTACTGCACTTTCCATACATTATTGTCAGTGGAAAAGGAGGTTACTCATTGATAGTGTACAGTCTTTGCAGCAGTCCTGGAATCATGCATTTGGTGTGCAGGTATGAGCAGAAAACTGTCGTATATTTATTTTGTATACATATAAGCTTATTATATAGGTTTGGAACAAAAATTTTCTGAATTTAATTTTCAATGATTCCTTAGAGGATTAAGGAGCTGTGAGGAAAGAAGTGAATGTGTGTTTTCACAGATAAGATGCTCAGTCATCTTCACCGTCAGGAAATAGTCCCTTTTCAATTTTTTCTCCGTGCCTTTGCAAGATTCCCACACTTAGATCTAGGCTTTAAATTCTCAGAGGAGGCTTAGCTTAAGGATCTTATTTTGTTTGCGTGAATCTTTGCTATATTCCAGCTATTTAGATTAAAATTGCCTGGATTGATTACTGCTTTTGTCCTCTAAATATCTCACTTGTTTAGCTAGTGAACTGCTTGGAGAAGAAAGAACACACCCTCAGGTACCTGGCAAGGGAGGGCTCTTCTGTCCAGCCTCTCATTTCCAGTCATGACAGCATCCAAATCTGCTTTATTTCTAACTTAACGGTTTCTTATATCACTGTCAGCTGAGAAAGACTGACCAGATTTCCAAAGCTCAACAAAGTCAATTAGGAATCCAGCATCCAGAAAATAATCAGTGAGTTTGGCAGCTTTTCTGTCTGCATGAATAGCAGCCTGTAGTCCCAAAAAAACAAGATAGAGCTGCATTACTTTAATCTTTTCTCAGGAGTCCAGAAAAGACAACATTAATAGCAATAATCACGTGTGATTTCAGTCTGAGGCCCACAGGATCATGAAGGTTTCTGTTACACTCTTCTTGCAGCAACAGTAGTGTATCCTTATGCGATGCTAGAAAGTGCCCTTACAGTAAATGCTTTTCAGAAATGCCCTTCCTTCAGTCATGTCATGTCATGTCAAAAACAAAGGGGATTCCTCACTTCCCAGCACACACAAAAATAAATTCCAGGCTACAGGTGCAATTTTATTTGTTGGCATTTAAGTGAAAAATCCTTGCTTTAAGTGAGGAAAAATCCTCACTTAAAACACCGTATGAAGCCAGCTGATCTGCATACACACTTTGCCTATGAAATGTAATACAGCTGGTAAAGAGTATAACTCAGATGTCAAGGTCACAAGCTCCAGCACCTGTTTAATCTGACAAATTTGTGTCTTTAGCATGCAGAGTTTTCTGCCAACAGTAGTCTGTATTTCAGTTGGCAGATTTCCACACATAAGGAATGATGTGCTTATGCTGCAACTGACTTATAAACACATCATGTTAACAGAGTAATTATAGACTTACATAAGCACCACAATTTGCAAAATAATTACTTTACTTTTCAATGCTAGATAGTTTTATTGTGTTCCAGGAAATAATTCCAAGTTTCAACATATCCTGCTTTCTATTCTGTATCTTTGAAATGGAAACTCTTCAGAGAAATGCGTAAGGTTCATTCATCATTGAAGGACTGTATTAAAATCTTACTGACTCTCTCTGCAGGGGTAAATTACATCCTAAATGCACATAAAAGAGTATTGTGAGTAAATAGTGACATGTATGACTAAGCATCCATAGGACTCAAGTTTTTTACTAAATATGGGCTGAAAAAATAACATTTAAATAAAAATAACAACTGCAAGCCATTCAAGAACATAAAGAACATCTTTCTATAGAACAGAAAGAAATTTTTATGCAAAGGAGTCTTTATAAAACTGTGAAAATTTGCTTTAAAAGAACAAAATTCAAATGTAAATCTAGTAAACTAGTGTACGGAATCTTGTTTCCAAGACCTGAAATACAATATGACCAATATTTAGAATATGATCACTAATCAGAGAACATGTATGCTTTTTGATGATTGACAATTAGTAGCTGAGGTTGAATGAGTACCCCTCCAGTTACCCATACCAACAGATCCCACACTCAAACAAACCCCATCTGGCCAAATGCATCCAAATTACTTACTGTCTCTACAAGAAAAATCTGTTTCATTTTGGGCATCATATTCAATAAGGCTTATCTAGACTCAACTTGGCTTAAAATCCTCAAATATCTTGTGTAAATACCACTTGTGGAATAACACAGTAGTGTAACATTAACAGATGGAGATTGTCAAATAGTTAATATAACATCTTAGTTAATATTTGTCTCAGGAGTTCAAATGTTTTCCAGGAAATGGAAATGTTCAAAATGGAAATGCCTGTTCAAAAGGCTAATAATCCAAAGTATCTTCCTCCATTTACCTGTCAGAATACAGTCTTCACAAAAGTGTAATGAGTCTGCAAATATCAATGCCATAGTATCATCAAGTGCATGAAAAATCCTCGATACAATATTTGTACCTTTTTTATGCATAAACACTTCAGGATTTCTAACAGAAAATACTGCAGATCTTGTGTACAATAATACTGACTTATTACAATGTTCGGGGCAGTGTGTTTTTGTCTCAGGCTTGTGCCTGAGATGATCAGAAAACACTTGCAATGGCAACTGAACAGTGATTGTGTGGAGGTGGTACCTCCACTGCTGCCAGCACGAGTTTAGTGCTTCTGAATTTCCCTGTTCCTTCTGCCAGGCTAGTGGAATAAGAATGGAGTTTCCTGCCCTGGTTTCTCTGTTCTTGGCCACAGATAATCCTTTTTCTCAGGACAGCAAACAGGACTGTGTTGCCCTTGATCTTGGGCTGTCACATAGTGGGGTTTGCAACCTCATCTTTCTTCAGACTCAAGCCATTTGCCTTTCTGGAGCATGACACCAGAAGGAGCTCTGGTGATCACTGAGGGCAGGTGACAGTGTCCTTCTGGTGCTGTGGGGAGGCCTGTCTCAAGCCCTGTGTTTCTGCTGATGCTGGAACACATCTTCCTTGTAAAGAATCCTAGTCCGTTTCCTTTCTTCTTGTCTAGGTTTACAACTGTTTGTGAGACCTCATAGCTTCAGGAGGTGGCAGCACTGGAAGAAATTTCCAGCAGCATGACTAGTTTCTCACCACCATCCTTCCAGGTTCTGTCTTTGATCCTGTGCCTGTGATGGCATTCCCCTCTTTCTCTTCCTTCAGATCAGCATTAGGCTATAGGTCCTTTTCAGTTATCAGTTAGGCTTTCCTCTAAGCCACATGTTTCCAGGCAAATGCCTAATTTTCAGAAGTCAATTGGACTGGAGAGCTAATGCTGTCCTCCCTAGAAGTGCCTACAGACTCACTGCTTTGTGTCCTAGTATCAGTACCCATTCAAGTGCCTTTTTGATTCATGGTTTTGAGTAGGCACCACAGGAGAGTGAACAACCATCTCATTTCCTTGCACTGTGAGTGGGGCCTGATCTATATTGGTCATATATAGAAAGAGATAGTCCTTCCTTCTTTGTAGCAGGTGAGGATCACTCTTATTGAGAACTGCCATTTGCAGAAACTCTTGTAAGTATAACATAAAGCTGTATTCAGGCAGAAAGTGCAACCTTCCCGGATGATATTAATAGTGGAGTGCATACATTCTCTCAGGAAATTACAGCTGCAAATATACCACCAAATGTTTAATTGGCAAAACATTTTTATTTCTTTTTTTGTTGTTTGTACAACAGTAAACCTTCAGATAGTTCATATACTTGTGTTGAACTTAAACCTCATTTTTGTTTGACCTAAATTCAGCTTATGTATTGTTTTTCTTTAATAGCTAAAATGTTTTTAATCTTTAAATATTTTTATGCATATAAAATACAAATAAAACACTTGTGTATTCAAATGTGCAGCACAAATGCTATATAAATCTCATGCTTCCCTGTTGATGCAACTGAATTTCAGAGGAGCAAAGCTGATTTATGTTAAAACACACAAAATTCATGGTTCAGTTTCAAAGCTAAGAGTCTTAAGACTACTGTATTCACCTTTTCAGGCAGCCAATGAATTTGTATTAACTTTATATTGGCTTTCATAAAAATTCAAACAGTTGGATGCAGATACTGGGGTGTGGCTGAACTGCAAGCTTCTTTCCCAGTCTGGGACCGACTAATGACAGGGTGACCTTTACAACTAAGTAACACTTGTTCAGAACTGCTCCACATCAGTCCATCAAGCAATGGTTCAGATGTCTAGACACAATTTAAATCTTGGACTGTTGCAGTAGAATATGGTCACCCTATGCCTGTTCATGAGCTATGCCACTAGTTTTCAAAGTCCAAAATCACACAACGCAAAATTCCCCAGACTTCCACACAACTGTCTTTATTTATTGCTTTCTGCTGCTTTCATCGAGGCTCCATTTCTCGATTTATACAACATCCTATTTTCTCTTCATTTTTTTTGAGAACTGTGGCACTAGATAAGACCGAACAAATGACAGCACCATGCCACACTTGAAATTCTGAATTTCTCAGTATGAAAGTGCTTTTGTAACTGCACAACAGAGAATTATGGAATTATATGTCATATGCTGATAATGCAATTGCATAGTCCCCCAATACACTGTTGAAAAGTTGCCCTCAAAATGGCTCTGTCATGATGTTCTAACATACATTAACTGTGTAGCCAGTTGCTCTTTGGGTTGATTAGTGTTCATGAACATCTTCCCATGTTCAGAAGGTGCACGAGGGTGCAAAGTATGGGTTACAGAATCTTTTAAATATCATGAGTGTTGCAAATCACTGAAAGCCAGTAATATAATTTTTTTAACTTCTATTCTGTAATGGCAGGGAAAAAGCTATTGTTGCTTTTGGCCTCACGTATTTATAGTTTGTGACATTAAACATGCCTTTTCATGTATGTGTTCCCCCTTGGGCTGAGGAGCAGTAGGTTCATTTAGGTCATTCACAGAAAGCTCTGAAGCTGTGTGGTACTTGGTTAGATACCAAAAATAAAAAACAGGCTCTCCTGATTTCTAAACCAGCTATTGACTCACTGTACAGTCCTGTGCATAGCCCTCACACTTAAAGTTTAAGAATTTCAATTAACTCACGGCACTTCCGATTTCACATTGAATTACCCATGCTCTGACTTGTGGAGATGCTGAACACTCATAAGATGAAGCAAAGTTTAAAAACAAAACAAAAAACAACTTCAGGAGCAAATTTTTTAAAGTAAGCTCTTAGTCTCTATGCATATTTAACTAGCTTCTGAAGAATCAGAGAACTGTACCCACATTTGGAAGGTCTTATATGTGAGAAGGAAACAGTGTATTTGTCCTTTACTCCGGCAAGGGAAATAGGCAAAAAGAAATCAAGCAACCCAAACAACCACAGATTTATCAAAACTGCTGCTTTGGCTTATCTGTTTAAATAAACTTCTGATGAAAGAAACATGCCTCCTGCCAGTTTACATGACAAAGCTGGCTTTGAGGAAAAGGACTCCAGTCATTTTGGAAGGTAATCAGTGTTTACCTGACCAAGATTGTTGAGTCCATGCATTTCTGTTGAATCAGATTTTGTGTAAAGGAAGAAGAAAAACTAAAGAATGAGCCATTTTGGTGATGAATTGTTCATTTGTGAAGTGGAACAAAACCTGGAGTAGTTTCCCTGAGATTTCTGTAGCATCTCTGCTTGGGTTGGCAGAGAGCTTTGTTCTTCTCCTTGAAGTCAGCTATGTAGCCAAGCTTGGCTGTGTACTCTGTCTCTAATGACTATTTTCCTGCTTGTAGCTGTATGAAAAATTAAAGAACTTATTCATCTGTACATCCTACATCCTACCAACTATTTTCACATGGCTAGTCCAGTTAATTGATCCAACAAGAATGTACTGTCATGCCTGAAGCAGTTCAGGCTTTAACGGATGCCTTGCACCTCAGATTTTCCTCTGTTGGCCTTGGATTAATTTGTGTATTTGTCATAGGAAATATAAAGAGATCCTTTTCTTCCCTAGAATTATGCTAATACACAGACCTGCTTGGAAACATCTAGCTCTCTGGAGTTTGAAGAGCTCCCAAATCTACTGAAATGCATACACAAAAAAAAAAAAAGAAAGAAAAAAAAAAAGGAAAAACAAAAAGAGGTGTAAGAGCCATTCTGTGAACGTTTTCTGTAAGTATATTTTATCTCTTTTGAGCTGGGACTACTCAGATTATTCCCAGAGGATCATAATTGCTGAAGAACTCAGAAGCCACAATGACAAACAGACTTCCAAAGCAGTTCATTTCCCATTTTAGACAACAAAACAATGACACCATCATTCATAAAATTGTACAGCATGCTAGCGTCTAGGTCTTTTGAAAATTCAACTATTTGGTTTTTATCTAAATGATAAATTGAAGCTGAACTTCTTTTTTTTTTTTTTTTTTTTTTTTCCTAAAAGAAAAAATGAAGTAAAAAATAAAATAACTGAGTACCTGAAAGAAATCCCCAGTCTTCAATCTCTGGAAAATCTTGTATTCAGTGGAACCATGAGCTTTTCTAACAGTAAAGCATGAGGAAAATTCCTCACTCTTAGGTTATTCTATTTTCCTACAAATTCAAACTCACCTTTCATATTAAATCATTTCTGTGTCATATCCGTTATTAGTGCTTGATTCTCCGGTCTGCTGAATTCACCCTTTGGAGATGGGTCTCTCTCAGAAATGTCAAAAAAGCTAAACAAAATGTAGACAACCGAACCCAGAGTTTGAGGCAAGTAATCTTCCAGATAAAAATAGCTGTGTTGTATCCTACTTGTGGAGGCAATAATGACAGAAGAGGCAAAAAGGACTGTCACAGATAGCTGTGATTTTATTCTTTTCTGAAACCAGACACTGTAAATTTTTCAAGAGAGTGTACAGTAGTTAAACACCAGATAAACAGCTCTGCCTAAATATTTAAACAACTCTATTCCTGCACCACAATAACCCTGGAACATATTTGCTTTTCTTGCTGTGAAACTGGGTAATATTATTTTGCAATGATAGTATCACAAGAAATTAAAAATCTAGAACTGGATCACGCTCAGCTTGGAGCTTCATATGCAGAAGAGCATATATTAGCATAATTATCAGAAACATGTATTCTGGCCCCATTTTATGAAGTCTTCAGTGATCTGCCAGATTACTGGTTACCAGATTTCTGGACCTGGGGACTTGAAAGTCCTCTTTCCTATTTTGTCATGCACACTAGTACTGGCACTATTACTAGTTTCTGGCTGAAAATGTGTACCTGTTCTTAGTTTGGTGAAAGATTCTCTTTAATTTTCTTTTGGTAAAAATGTTAATTTATTTTGGTGACAATGTCATAGAATATCTCCAAAACTTTAATCCACTTTAATGGATCCTAAATCCATCCCCTATTCACCTGAACAGAATTTCAATTGAGAAAAATAACCAACAAAACCAAACCTACTTCCAGCTGCAATTGTCTGTTTTCTCCTGTTTTCCCTTCACTGTGAGTACACATGTCCAAACTATTTTACCATCAATATGATGAGAAGAATGAGCATGGCAGAAACTTGCTATTGTTAGCTTAACACAAAAATTTTCTTGGAGGAGAAACAGCAACATTACCTCATTGCTCAAATGGTCCCATTATTTCAGGGGTATCTGAACAAATTCATCTTTGAGACACATAACTGTCAGGGCCCTGAAAGTACTCACAAGTCTTAGTGGATCTCACCAGGTTCTCATGAGACCTCCTACCAACCTTGGCCATGGCCCAGCATCCCCATTTCAGCATCCCATAGGACTGCATGTTGAGGTGGCCATGACTGCCACTGGGATCTCCCTGGGTCCCAAATCTCCATCCCTGTGGAAGCAGATGGCTTTTGAACAATAACCTACCTGGTTCATGTCATTTGAGTTGCTCACTTCAGAATGAATGGGGAATTTCACTCACATGTTTCTTTAGAAGGAATGTGAAATTATGGCATAGAAACTGAGACGAATAGCATTAACCTATTTTAACAGAGCACCAGCATTTCAAATTATCAGATATTAATTTGATGCACCACAATCCGGAACTTTTGAATATATTATGCATGTATGTATAAGCACTTACCTGGATATGTGTGTGATTGCTTGTGCATGCAAATAACCGTAACAGGGAACTGAAAACATGCAGTATTTTAGTTCACTCAGAATATTAACGTAAATGCGAATAGCATGTGATGGCTTACACAATATAGCTTAAACTGATCCAGTGGTTTGCTGCCAACAACTATGAGTTTCCACTCCTTCACCCCTGCTCACTGCTCGTTAATGAGACCATACTCAGCATGAACACATATTATCTTTATCTCACTGGGAAAGAGTATGTAAACTAAGTAAATACTAACAGTTGTATTACATTTCTAAAATTCTAACACTGAAAGTAAATAAGTGTCATTGAATATGGCACACGAGATGGCTACGCCTTTTCATAAAAAGTAAATGGATTTCATCTTGATTTACAGCCATTTCTACTTCAGAATGGTAAGAACATAGGTAAGTAGAGCTTTAGATGAAATCAATTTCATTGGTAAAATAATGAAAAATATGATAATGATATTAATAATATTTTTTATAATTTTTACATAACAGTGCAATATAGTTATATCATTATGTTTATTATATTCCCTTCTTTTGACAAGGTTAACTTAGTGACAATTTCTTTACTTAAATTTCAGAAGTAGTGTTGCCCTAAGGAAACAAAAGGTTAAAGATATTTGTATAATTTAAGAAAAAGAGGTGTATGTCAGAATTATCTTTCAAATTAGAAAATTACAGAAAAGGAGATACAACCTATTTGTATTTTTGACTAGCTCCTAAGGATGGGAATATTCCAAATAGATGTTTGGAAAGGAAATTCTCTAGGCAGCGTACCTAGTGGGAGATAAAACAGCATGTTACATTCTAGAGGATGACTGTAATCTCTTGATATATGACCAAGCGGAAAAGAAGTAAAGCAATGTAAATGTACATCCTTCTATTATTCAGAGAATGGCTGGTGTTAAAAGATTGAATTTTGCTGGATTTTACAAAGAAAGGGAAAAACTCTTCACAAAAATCCTCCAAGAATACTTGAAGAACAGTGTCTTCTTGCTCTTAAGATTAAGGACAAGACTGTCCACTAAGAAACACTGCTGTAGCTGTACTGGAGTCAATGATAGCACATGAATTTATAATAGCTGGCTATTCATGATTCTTTGCCCACAAATGAAAATGCAAACATTCCACTCATGTGAGGCTGTTGCTATGTTGTTCCTTGTAGACCTACATTCTCATTCAACAGAGCTGCTGAGAACATGTTTGAACAAGAGGTCAGACAAATTTATGGAAGGGTATGAAAATCTTGTTATTACTTATGCAGTGCCACATGTATTCTCAGAGACTTTCTGTCAGTGAAGAATAAATTATGAAAACAGAAGACAACATCCCTTGGCTCGAAGACCTTCCTGCTTCTGAGCGCTAGAGGAATACACTTTGGACATGCAATTGATGAGGTTTGGAAGTGCTCTTATGAATAAATTATGAAAGTACTATGAAAAAAGGTTTCACGTGATTTCAAATCATTCAAAACTTGAACTCACTTGTTTTTTCTGTAGTAAATTTTCCAAAGCAGACTGAAAAGCTTTGAAAGTCTGAAAGCCTTGTTTGACACAACCTGCACAGAGGCAACACACATGTTAACTACAAGGTCAGATGAAAAAGTGTTATTCACAGTTCTTCCCCTGCCCCTTAGTCCTCCCATGCAGATCTATTCTTGCTTTATTCGAGGTGACCAACTTCCCTAAGCAGCAGCCAACTTTGTCCAGTCATGTCTGGTCATCAGAAAGGTATTTTCATCCTTTTCAAAAGCCTGACTGGCTTGTCCCTGAGGTTTCTCAATCTTTCTCCAAAAAAAGGCTCCTTTTCCATGCTGGGTCTGGCCCCAGCTGTGCTCCACAAAATTTCTCTGCTGGGGTGGACCCAGGGCAAAGAGCACACTCTGGCCAGAGAGTGTGCTTGGCATTGTCCTCATAAGAGAGTTTAAGCTGGTAGATCAAGCAGAGTATATGCCAGAAATCTCCCTTCTTTACTTTTGTAGTATTTATTACCATGATGTCAGGCCAAATTTTGTTACTTTCTTATTAGAATATGACTGGATTAAAAAGCAAGGTAAGGTATATAAAGAGAAAATCTACTGTTTTGAGGCAGGGATTGTTTTAGTCATACCCCAGTTCCAGGCCTACTAATAGTAAATCTTTCACTCTTTTCACAATTAGTGTCTGTACGTGCTGCATGAAATTTTCCACTCCTGCTGTTTTTCTTGGTGAGGTTTATGGTAAGACAAGTCATACACTTGTACACGAATTGATCCAGAAAATGAAGTATGCAAGACGATTCTGTAACTTCAAGGTTACAGAACTTGTAACTTGGCTTTAAACTAATTTTTCACCTGTGTGTAGGCCAAAACATCTAATGGGCTATACTTTAAAAGGTATAAACCAGGTACATCACTTTATAACTAATTAATATAAAAAAGAGAGTAGTTATCACCATTTGCTTTGAAAAATATGATAAAAATTCTTTACTATGAATTTCAGGCTATTCTAGCAGAAGGTGGACTCATGGTTTCTAAGAAAGATAGGTGAGCTTCTATAAAAAGTCTGAAGTTCTAGGCAAAAGTTAATTGTACTTTTCCCTTATTCAGGCAGATTAAATGTCTGATCTGTACTACAGTGGTGGAATGATTGGAACCTTACAGGATTTTGAATAAAGTTTTTGGTTACTAATGGGATAAACCTTCAAAAATACAGTGTCTATCATATTTTACCAGTTAGGTTATTGATCTCAATGTGATTTACATATTATTTTTTTTATATTTTTAAAAATATACAGATTGTTCATATATCAGTAACTCCCACATTAGTATTGTAACACCAAAAAGCACTGTATACAATATTGGGTTTTAGGTAAGCATCATATGGAACTGATATAATCCCAGTATTTTAGGATCATCTAATTTCAGTTTCTGGTTATATTTTACTAATGCAAGTAGAGGGCTAATAATAAGAATGCAAAACCAAGATTCTTGTTAGCATCTTCCAGACTTTCCTATTCTTATCTGCAAGACAAGACTATTCAGCACTGCCTGAATTACTCAGAAGATTTCAGTTTGCTGGTGGTTTTTTGGATGTTTGTTTTTTTCTGGTAGAAGTTAGAGGTGGAAATGTATGAATGGTAGAATCTTTCCTCCTAGTTTTTTTGGTCCAAGATCTCATTCATAAGAGAGTTTAAGAATACACATATAGAAAAGAAAGAAAGATACAAATGATTTAGAAGCTAGAATAAAAAGCTAAAATCTAGGAAAAAACCCTAATATGGATATTTGTAACTGTGTGCATTATGAACCACTGAACGCTTTATCTAAATCTTTGGAGAAACTGGAAAATCATGGTGTAGACAAGTGTACCCTCCGCTGGATTAAAAACTGGCTGGATGGCC
>JAOQGH010000019.1:67315380-67345706 GCA_025769975.1 Gallinago jamesoni | reverse complement strand
TTAATGTGGTTGGACTCGATGATCTCAAAGGTCCCTTCCAACCACTAAGATTCTGTGATTCTGTGATTCTGTGATCTATTAGCCAGGCAGCAGTTAGGGAGTTAGAAGTTAGGGAGCCAGACATTTCTGGGCCTGAGTGTGAGCTTCTGTGTCTCAGCAGACTTTAGCCTTTAAAAATCTAGTTATCATTTTTTTAAAAGTTTAACATTAAAAGTTATCAGGACTTCAGAAAATCAATTTATATCTTAGGCTTTAAAGAGACATGTAATCGGTGTCTGGTGCATTGTCTGCTAAATATCCATTTATTTTTCTGCTTTCTTAACGTTAGATATTGGGGGGGGGGGGGAGGAATTATTTTCTTCAAGTAAGGACATTCTTAGAAGAAAGATATGATCTAGTGTTTTCTATCAGAGAAATGTTTCAATTTTTATTTGCTATTACTTGTGTGACTTCTGGAAGGAATTACCTGAATGATGTTCTTAGTAGGCATTACCAAGAATGATGTTTCTTAATTACATATGGTAGAAGAGTTGATAAATGCAATGAAGGACAAAAGATGTAGTGGAGCCATTCAGCACAAACTTTGGAAGAAATTCCTGGACAAGTAATATAAGTACCTATGACCTCTGACAGCAATCTGTAGCAATGACAAATTCAAACTCACAAATATTTGACAGATTTACAAACTGGCCCATGTTAGAAAACACTGGGAGCTCAACATTGCTTTTCATTCACTGAGAAACAGGTTATTGAGCTCCTGAAAGAGGTGGCACTAGAGAGTCTGATACAAAAGCAGATTTTATCGTTATCTTTACTGTACTGAATAGCAGAACCAGGGTGACAGTTCCTTGCTGCAAAACTGCACTTTCTAAAGATTATGAAAATCACAGAATCACAGAATGGTTAGAGTTGGAAGAGACCTTAGAGATCATCAAGTTCCAACCCCACTGCCAGGGGCAGGGACACCTCACTAGAGCATTGCTTAAAACCCCATCCAGCCTGGCCTTCAACGCTTCCAGGGATGGGGCATCCACAACTTCTCTGGGCAACCTGTTCCAGTGACTCACCACCCTCACACTAAAGAATTTCTTCCTAATATCTAATCTAAATCTCCCCTCTTCCAATTTAAAACCATTACACCTTGTCTTGTCACTGCACTTCCTGACAAAGAGTCCTGCTCCGGCTCTGCTGTAGGCTCCCTTCAGATATTGGTAGGCTGCTATGAGGTCTCCCTGGAGCCTTCTCTTCTCCAAAGAACAAAGAACTTAAACTTCTTTACATCACCACTGACATGCCAAAGGGAAAGCTAATGGGAAAAAAATGTGGGATTTCCCAGTATTTCCTTACTGCATTTTAGCAATTCTGTTAGGCAGACACTTAGAAGGTGCCTATGCTATGTTACACAGCACATGCTGAGGCTTCAGAGCAAAATCTTAATGAGCCAATAAATATCTGTGGCAGAGAACAGTACTATAGGCCTCAGAAGCACTATGGTTATGTTATCCAGGCAGATTTAAAGCCATCAGCTTTTTAAAAGAGCTGATTAAATAACTTGCAGGGAATACTGCCTCAGTGCTGCTCTGCTTTTGGTTAACATAGAAACACCTAAACCATCTTGCGAAACATCATATATGGACTTGAATTTTAGAGTTCTTTGGTTGAAAATGAGGCCAAGACAAAAGTGGGACTAGGTACAGAGCCATCCACATTCTCAAAAAAAAAAAAAATAGGTAGAGGAGCATTTATACTGTTATGTTTAAACTGCTAAACTTTGGGTAGAGGGAAAAAAATGGCTAATTTTAACAAGACACCAGCATTTGGAAAGATAAGAAAGCAGAATGTATAGAGTCCCAGATTCAGCAGTTACCAAATGATGCAGCATCTCTGTCTGCTACATGGTTTTACTTGTCAGTGGGATTGTTTAGACATGAATTTACAGTGTTCTATATTAAGCTCCAGGACCTCCTCCTCCTTGCATTCCAAAAAGGGTGTTGACTCCAGTTTCACATTGCACCATGCTTTCTTCTTAGCCACATCCTTCCTGCAAATTAAAGTTGTCTTTAGTGCCTTAGTGTGGTACAAGGCTGTAAATTCAGAGTGCAAACTACCATACACTGACTTCTTTATGCTGTAAAGCCCTTAGACTTCTGCAAAAATAATTGGCTATCACACTAGATTTTTTTTAAACTTCTTTAAGTAGGATTTGAAAGCTTATAAACAAAATTCAAAATAATACTTGGAAGAGAAGGGAGCAGAAGTTTTTAACATTTTTGATATGTGACAGCAATTTCAAGTATTTCAGAAGGGTTTTTTGTTAATATTTTATGTGTCATTGTCAGATGTTTCAGGCATACAAGTATATTTCTGTCTTGTAAATCCATTTGACAACTTCAAAAAAAATCCCCTACATGAATAGCACTTGTTATTTATTTCCTGGTTTTTTTTCCTGTCATTAAACTTGGTAACAATTGTGTATGCCCCGTCTTTTTGGATTGAAGGTCTGTACACCGGGACTTGTACTAGCCTCTCCCAATAGTGCAAATAGAACTAGAAGCTTCAACAAGGCCATTCTGCTTACTGTAAATCTTTTGGTATGACATTTATGTTAAAAATATCATTCTATTTCATACAAAGCTAAAAAGATTGAATAGTAGATGAGCAGTCCTTGGAAAAATAAGGTGGGATCATGTAAAGTGCCATATTATTTCAGTACCTTACCAGTACTTCTGCTTTGGTCAGTAGTTGAGAGAACAAGAGGTTAGTTTCTTCCTAGCTACAGGTAGCTTAATGAAATATTAGTTCACAATATCATGTTTTTCAACACCATATCTACAGGAAGTTCTGGAAACAGTAGAGCTGGACAGGTCTGCATTGACAAATATGCCCTCTGGCAGCTTGCAGTTCTCTGCCTGCATAGAGAGAAACTGACAGTAATACCAGAGCCTCTTGCTATAGGAATGGTGGATTGATTGAAATCTTGTATATTTCTTAAATTCAGCATGAAACACTGCGTTTCAGCATTTTCATCAAAGCAATAAAGAAATGATAGAGTTAAAAATATAGAGACCAGACAATCTACTCTCTGTCCAGAAGAGAGTTTCAATATTGCAGAAACTGCCTCTTCATTAACATTCAGAGAGCACATGTAAAATTATGACTTCTATGTAGAAGTAGACATTGAGTTTTTGAGAAAATTTTTTCTCAAAATTTTTTTTCTCTTTACCTACAATACAGTAATACTGTTAACTTAGGGATTTAAAATGATTGTAAGGAAATGTGTGGCTTGCTGCATTGATCATGAAAAGGTAAAACCAATATAAATTTCCAGTAGAATACTCCGAAGCCACTAACACACAGCACTTCTAGAAGGTGTAAATAGATGCTTTTTTTCTTCAGGAAAAATTTTTCAGTTGTCCAAGTGTTCCAATTCTGAAATCTTTCTGATTCACTTGTGTTATTTTCTATTTAATATGAAAAAACTCATACTTTGAAATTTCAATATTAAATCATTTTTTCCCCCAAAAAAAGAGATTTTTTTTTCATTAAGTTTAAAAAAGAATACTTGTGTTTAATGATACTGGCTTTGAATGACACCATATCTAATTTCAACCATTTTCTTTGCTTTTCATATTTGATAAAAAAAAATAAATCCTGTGGTTGAGGTTTTTCTATTTTAACTGAAATTATTCTGCTAAGTCAGGGGATAACCAAGGAGTTAAAATTGCTGTACACTCATTTTTATGCATACCTGTCTTCACAGAGTTGGTTTGTCTTAATCTTTTGCCTAGATACCAGTAATTTGTAACCACGAGTTTGAGTACTACCTTACTGTTTGCTTTCACTTCAAAACACTCAGGCAGTAATATACTTTTAACACACACACACACACACACACACACACACGTGTGCACACACACACACAGTTATAGCATGAATGGGAATACTGGACACAAGTAGGCCTTGGGTATGTGGGTGAGTACTTGACCAAGAAGTTTGCAAGTCAGGTCCTCTGCCTGCCTAACAGGAGCTCTGCTGAGTATAGGATTTCTTTTAAAAGATGAGAACAAGAAAATTCCATGAAGTAAACTATGTTGTAAATATCACTGAAATTGTAATCAAGGAAACAATAAACTTGACAAATCAACTTCTAACAAGCTTTTAAGAGAAATCTCCATTCCTTATACCTGACAGGCAGACTGAATAAAGTAATATCAGTCTGCACTGGCTGAAAGAAGACTGCACTAGATGACGAGAGCTTGCAAGGTCAAATCCTCCATTTGAAAATGTATTGAAAAATTTTGTGATGTCATCCATTCAAAAAAAAAAACAACCAACCCTGAGCTACCAGCTCAAAATACCCAAATCACAAGCTCTGGCTTATGGAAAAATTATTTTGAGGAGCACTGGAGAAACTAATGTCTAGCAGACTGACTTGTCGCTCTCTGAAAAGTGATCTATGACAACAAAAGCATAGAAATCACTCAAACACTTATTTTACTTCGGTTCTGTGACTTTGAGAAAAGGTTCATAGGAATTCTTCCATAACAATCATTTATATTGACTCTAAGAGCCCTAGGGTTGTGCAGCTTTTATCTTACAACAGCATAGCACAGGAGAGAGCCCTGTACATTTTGCACTTTTCCTTTGCTACTTCTTTTTCAGTGAGGCCCCAAGTTAATGAAATTTATAAAAAAGCTGTAACATTATAAAAATAATTTTAAAAGAAAGGCTAAGTTAAAAACACAGTTTGAAGATAGAAAGGACAACAGTTACTTAACATTTTTAAATAATTAAACGTTTTTATATGTTCTTTAAGTATGGCTACAAGAGAATAAAAGCTACAAGAAATAATTAATAATAATCAAAGGAATACAAGCCATATTGAGTATTATGTCAGAACTGCAGGATAAAGAAGCATATTATAAAACAAGTTATCTAATCTTGAAGCTGTTAAAGGTTTCTGTGTGGCCTTCATTTTGAAGCTGTTACATGCAGCATTACATATAGGAGGCCCTAGATGGTTAAGAAGCAAGGCAGCACAGCAATACTTTGCATTTAGTCATGCTTATTTCCCTGACACAAGCAAATTCAAACTACTGTGCAAGATTTTAAGAGCAGAGGCTTGGGAGACATATTGGACTCCATTGTGGCTACACATCATCAGTGTTGTTACCTTAGTTACAGCCACAAAAATCCTTGCTGTGGATGGTGATATTCGAACCAGAATTAATCCTCCTGACTTTGCAGCGTTGGTAGCTAAAAAAATCATAATCTTACTGCTTGTCTGATATTTTTTTGTGCCTGTCAGTTGTATTTCAATGTATGATGGATGTGAAGCAGCACATCAATCTTCAGTAAATCATATTTTAAAGGCTACATTTCAACAGTCTGAAAAGATTGCTTACCTATCCATTAAAAAAAAATGCAAAACAAGAAGAAGCTGCCCCAAATGTAGAAATCACAGACTTTCACTGTTTCTTGTGGTACTACTTGAATATTTCAGCATGTCAATGAGCATTAACATCTTTACTCCAGTACAGAGCTGAGATCTAGCCTGAGTCTGAGGACATCAAGAGAAAGAGCAAAGTCATGACTCCATAGCCATCTGCAAAACTGGCCACTATGGAGACAGAGAGCATCATTCAGCCTTTCCAGAGGAAGGTGCAAAAGGCATGTTCATATACACATAAAGAGGAGGAAGTCTATTTGGCTTACCCTGAATTTCAGCTACAATAGAGGAATGTTATGTGATACTACAACTTTTCAGTCCATCAACATCAAAATCATCCCTGCTTTCTCTTGTAATTTTCAGAAATGCAGTTACTTGCTATGTAATACATAAGGGTTATTTTATTTCTTATGTCTTTTAGTTCTACTTGTACCAGTGTGATGTAATATAGCAGCATTTTCAAAAGGCCAGTACCTCAAATCTTAAACCTCTGACGGCAAGAAGCTCACTTTTGCACATTATTATTATTATAAGATTTAAGTTTTCATCCAGTGAACATAACCTAAGGAAGAAAAAAAAAAAAGCTAATTAATGGGTGAGGCTAAAAAAGTAATTTGCAGTTGTTGTGGATGGAGTTTTGAATAGAATTTCAAGAATTTTTTGCATCATTCTACTTTCAGCTTGATAAAAGGAGCCTTAAGTTGCAGAGAGCATTTCCTGACCCTCTGAAGAACTTTCATCAGATATTATCCAGTTTCCATTTCATTAAAGGGCACACTCACAAGTGTTCCACCTAAATGCATCATCTAATTAATTCAGTTTAGCATCCCTGCGAAGAGGCGATGATTATTATATACATGAGTACTGTGACAATATGGAATTAATCATGATACTCAAGACAACATACAAGATCTGCATTCGTTTAAAAAATATATATTCTCCACCCTTTTGCATCATATAGTGGGACTCAAATTTACAAGTTCATGACTTCCTTCTGTGCTCTGGCTGTACAAATGTACCTGTGAATCAAAGACTGATTTGTGGAGCACACAGAGCAATATATGTCACTGTGCTGGTTCTGGCTAGGGTAGAGTTAATTTTCTGCATAGTAGCTAGTATGGAGCACTGTTTTGGATTTGTGCTGGAAACAGTGTTGATAATACAGGAATGTTTTAGTCATTGCTGAGCAGTGCTTACGCAGAGTTAAGGCCCTTTCTGCCCCTCACACCTCTCCTCCAGCAAGCAGGCTCGAGGGTGCAAGAAGAGTTGAGAGGAGACACAGCCAGGAGAGCTGACATCAACTGACCAAAGCGATATTCCATACCATATGACATCATATTCAATAATGTAAGGCTAGGGAAGAAGAAAGATGTTTTCAGTTATGGCATTTTGTCTTCCCAAGAAACTGTTAGGTGTGATGGAGCTGCTTTCCTGGAGATGACTGAACACCTGCCTGCCGATGGGAAGTTATGAATGAATTCCTTGTTTTGCTTTGCTTCTGTGTGCAGTGTTTGCTTTAGTTATGAAACTGCCTTTATCTCAGCTCCGGAGTTTTCTCACTTTTACTCTCTTGGTTCTCTCTCCCATTCTACCAGGGGGGATTGAGTGACCAGCTATGTGGTGCTTAATTGCTGGCTGGGGCTCAAACATGACAGTCATGCATAATAGTCTCAAATTTAGGAGACTACTTGTTTCTCAGCTACATATTGAGGCACTGAGTTTCAGTGTTGTTTCAGAAATTTTCGCACATTCAGACTTGGAAACCCTGGTACTGTTCAGTTTTCTAGCTGTGTGATCCATTTGCATATTCTGCAGACAAATAGCCACAAATTGATAACAACATTAAGATTTCACAAGACATAAATAGCGTAATAAAACCAGATAGATGTACTTAAGTCAATGCAGATTTTTTGAAACATAGGTAACATGTTTGCATGTGCACAAGGCCACAGTTTTGACTTCAATAGATTTTAGAGCCCAGAGCCTATATACAAGAATCAAAACTGAAGACGAGGGATCAAAAAGTTTAGCACTTTGACTTCACTTCAAATCTATACAGAGGGCAACTCACCTATAAGGTTTTACATGCAAATGTAGGCAACTTAGTGTATTTGAAAGCAGGTTTTCAAAATTAGTCTTTCATGTTACTTCACTCAATCTTTCTTTACATGTTTAGGTCAACTTCTAGGAGTCTTTACCTAAGATTCCTTGATCATTCTGTAGATGCTGAGTTTCCACTGTCAGGTGTATGGTAAGAAGTGGCCCAACTGAATAACAGTGTGGTAGAAATTAATTCAGACTCTTGAGCATTTCATAACAGACTCAGGAGAGCAGCCTGAGGCAGATGTTTTGTCACTCTCAAATGCTAATATCCCATTAAAATGGTCTTAAAGGATCTGATCACCATAAACTTTTCAGCTTCCCAGAAATAATAGACTTAACCAAAGCAAGGAAAGAAACCTTACACAAAAATTACAAAAAACGTGCTAGGAAAAAAATGCAGTAATTATTAACTCCACAACCCTGATTAGATCAAGACTGTGTATCTACATCAGTCTACTGGTTTAGTCTGCATGAGACATATTAGATGTCTTCTTTGAAGCACAGCTTTACAAAAACTAATGTCTATGTGTAAGGATGCTAAAATCCCCTTCTTGCTATGGCAATTTTGTCATTTTGGATCTCTGCCAAGCACAGATAATTATTCCTACTTCTGTCTCCTGACAAGAATTTCTTAATACAATCACAGTTCTTAAAACAAACTATGGTTCATTTTAAGATTCCAGTTTTAATGTTTCAATACATCTTTTAAATAAAACATAGATTAAGAAGTATAAGCATAGAAAATCTCTGTAAGATGTTTACTCAAATAGGCTTTTGAATACAATAAAGGGCAATTTTCCTTTATCATTAATGATTAATTTATTGATGATTAATAAGTATAATACAAGAAATTATATGTAAAGAAAAAAATATCCTCTAATGAAAGAGTATTTCCACACTACTTTCTAAGATGATCATGTGATACTGAATATACTTTCTTATGTAAAAATTATTTCCCCCTCTGTTTAAAGCTTAGAAAACACTCACAGCTCTCAAGGCTCTGACAACTAGCCCTGAATTTCCCAATACAAGTTTTTGTGCAAGCCTGCAGTTTCACTTGACGGTTCATATGAGGAGTCACTTAATGTGGTCTTATTAGCTATAGCTTTTTGTATGAAGAAAAGGCAGACTGATATTTTATTGAAGCCCCTGAAAAAAAATAATACAACACAACACGCACTTCTGCAAATTAATTATACTATCATAATCCATCAGCAATCTCCCTAGAGAAGTAAGCATATGAAAGTGCTATCTTTCTTTTTCAGATGAGAAAGAGGAGATTTTAATTTCTGTTTTTCTCCTAAAGCTGTAAATTATGGCAATGCATATATCGGAGTCCCTGGGCTAATTATACTTTTGATCCATCCTGATGGCCTAAGGGTATATTTTGAGATCAATACGCGTTACTTCATGTGGCCTGACTTACCTTCATTACCTGCATTTCTTTTCTTGCAGGAATAAATGGTGCAACAAACAAATGCAAAATCATCTTAAAGCATAATATTATTTATCTAAAAGAAAAAAAAAGGACCTGACAGGTGTCCAAAAAATGAAATAGGCTATGTAAATACCTAAAATTATCCAACATGTAATCTTTTCTTATATGACAACTCCAGTAGATACATCTTCCACTACGTACGTCATCCTGAAATTTTTCAGTCACATTAACAATTTTTCTTCAATTCAAACACTCAGTGAAATGATAATTATATTCACACATGATCGTATCAGCTCTATCAGACTGCTATTCTTAGATAATGGATGACAGCTACACAACTGTTGGCAAGGATACCCATACAGGATATGGTTTTGCCAGTTTTCTCATGTAGGGGTTCAGCTGTCTGATGAAGTACACTGTCTGTGTTTGAGGTTTAATTTAAAGCAGTGAGGTATATTTTTAATAAAAATATTTATTCACACTGGATTTATATCCTTTAAGGTTTCAGTAGTAGTTTAGATTTAAGTAAGAATTTAAACTTTCAGAAAATACAAAACACAATACATATGTATATTTCCCATGCTCTGTGAATTTCTTATCATATGAGGAAAAATTAAAGCTTGAAAGAACAATTTTTGCTTTAAAAGAAAATAAATATCAAAACCACAAGCAACAAAACATGACCTGCTTATCACATACAGAGGAACCTGAAAACGAAATAGACTTGCAAATAAGCAATTTTACATACGGTAGTTAATTGAAAAAATAATAGTGCTATTGACATTGAGATTAGCATATAAGCCTTTCAGAGAGAATTTCTTTATGCAAAATGTAATTAAATTAAAACTTTCAATCTCAAGGCAAAAGCTCTAAACAAGCATAACACTGAACATGTGCTAATCTTATCACCACCAGGTATTTTGTAGTTATAGCAAGGTTTTAAAAGCAGATGCTTTCAAGTCTCCAGTTAATATAGAACAACATTAGAAGTGATAAGTCTAAATGACATGTAGAGATGCAGAAGAAGGTTGCAGTTGTGGCAGAGCTGCTTGGGGAGTATGATAATATAGGACTTCAGACAAAGGAATTAGTTGTGCCCTGTTCCTCTTGTAGAGACTCGCCCTAGTTACTAGGAGATTTGTCACTGGTTACCAAGTGAGAGAAACATAAAGGTCAACACCTACATCTGCCAGGTGCAAGGCTAGGTGTCTTAAAAGTGGGCATAAGCATTAGTCCAGTAGCAATTCATTGTATTAAAAAGAGCACGGCCAAAAGGTTGATGGAGGTTCTCCTCCCCCTCTACTTTGCCCTTGTGAGGCCACGTCTGGAGTACTGTGTCCAGTTCTGGGCTCTTCAGTTCAACAAGGCCAGGGAACTGCTGGAGAGATTCCAGCAGGGAGCTACAAAGATGATTAAGGGACTGGAGCACCTTTTTTATGAGGAAAGACTAAGAGACTTGGGTCTCTTTAGCCTGGAGAAGACTGAGAGGGGATCTCACCAAGGCTTATGTATATATAAAGAGCAGAGGTCAAAGAGGATGGGGTCAGGCTCTTCTCAGCGGTGCTCAGTGACAAGACAAGGGACAAGGGACACAAGCTGGAACACAGGAAGTTCCATTTCAACATGAGGAAAAACTTCTTTAATTTGATGGTGCCTGAGCACTGGAACAGGCTGCCCAGGGAGGTTGTGGAGTCCCCTTCTCTGAAGACATTCAAAACGCACCTGGATATGTTCCTATACAGCCTGCCTTGGGTGGAGCTGCCTTGGCGAGGGGGTTGGACTAGATGGCCTCTGAATGTCTGTTTCAACTGCTACTATTCTGTGATTGTGTATGCAAAATATTTAGAGTTTGTACAAGAGTGACAAAGTAAGACATCACTATGCAGTACCGTAATTCAAATAGAATCACTTAGCAATGGTATTGCACGGGAGACAACACCTTAACAGGTGAGACATCTGTCACGATGCCATTGTGTGCACACAGACTTGAAAGCTAGTGTAGACTTATTTAAAGGGTGATTTAGAGCATTTTTAGCATATTTTCTTAATATGCTTTTACATGAATTTTAGCTTTTACATGAATTGATCTATACTTCACTGTGCATTCTTTTTGGTATTTTGTAGTTTTCATCTTGAAGGAATGTGCAGTTCATAAATGCATGTTTCTAGGGAAGCAATGCTATACACCTAATTATTGATTAGCACAGAAGTGTTAGACAGTTCTGGATTCATCCTTCCATTTTAAATTCATGATAGCTACCCAGATTCAAGACTTGTTATTATTAAAAAACATATATATCAGACATTTAAACCTATATATGTACCTTTGAATTTTACAAAGCTGCTTCCTACATTATGAAGAGCAAAAGCTCTTCAAAGGACAAATGCAAAGAACCGACAAATTATGTAACCCTGCTTCACACTCCCTTTCAAAAAATAGTATCCTTTAATGAAGATCAAATATCTACCTTCAGTTAGGAAGAATCTGTAAAATTAGATATTTTTACTTTTATGCCACAACTGTTTACTTTATTTACTGTAAGAAACATCTTACTTGAAGCAGCTGACTGATGGTCTGATTTTTATTTTTATTGTGGTTTTTTTTTCCCAACAAATTTAGGTAATTTATTTGTTCAAAAGTTAAGGAAGCCACTCACTTGATTCTGCTACAATTCTTAATAGTCCTATTCCTTCTTTGTTATTATTCTTATTACTTTGGATAAAAATAGTTTTTCTACAGAAAAAAAAACAGTTAATTCTTTAATTCACAGTCATGAAAGCTGTCCAACGGAAGAGAAATCCATCAGTAACAGCAATTCTTCAGCCCTTCTACCCATGAAAGATTGTATTAAAATCTGAGGAAAGTAGACATGAATTAGTCAATGAAAAAGTATAATAATATGGAGTAAGTTAAGAATGTGAGAGACAGAATTATAGATTTAACCCACTGCGGCCATTAGGAATGGTCCTTCACAGGACATCTGACAAAATAATTTCTATTCCTATGAGGGTTTCATTAAAGTTCTATTGACATCAGGAGGGCAAACTTTGGCCTGTTAAGTGGCCTGGTTCACAGAATCCCTCGGGAGGCAGCCCCTTCCTTCGTAAAGCAGCCCAGGAAAGATGGACATTCTTCAAGAAGGAAAACTTAAAGGCAAAGGGGCATGCCATGTACGGAAAGATGAACTGGTGGTGAAGAAGACCATCCTGGCTGAACAGAGAGCTTTGGCTGGGATTAAGGTGGGGAAAAGAGAGTTATGACCTTTTTAAGAAGGGACAGACAACTCAGGAGGACTGCAAAGATGTCATGAGGCTATGCAGGGAGTAAATTAGAGAGGTCAAAGCCAAATTAAAACTTCATCTGGTTACTCTGGTAAAAGACAATAATAAAAATTCTATGAATACATTAAGAACAAAAGGAGGGCTAAGGAGAATCTCCATCCTTTACAAGGGAAACAGAAAATTGTGAAGAAGAGTCTGAAATACTTAATGCATTCTTTGCCTTAATCTTTAATAGTAAGACCAATTGTTCTTGGCATACCCAGCTCCCAGAAGACAGAGACTGGGAGCAGAATGAAGCTCCCAATGCTGTGAGTGATGGTTCTAAATTATTCAGAAGGCACAGAAAAGGAAGGAGAGGTGTCAGAGTTGGCTATTATGTCAAAAATGGGATTGTTCTTCACGGATAGCTCTATGCAATCAATCCCATTTTTGACACAATTGGTCTTACTATTAAAGATTAAGGCAAAGAAGGCATTAAGTATTTCAGACTCTTCTTCACAATTTTCTGTTTCCCTTGTAAAGGATGGAGATTCTCCTTAGCCCTCCTTTCTGTTGGGAAACTGCCTTTAGAGGCAAAGGAGTAAAAGAGAACTGGAAGATATTTAGAGGCATTTTTCTTAGAGCATGTGAGCTTTCAATCCCAATATGCAGGGGGAGAGGGGGCAGGAAGCCAGTTTGGCTATGTCAAGATCCCTTAGCCAAACTAAGACACAAATGAAAAATGCATAAGCAGTGGAGGCAGGGGTTGTCCTGATGAAACTATAGGATATGGCCTGAGAGTATCCAGAAAAGCCAAGGCAGAGCTGGAGCTGAAATTGGCTGGGGACATGAAAAATACCCCTGAAGATGGGTTCTTCAAGTACATAGGATAAGAAAGAAGGATGGAAGAAAATGTACCCACCTTGAATAGTAAAACAAGTGACCTGGCTACAACAGACATGGAGAAGGCTTATGTACTCAACAATTTTTTTGACTTATTCTTCACCAACAAGATCTCCAGCCACATTGTCCATTCCATAGAATCCAAAGGCAGGGACTGTCCACTGTAGGACAAGATCAGGTTCAAACTATCTAGGAAACTTTAATACAAAAAAATCCATGGGACCTGATGAGATGCATCTGAGGGTCCTGAGAGAACTTGGAGATGAAGCTGCTAAGCCACTTTCTGTTATATCTGAAAAGTCTGGTGAAGTTCCCACTGACTGGAAAAGGGGAAACATAACCTCCATTTTCCAAAAGGGAACAATGGAAGGCTGGGGGAACTACAGGCCAGTCAGTCTCACCTCTGTGCCCAGCAAGATAATGGGGCAGATCCTCCTGGAAATTATTCTAAGACACATGGACAACAGAGAGGTGATGGGTGACAACAAATATGGCTTCACTAAGGGCAAGTCGTGCTTGACAAAGAAGATGGCTTTCAACAATGGTGTTTCTGAATTGCTGGATAAAGGAAGAGTGACTGGATTCATCTACTTGGACTTGTTCAATGCTTTTGATACTGCCCTGAACCACATTCTTATCTCTAAATTGGAGAGACATGGATTTGAGTAATGCTTTTGACACTGTTTCCCATAACATTTTCCTGGAGAAAAGATGACCTTTAAAGGTCACCTAGTTCAACCCCTTTGCAATGAGCCGGGACGTCTTCAACTACATCAAGTTACTCAGAGACCTGTCCAACCTGACCTTGAATGTTTCCAGGGATGGGCATCTACCATCTCTCTGGGCAACCTATTCCCATGTTTCACCAACCTCATTGTAAAAAATGTCTTCCTTGTAGCCAGTCTAAATCTACCCTTTTTTAGTTAAAACCATTACCCCTTGTCCTAACACAACAAGGCTTGCTAAAAAGTTTGTCCATCTTTCCTATTAGCCCCTTTAGGTATTGAAAAGCTGCAGTAGGTGTCCCCAGAGCCTTCTCTTCTCCAGGCTGAACCATCCCAGATCTGTCAGCCTGTCTTCTGATCATCTCTGCAGGTATTTTAAAGATGTGTAGCCATGGTGGCTGGGAACATGGTTTAGTGGTGGACTTGGTAGTATTAGGTTTATTTATGGTTGGACTTGATCTTAACAGTCTTTTCCAAACTAAATGATTCTATGATTCTATGCTCTCAATCAAAGCCAACAGTATTTCAACTGTTTTTCTGCTAAACACGTTACATTTATTAACTACATTGATAAATGCAGGTTAGGCCTTCACCTATACTAATTACACCAAATCCAGTTCAGGTGTTTCCCCATTGCCTGATAAGCAATTGCCAGGAGGATCACTGGAAGGCACTTATTCTCTGATAAACTGACTGCAGTCAGGAGATTGCACTTAGGCGAATCTTTCTGCACTCTTCTGTTCTGCCATTCCTCAGTCCCTCACTTATCAAAGAAAGTTTAGGTGTTTTATGTGCAAGGATTTGGTTTTCTGAGTTGCATCAGGTCCTAAACTCCAGGTATCATACAGAAATAGTCTCACTGATTGTCACTGGCTTGAGATTAGGCCCTTAATTGGAAATAGAATCATGCGTATAGATTTGCAATCAGAAACCTACTGAAATAAATCTGTTTTCATCAGTTAGATCTCCTCCTTGTCAAATAAGTAACTCTGAGAGTGACAAGAGCCATGCTTCATGTTTTTCACTGTTTTGTTAACGTATTTTAGAAGCAGCACAGTGGTTTTTTATTTCATTCACAGATTAAAACCTAATGTCTGAATATTAAAAAACCCCAACAGTTCCAAAATACAGTTTTTCATCATTTTATTTAAAAAGCAGATGAACTGATTAGCAGAAATATAAATTGCATTTCCCCCCTCAAATTAAATGAATAAATATATATTGTTTTAGAAGTGCAAGTTTTGATGACTTGTACTTTACCCTGCAGAACAGTAAGTTCTTGAATGCGCTGTACAGAAGACGTACAGGAATGTCACACTGTTTTAATATTCTGGCAAATCTTTGGAATTATTTGTAACAAAAGACAAACTATATAAGGAGTGTATGGTAAATGCAATTTTTACATTTTTGCACAAACATAAATCCTTAACGATATTGTATCTTTTGCAAGCCATGTATCTTACTCATTAAAATTGATTATGTTGTGGTGCTATTCAAAAGGACAGTAGAAGCTGTATTTATATACTTTTCTATACAACATTTTAAAAAATGAAAGTACAAGCTCCTTGAAGAGAAATCATTTATGAGTATAGTTAAAGAATCCTATATCAACCTTATCAGTCTAAGGAACTTAAATTATTTTCACATGGGTTTTCAAAGCCTTCAGTTCCAGCTATCTGCTTGAGGACTGCTTACCACTTCACTTTTTGCCACAATCTTCTGAGACATTCCACAATCTTGAGACAAAAAGACCTGCTTGTATCAGTACATCTGGCATGGGATCAATACCCTCTTCTTTCTGTGACATAAATTGTGATTTTAAACTTGTTCTGTTCTGCATATATGTCTTTTTCCTGACTATTCAAAAGTATCTGCTTTTTGTTTTGTTTTGTTTTGTTTTGTTCTAAATCAACTAGCCTAATTAGTCACTTGACCAAAGAGATTTTAAACTCCTGTTCTCTTGGGACATCATAAAGCATGGAAAGACCTGATACCTTTTCTGCCATCTAACATAAGCGCCTGTCATTGAGTCGGCCAATTGCATCCACTAACAAATGAAAGTAGAACAGTTTTGCTGACATGATGAAATTTAAAGAAATCATTCAAAGAAACTAGCATTTAGGGTCCCAGTCCAACAAAACAGTTCAGCATTTTCTTAAGAAAGAACACCCTTTAGGTATTTATGAGGACACACATTTTTTTTGCGTGTTTAAACCACACATTTTCTGAGATATTTTGCTTGTCTGGAGTACTAAGTGTTACTTCCTTGGAAGAAGAATTGCAGTTCTTTTAGCTGGTTAAGCCCCTTGTACCCTTAAGTTTAAAAATAAAGTTTTTAGGAATGGAACATGTAAAGCTTGTCCAGGAAGCTGCAGCATCAAATCATGAGTTAACTTAAGTATTGTGACAGAGATAATGACAAAAAACATTTCCTAATTCTGCACAAGTCAACTTCTGTTTAATCAATTTAAAATGCAGCATAGCTAATATAAAGGCAAGATTGTTTCTGGTAAATATAAAATAGCAATACTGAGTTTGTTCCCCTTTGTGTATTGGCAGATGCCCAATTATTTGCTCCATAGTTGCATAAAGACAGGATTACCTGTGCCTTTATTCAGAGGGACAAACAAAAGATGAAGCTCTTTGTACAGTTTTCAATTTTCATGCATCAAAACATTAGTTTCCATGTAGCTCAAACTGATTATGTAATCCAAGCAGAAATCTAAAGAGCTAAACATTGAAAACCTACCTTTCTCCAAATAAATTTTTTAAATGCTCAAGTAAAATTTCCTTAAACAGAGTATGAAGGCAGTAACTTCAAGTAACTCCTAGCAATTTCAGACAGAATTGTGTAACATAGTACTTCACTCAACTTATACTATTTGTAAGTTTACCCTTTTCTAGTACTTACACAAGTCATCTGTCTTGGTGTTGCTAGATTTTTCTTGAATGTTCCCTGCAAACATTAGCACCATCTTGTGAAATAGAAAGACAAAGAATAAAGAGATAGTAGAGGGGGTTCCTTTGAACACCAGACCAGGAAATAAAATAGATCATCAGAAAAAAACCCATGATGCCCATAATAAGAGCCAAATGTCCTTAGAGCTGTCCAAGCAAAAATGCTTGTACGTGCTGTAAGTGATGACTCAGTCTCTACAACTGCAACAGCTCTGAAAGTTGTGAAAACCCTGGGCTAAGGAGATGCTGTCTCCTGCTCCATTCTGAAGCCAGGGACCTAGCAACATCCAGGTGGGCCAAACCTAAGATACTGGTTCTTTGAAAAGACAAGCAAGGTCAAGAGAAGAGTGTCTGCCCAGGATCTTTGACAGATAACCCTTAATTGTCCATACCAATTGTATTAGGTCATTAAAATCACAGTCTCAGACAGAACAAAACACATTACTACAATGTTCTGCCACTTCAAAGTCCAAACTAAAGTCAAAAGTCCAAAGTAAAACTTTGGGGTTTAGTTGGGAAAAAGTATTTTTTTTGGGAGACAAAGGCTTGGAAAGCAAGCCCTGGAGGAGATATTTCTTCTTCTCTTCATCTCTAAGACAGATTTTTCGTATGTCTCCAAGAAATCAACTGGCAGGGAAGCAGATGATTTCTTGCATGTGGACATTCTGGTGTAGCAATGCCTGTGACACCTTCCACTTCCCCAGAGCACCAGGGCTGGGCTGAGGAGGCTGTGGTTACCCTAGGACTCAAATATGCAGCTCTCACAATGGAAGGAAACATCTTTTACAGCAAATCCGCACTATGACAAGCCAACAGCAAGGGCACTACCAGCCCAAGTATTTACATCGATCTTTGTGGGGCACAGTGACAAAGTCATATAGAATGTCCAATGAGTACCAAGCCTGTCTGCTTTCCTAATTTCTCCTTGGTTCATCTTTGCAGAAGACTTTTCAAAGTTTAGTGTGCAAATGTACTGGACAGTGAAATGTCTTCTTGAACAGCTCCTCTGTCTTGAGAAGCTGTCTTTGCACTGAAAATTCAAAAGCCGAACAAGACAGCAAGGAAGGTCAAATATAAGCAACATATCACTCTACCAGTCAAAAGTGGTGAAATAGGTGAAGAATATAAGGGCCATCTGCAACCACAGGACAAAACATAACCAGTGGGTTTTGCTATTTTTTCTTCCAGGAATCAGCCAAGTCACCCTGTAACTATTCAGACACTGCTGAGTCCCTGCAACAAGGCACTGCTTGAAGATACATGTATGGACTCTGTAGGGTCACACACCACTGTGCTTTGCAGGCTATGCAATGCACACAAATGAAAATCTTTCCGATTAAATTTCCTTCCCTCTACATGCACCTGTGCATTTGCACATTCTGGCTGTAGGTTCTGTTGCTTGTTAGGAAAAGCAGTGGCTGCAAAAGTGACAGGCTACTGGCTGCAGAAAGGCAAAGTACACACAATTATATGCCACCTGCAGCTAAGGGGGAAAGTTAAAAACATTTGCATGTATTATAGGATATTTAGGTACTCCGAAGAGCCATGGCTGGCCAGGCACTTACATCACTGGTTCCTCCATTCGTCACCTGCAGATTTATTCTTACTAGTCAGTAACAGCGTAGACAGTTGGGTCTTGTGGTTGACTTGCTGGGTCTGGTAGGAGAGAAGACCAGGAAACAGGCGCTCATCCAAGCTCAAGACTAAATGGATGAGACAGTCCCAGAACAAATTATGGAGTCCTGCGTAATAGTTCTCTGCAGAAGATCCCTCTGCGACACTGGAGATCTCCTATTTGGTAACTGTTCTGGTGCCACAGCAGTAGCACGTTTAACCCACCAGCCCCTGAGTTCTGGCCTAAGCTGCAGAGTACAAGGCAAAAGTATTACAGAAGACTGTGTGTGGCAGCAACTGTGTGTTGGAAAAGTCCCACTTTCCCACATGAGGAGCCCAGAGCTACTCATGCATAGGCATTGGAGGGTTCTGAAGGCACCAGCTGAAGCTGAGGTATCTCCAATTCCCCAGTCTCTTGCTGAGACTTTCAAAGTGTCTCTAGGAATAGAGGTAAAGGCAGTGTGGGTGGTCACAGAACTGTGGTCCAAAACCACCCCACAGCAACATGACAACTTTAGTACCACCTCACAAGCACTGGTGAAAATGAGCTGCACACAACCAAAGCATTTCTTGGCTCTATAATGCAAAAAACCTTGGGAAGTTGGGGGTGGGGGACACGTTTCCACACTGCTACTTACCCCAAACTGTCCCACCGTATCAAGGATTCCCAGCATATTCACCCAGATACTTTCAAACCTGGATGCAAGCATCAGCTACCACCCCTTTATTTCATAAGACTACATCCAGGTGGTCCTACAGTGACTCAAGGTGTAACTACACACAGAGTTGACAAGCTGCAAGCAGGAAAGGAAAGCAACGCAATTCCAGACTACAAAAGCAAGCTGCCCCACACAAAGTTTACAAATATCCAGTGTTCTTTCCAAAAAGACAGTAAAAACCTCCTATAAGACCAGAGCCAAAATATCTCTCTGGCTTCCCTCCTATCAGGCGGCTATTGATATATAAATAATACTTTTAAAAGTGAGAAAGAAAAGAGCTAGTCTATTAGGAGAGGAGAACAAAATTCTTGCTTGGTTCAGTACGTAAAATCTAGTAAAAGCGCTTTGGAAAAAGATATAAAATAATAATAAAAACCCAACCAGCAGGCATAACCCCTAAATACTGCTATATTTTGTTGCTTTGAAATTACAGTGTATAGAAAACAGATATTCTGAGATTATGTCTTGTAGTGGAATTTGCTGAAACGATTGAAATTTATTGGGGGAAAAAAGGAGACCAGAAAGTTTGAATACAGTTACATTAGATTATCATGAGGGATTTATTTTTGTAGTATTACTCAAAAAGTCTTCTGGGATATTTACTTTCTGGTTATCAGAGGAAGTCCAGGGTAGCAGGGACTGTGACCTAGTCACTTTGCATTGTGTGGGCTTGACTTCTTGCTATTTCCACTTACAGCTTGTCAGTGAAACTTGGACTATTCAGCAATCTTTACCATGCTGGTGAAATAAAGATTTCTAGTAATCCTCAAATTGCATCTGTGCTTAAAGTTAAACACTTTACACATTGATTTACTTATTTCCCATCCACACCAAGATTTTGCCTCCTGTTAATTACATTCAAGTTCTGCTACTGATTCTCAGCAACAGTGATCATCTACAGAAGAGGTATTCCTCTTGTAAAGCACTACATGGTAAGTGATGGTGGCAGGTTCTGACAATAACTATGTAATTTCCTGTAGAACTGTATTTTAGGAAGTGCACTGCAGAATGACCAGCTGTTCAGAAACAATGGGAAGCAGACCTCTATACTTTTAGTGACACATCTATTCTATCATTCTTTACTTAGGAGGCATTTGTTTTGTAGCAAGATCTTCTGGTAAAAACTGATTTCTAGTTTTACAATTGTTTCTTCACAGCTCACAAACCAAACAAAACTAAGATAGCCAGACCTCTGGAATCTGTACACAGCCTGAAGGTTTGAGAAATTCAATTACTTTATGCACTCCAAATATTTGTTAACTCTGAAATGTGATGATTTCTATTATTTATGGTAATTTCCTTGTATTCCCTCCTTATCAATATAACAGGTTTCTCCTTAAAGTAGCAGCCAACTCCATTAATCACAAGGAAGTCAAGTCTCACTCTTACATATGGCTTCCATATTCTGCTAGCTTTAGGAAACTATGTATTTTGAAGACCAAAATCTAGAGTCATTCCAAACCAGGAAAACTTAAGATAATTTTATACTGATTTGATATAGACTTCCATTTAAACCACATAATCTTTATTTTGTGCAATTTTCCATCAGTTATCTCTGGTGATATATGAGTGATGCTACAAGAATCACAGTCTTGGTTGCAGAGCTAAGGTCCCGTCCATGGCAGATGCAGCAGAAGGTTTCACGTCTTTGATTTTTAATGGCAAATGTCCAAGCCTTTTCTTAGAGAACCAATATGCAAGAGACTTTTCGCATATTTCCTGTTCTTCAGAACAGAGGCGTCAGTACTAAAAACAAATAATTTGCTTTCTTCACCTTTTGTAATTTGATGCTTGTTTGCACTGAAAATGCAGTGTACTTCTACTGACTTGATTAGATTTAGTCCTGATGAATAATGATGGAAAAGTAGAATTAGGCTACATGCTAATGACCATATCAAATCCAAAGCAATTAATAGTATTTATCTAATGCAAAGTGTTAAATACCAATGCAACAATACTTATCAGCCTTTCAGTTTGTGTCATGAATTGTTGTCATATCATGTATTACACTATATTTAATCTTCTAACCCAAGCAGTTTTTCTTGTGAGAGTGTTAAGAGATAATTCATCTCCTTGTAGCTTGGTTGCTCTTCCAACAAACCAAGTTTAGCCTCAATTTATCATTGAAACTCTGTCTGAAGCACTTTATTTCTGGTACTGTCCTCAAATTTCAAGGCTCATTACATTTATTCCGAGCAATCCTAAGCCAGATAATTCTGTGCTCCAGTGGAGAGACAATAAACTCTGATGACAAAACTTTTTTGATACTAGGCTTCAAAGAAGCTGTTAAATACATATTTGCATGATATGGCTATAGCTGGTGAGATCTTCAATATTTGAGGGTAACTGGAGGTATAGCAGACAAGCTTCAGCAATTTTTGGGTCTGATCCTCTTTGAACATAAAAAAATTTATTTCTGAGATTCTTTTTCACTAGGATGACTTCTAAGATCCCGATGACCAAAATGTCAATATTTGCTAGTACAAATTCCCTAATTTCTGAAAAATATTATTTCCTTATACACATGGTTTAAATTGTAGTTAATTCTTAATAATGAGCATTATTTTAATAATAAACATATAGCAATACAATAACACATAAACCTTGAATCTATTTGTTCTGACATTTGTTTTAAAAGTACAAAATCTTTTGCTTTGTTTTTATTAATTTTAAGATTTTCTAAGGGAGAGAGGAGACTCCTGATCCTGACTGAGATAGAAATGAAAAGTATAATTTGCTTAGTGTCAGTTCAACTGAAATTTTCATGCAGCAATAGAAAAAAAAAAAAGTGTAAGTGTTTTACAAAAAGAGCAAAAGTTAAAGCATTGTTTTAGAATAGATTTTTACTGTATTTCACAGAAAAGAATCCAACTCTTACTAAAAGAAATATTAATTGCAATAGGGTAAATAGCATAAATGCCTGAATTTCAAGGGATTTAACACATTGTCCAAAAAATAAACAGTGAAAAATTGAGGAATGTTTTTAGTTACGACAATAGTATCAGAAATCAGCTTGAATACACATCCTTCTCATAGCTTTGTCTGTTAACTTTTAAAGAAACACATTCTGCTGAACATTTCAATATTAACTTCTAATAATATTGCGTTACAAGGTTTACAGCATTAGGTAGACTTTGTGCACCCAGCTCTTTTTTTTTTTTTTATGTGTGCATGTCTTCCCTGCTCGGTAGTCTCATGGGGTAAATAAAGTCAACGGGGCCTGTCAGTGTACTTCTAAAATTCCAAGCTTTTTTCTGCAAAGATTGACCTGAATGTTCATTCTTTCATACTATCCAATCACCTTTCAGATACATAAATTCTAAACATGACGCAGACTTCAGTCAGCAGAACAGTCAGTAAAGTGCTCAGTATTTCTGAAATTTAAATATTTTTATTATTAAATGAAGCATTTAAATATTGGTAATATAGACTCAACAATTCTCACCATATGATGCAAAGTGTTGAGTTACATGCAAATTTCCTGTTTGTTGAGTTCTGAACAACCCAGAAAATTGGCTGAAAAATAAGCCTACATGTGCATTTGAATCAGATCACATTAATCTCTCCCTCTTGACTACAGCAATTTGAATTTTTACATATTTTTAGCATGTAATTCAGGAATTCATGTTACCTTTTCATATTAACTATGCAGGAAAACATTACTGTCAGAGAAAGGCATAGTCATAGGTTAGGCAAAGCATGCTTTGTGACAAAATAAATGTTACTAAATCTCACTGCTTCAAAAGTTACAATCTGGCAGGACAAAGAGATCACAGAGGTGATGGGAAGAACGTGATACTCTTCTCCCTTCAACAGCACACAGGTCAGTTGACAGTGTTGCTGATGCTCTAAACTTCTTAGCTGAGCCTTGCTTCAGGAATAGCTGGAGGCAGACTTTATGCTATCAGCTTGACTGGTGTCATCCATATTTGCATGAGCTATAAGACCCCGCAAAGCGCTTTCAGGTGGCACCTGGAAGTGGGATTTGATGCAGAAATCCCTCAGCTGACTCTAGGTAAGACAGATGCTGCATGTGACTGGTAGGTGCCATTCAGAAAGCACCCCTCTTCTTGTCTGAGGTCTGTGGAGCCAAAGCAGCCATGCTGGTGTGACACCTGAGTACTGATTGTCATGGAAATGATGCTTCAGGGTGCTAGTCTCTTGCTTCTGCCACTAGCTTAGCCCCACCTGGACAGAGAATTTCTCCATGGAGCAATGCTGGGCAGCACTAGCTGACTGTACTGAAGTTCAGTATGGTCAACTGATGGTGTAAATTTTTTTCCACCAAAATGAGCTGTGGACTTCTTGTAACATCTCCAGGGAGACAAACAGTGCATGATGAGCAATTTCATAGCTGGAACTGCTCTCTCTGCTCCTGGCATAAGGTTTCTGCACAAAGGTGCGTGAAACTGATGGACTGGTGGCTCTGTCCCAGACCACCAGGTTCTGTGGTTTGCCGATGGCTCATTATTTCTCCCAGCTATCTGAACTGGCTAGGATAACAGAGATATATGCAAATCATTGCAGATTCCTGCTTTGGCACCCACAGTTAGTCATTGCTGATGTGGTACTGTAAAGGACTTTAGACAAATAAATTGCATTTTTGCTGGTATACTCACAAATCCCACGTCTTGAGCTCCAGCTGCTCTGAGTGGTGCCAGCAAGGCTAGTAAGTTCACTACTGGACAAGACACCTCCAATTCTAGTACACATAAATTGATAAAACACATTTATCTTCTATGTTTATGAGTTGATCTGCCTCAAACATATCTCCAGTTTATCTAAACAAAGTTGAAGCACTGTACTTCTCATATGAAGACTCAACAATGTTAACAATTGCAATAAACCCAACTGTTGTTTAAGTAATTCTTCCTGGCACTGGCTTGGCTTTTGGAACACAGTGCTGCTAGCATTTCATAGCTCAGTCAGTCCTAAAGCATACAAAACTTATTGCCAATGTTCTTACAATGGAAAAAAACACCCCGGGATATTGGAATACTATACATGACTAGGCAAGTGAGGCAAAACTAAGTCTGTTTTGTTAGGTCAGAATTCCAAAGGCTGATTTTCTGTGTTAAGAAGAAGACAATGTATAAAGTACGTAACTTCACACAGGTTTTGTTTGGAGTTTGCTTTTTAATTTATTTTTTACTTTTGCTATAGCATATATCAGGGTGCAACAAGAAAGCTTTTAAGAGTTTTAAGTTTAAGATAACGTAAATTATTTATGTGCATAGATATATTTTTATGTGCACTGATAAGGCCACAAGAATCATCTTCTCTAAACATACCAAAGGACCGCACATTGGCAATGGGTCTGTGTAGAGATTACACTGCATTTTGTTACAAAGTGTACTTACTTTGTATTTAGCCTAGAACCTAGCTACTTTTAAAGCAACTTGTATTGATGATTTCACACCTCTTTTTCTAGTAAAAGCTACTTCTAATGTGCAGATTTGTAATAAATTGGAAGCTATAATGACCCAATACAAAATTCAGTAGCTTAGAACCGCAGCCAATGAGTAGTAATATCTAGTGCATTTTGCTAGTTCTATTTCTTCTAGTGTGTATTTTAAATTGTAATGGCAAACACAATATTACACTTACTCCCTACAGCTTTTACGAGCCACAGAGTTTGTACTTTTTTGTCCCTATCCTTATAGTTTTGTGATTTTTATTTTATTCCTCTTGCCTGTTCAGGAGAGTAGGCCTCTGCCATCACTCACAACCTCATTCCATGCAGATACACAAACAGTGCCAAAAACATTTTCAAAATGACTGGTTTCAGCCTACTTTAACTTAATAATTTTAAGCAAGGAAAAGCCCTCTTTTTGAGTTTTATTTCCTATGGAGACTTGAACTTTAGAAAAATTAGAAATGGAGGAATGGGATTCATTGTCATTTTGCTGACTGACAGGATCTGACCACATTTATGTCAGCAGTCATTAGAAAGCCAAATTCTGCTGCTATGTTTGGTTTGGTTTACAATTATAATAGGGTTTTTCTACATGGACATACTCCAGAAAAGAGTGAAGTTAATGCTTTATTTCATCGGAGGTTAATCCCACTGTAAGGCATTTATCGAATCTCTGTGTAGATGCTTTAACTTGGAAGTCACATGGCTTCAGTTCAGTAGAGCTGAAATCTCTTAGGGATTAGGCTATAGTGACAGTTGTTTTCCTTCTGAATGAGAGAATTCACATGGAGCCTTAATAGACTGTAACTTACTCATATTGACTTCACCCCTTTGGCTAATTTGTCCTACCTCCTCAAACAAAGTAGTCATCAATGCATTACAAATTATACTTCAGTACCAACATTATTAGTCTGGTAACTGACTGTTGTTCATTTGGAATAAGCATGTTAATAGGACCTACCAGGGAAAAAAGAATAATACACAAGCCTGCTAAAGTAGTAATAGCATATATGTCATGAAAATGGTATATTTGTCTCCTTATAAACACTATGGAGTTTGAATTATCTTGTGGCTTGTGATAGCCTATCAAAATTATAGATAAGCAGGGTGGGAAATAATCACCACCTGTTTCTTGTAATGGTTTTAAACTATAGCTTCTATCCGTATGTGGCAAACAAGCAAAATTGTATGCAGGGATCATTCTGAACCATTGAAAAATAGTAGTTTATGATATGGGGGAAAAAAGGCAATAATACTTAATTTCTCATAGAACAGACATATATGGATTATATTTTATTGGTAAGAAAGATAACAGGAATATTCAGGTGAAATATTGTATCATACACTAAAAATAAATACTTTCCTTTTTCTATTTCTAGTGCCTGCTTTGACATTTGGAACCTGTGTATTGTCTAATCTTATTCTCTTTACAGGAGTTCTAACACACCTATAACCTATAATATAGTAAGAAAGTGATCCCCATCATCACTGCCATCTTCTGCTTTCATGAGACAAATTCTAGGAACTTCTGTCTTCATCATAATACTACTCCCTTAGCAAAAATAATAAGAAAATTACTGCATATGCTCAAGGAAGATAACCTTGTAGAGTATGTCCTACTTGTGAACTTTAAGAGTTAGTTTTGGCATCTAAGGAAGGGTCTGAAACAATCGCCCTGCCTCGCTGGTGCAAGGTGACCCACATGAGATACCACGTCTTCTGCATGGACTAGACTGCGTCGCATAAGGCACCTGGTTAAAAACAGAAAAACTGGAAACGAAAGCACCCTCCCTGAGGCCTATTTGATACCATTTGTCTTTATTCATCTGAAACAACAACATCTGTTTGTAGGAGACAGGAATGCTCCTAACACCTTAGAAAGGGATTTCAGCTAAGGAATGGTGCTGGTTTTGAAGTATTACTCTCTTTTAGATTTCTGCTGGTTTGCACCAAAATCTACAAACTCACTCTCTAAGCAACACGGGATACTCTTTGGGGCAATGCAAGAAAGTCTGTGAGCCATAAAAACATAGCGGACCACATGTGTATGACTTGCTTTTTGTGACCTGTTGCAAGGTGCTAACTGCAGCAAAAGACTGTCCCCTTCCTCCAGGTTTGTGTTAACCCAGCATGTGAAAGCACCATACCAGAATCCATTGACTCAGCCACTGATACTGAGTTCCATTGCTTCTGGTGTTCCAGAGGCAAAGCAGATTTCCTGTTGCTTAAAGGTGTTCATTGGAAACCATTTATTATTTCGTTCAGCATGTGTCCTCATTACAGGTAATACTTTTTCTAAATTTGGAGGGAAAGGTATTTCCTTGCTCTGCAAGGACAACATATATTTTAAGGCTTATTGTCCATATAATTATTTCCTATTTAGCAACTGCATCCAGCTTCAGGCAGAGAACAAGTGAAAACTCTGTAACCTGACACTACAATATGTAAATCTATTTACTTGCAGTTTCCAGAGTACTGTGTTTTCCTCTGCTACAGGCACATAAGTCACTAAGCAACAGTTAACACAGACATATGGTTTTAATCCATTTCAGAGAAGGGTCGGTACATATCTCCTGCTAACAGCGACTGACTTCTAGCTATTAGTTTCTTTTTGACATAATCATACAGTCTTAAAAAAATAAATGAACAGGAAAACAGTAGGCAAAAGAGGACATCATTGTTAGGTATAATTATCTGTGGCTTTGAATGCACTGCTGGTGGGAGTGAAACTCAAGTGGATTAAGAATGAGCCACAAGAGGAAGGAGAAACACAGAAACAGTATAAATTCCCTTAAGGGAACATATCACATTAAAATAATAATAAAAAAATAACAATACCTGAATTGTTCAAATGATGGGAATATCTACAGGGTAAATCTAGACCAATATCCAATTGTTCTAGGCAGCATACAGACATAAACAGCATAAACACAAGCCTTTGTCTCAAAAAATTTGAAATTACAATTGAGAGAACAATACAAGTGGAGACATACAGAACCTCTTTTTTCCTTTAGAAATAACAAAAATTGAACCTAGGGAATCAATGGTGTGTGCAGATTGTCATGGGTTCTCGGTCAGAGGTAGGAGCTAAAACTAGATTCCCAGTCCTCCACTGCCTTGATTGGAAGAGATTTCAAACCTGTTTAATTTCTAGCACTTTTCAAGCTCTAGATTGTGATTTTAGAGCCTTGAGATGGCAGCTCAAGGGATCAGAAATGCAAGTTGTCTTCTCCTCTAACCCTTCAGTGGGAACCATGAATAAGGAAATTAGTAGGAAGAGGCAAAAAGTCAACTCGTGGCTCTGGGACTGGTGTTATCAGCGGGGCTTTGGGTTTTTTGAGCACAGGTGGTTACACGAGACACCTGGCCTGCTGGTGGCAGGTGGGATACACCTGTCCCAGAGAGCAAAAAGAATTTTGGGGCAAGAGTTAGCAGGGCTCATTGACACATCTTTAAACCACATATGAGGGGGAAAAGGGAGAGAACTGGGCCTGTCATGATTAAACCTAAGGAAAGCATGCCAGGGCTGGAAGGATGGTGCATTAATGAGGACTCTCACTCTGTCATCTCATTTGAGAAAATGGACAGATGTTTAGAAATTTCTGCTTGTGAACAATGGGAAAACCCTATCGCAGAAGGGGAAAAGGGTACTAGGCCAGGAGTTAACAAAGCTCATGGACAGAGCTTTAAAGTAGAAGTTAAGGGGGAAGGGAGTAAAACCAGGCCCACTGGTATTGAGCCTGAGGGTAAACAGACAAGGATGGGGTTGAAATCAATAGCCCAGGTCAAGTGCATCTACTCAGGTCAAGTGTATCTACGCTCATGCACGTAGCATGGGCAACAAATAGGAGAAGCAAGAAGCCATTGTGTGGCAGGACTACTATGACGTAGTCACCGTCATGGAAATGTGGTGGGATGACGGTCACGACTGGAATGCTGCGATGAATGGCTATAAGCTTATAGCTCTTCAGAAGGAATAGGCAAGGAAGTAGGGGGTGTGTGTGGCTCCGTATGTTAGGGAGTGTTTTGACTGTATAGAGCTAGACTCCAGCAACGATGAAGTTGAGTGTTTATGGGTAAGGGTGAAATGGAAGGCTAACAAGAGTGATTTTGTGCTGGGAGTCTGCTATAGACAACCCAACCAGGGTGAGCAGGTCAATGAAGTGTTTTATAAGCAGCTGGCTGTGGTCTCGCAATCACCAGCCCTTGTTCTGGCTGGGGACTTCAACCTACTGGATATCTGCTGGAAATATAACACGGCGGAGAGCAAGCAGGCTAGGAGGTTCCTTGAGTGTATGGAAGATAGCTTCCTTATACAACTGGCAGGTGAGCCTACCAGCGGAGGTGCCTCACTAGACCTACTTTTCACAAACAAGAGCTAGTGGGAGCCGTCTTGGGCTTAGTGATCATGAAATAGTTAAGTTTTCAATTCTTAGTGAGGTAAGGAAGGGGGTTAGCAAAACCTCCACCTTGGACTTCTGGAGGGCAGACTTTGGGCTGTTCAGAAGCCTGGTTGGGAGAGTCCCTTGGGAGATAATCCTGTGGGGCAAAGGAGTCCAGGAAGGCTGGACACTCTTCATGAAAGAAATCCTAAAGGCCCAGGAGCAGGCTGTCCCCATGAGGCGCAAAATTAAAGGGTGGGGAAAATGGCTGGCCTGGATGAACAAAGAGCTCTTGATGGGACTTAAGAAAAAAAAATGGGTTTAGCACCTTTGGAAGAGGGGACAGGAAACCATGGAGGAATACAGAGATCTTGTTAGGTTATACAGAGAAAAAATTAGGAGGGCAAAACCCAGCTGGAACTCCACCTGGCCATTAATCTAAGGGACAGCAAAAAAAGTTTCTATGAATACGTCAATAAATAAACAGTCAGGGAGAATGTCCATCCCCTACTGGATACGGGGAGAAACACTGTGATCAAGGACAAGGAGAAGGCTGAGATACTTAATGCCTTCTTTGTCTCTGTTTTTATTTGTCAGACCAGCTACCCCCAGGGTATTCAGCCTCCTGGGCTGGAAGATAAGGATGGTGAGCAGAACACCTCCCCTGTAATCCAGGAGGAAGTAGTTAATGATTTGCTTATGCACCTGGACATGCATAAGATTATGGGGCTGGATGGAATTCAACCAAGGGTACTCAGGGAGCTGGCCGGAGAACTCACGAAGCCTCTCTCCGTTGTCTATCAACACTCCTGGCACACAGGAGAGGTACCAGATGACTGGAGGGTGGCCAACATGACGCCCATCTATAAGAAGGGTGATCCCGGAAGGAGGATCCCGGAAACTCTAGACCTGTCAGCCTGACCTCAGTACCGGGAAAGATCATGGAGAGGATCATCTTGGGTGAGCTCTCAAGCCAAGTGCAGGGCAGGCAAGGGACCAGGGCTGCCCAGCATGGGTTTATGAAAGGGACATCCTGCTTAGTCAACTTGATCTCTTTCTATGACCACGTGACCCACTTTCTCAATGAAGGGAGGGCTGTGGACATTGTCTACCTCGGCTCTGGTGAGGCCTTTGATGCCGTCCCCCACGGTGTTCTCCTGGAGAATCATGTCTCAGACAAGTGTACTCTTCACTGGATAAAATACTGGCTGGATTGCTGTGCCCAGAGAGTTGTGATTAGTGGGGCAAAATCCAGTTGGCGGCCAGTCACAAGTGATGTTCCTCAGGGCTCAGTTTTGGGGCCAGTCTTGTTTAATATCTTTACTGATGATCTAGATAAGAGGATTGAGTGCACCCTC
>JAOQGH010000019.1:67289391-67315280 GCA_025769975.1 Gallinago jamesoni | reverse complement strand
CTCTAGTGGCCAAGATTATTGGTTTGTGCTGGGGTGTTGTGCGTGGGGTTGTGGGTGTGGGGTTTAGTTGGTGGGTGCTTTTTTTGTGTGGTTTTTCTGGTTTTTGTGGTTTTGTTTTGTTTTGTTTTGTTTTGGGTTGTGGGTGTGTTTTTGTGTTTGTTTGGGTGTTTTTTTGTTGTTGTTGTTTTTTGTGGTTTTGGTTTGTTTTTTTTTTTAATATGGTTGGACTCGATGATCTCAAAGGTCTCTTCCAACTACTAAGATTCTGTGATTCTGCGAAATGGTCTAAAGTTGTGGCAGGGGAGATTTAGATTAGATCTTAGGAAGAATTACTTTACTGAGAGAGTGGTCAGGCACTGGAACAGCCTGCCCAGGGAGGTGGTGAAATCACCATCCCTGGAGGTATTTAAGAAATGTGTAGACAGACATGGTGAAATCGCCATCCCTGGAGGTAAATGTGTAGACATGGCCCTTCATGGCATGATCTAATGCCCCTTCCCTTCCCTTCCCTTCCCTTCCCTTCCCTTCCCTTCCCTTCCCTTCCCTTCCCTTCCCTTCCCTTCCCTTCCTTTTTTTTCCCGTCCTTTTTTTTCCCCTGTGGTTGGACTCAATGATTTCAGAGTCCAACCAGGATGATTCTGTGATTCTGTGATTAAGGGAACTTGGTCATCCTTGAGATCATGTGTCACTGGATAGCTGTGGTGGCCTAGTTCCCTAGGTCACCTTTCAAGATCACAGCAGAAAGAAATAAGAGGCTCTGGAAATCTAGCATTTAAGAACAGGTATAAAAAATGGTGAGAGAGTCAGAGGATTTCCCTTTAGATTCTGGTCTACAAGATGTCTAGCGGTGCTGGAAAGAAAACATGGATATGGGGAAAATGTCTCTCAAACTTTCATGGTGTACTTGTGCTGAGTGAAGTAGAGGAAACATTTCTGTTGACACAATCTTTAATTACACATGAGAAGATCCTGAAAGGTCAGCTTCAGTATTGAGCCTTACAGTAGATATATTCAGTATATCTACAATCTCCTATGTTAATAACAACTATTAATGTGAGACTAGGGATGGTGCTGTGATCTAGACTTTTTCTGAGTATTTCAAGTATTTCTGAGTAGAAAAACAAATCAAATTACAAACTGTAGAGTGACACTGAAATTATTTATTGTGGAAAAAAGAAGTTCCATGCAAGTTTTTTCCTGAGCCTTTTAGCTTTTCTCTTCTTCTTTTTGTTCTGTTGTTCTCATTCTAGTTTATTATTTGTTCAGCTCAGTTGGCTTGTGGTTCACTTAATTTTGACATATGACAAACAACATCGCCAAGTGCACACAGATGACGGATGGTACAATGATGACGGACTTACATTCATTCCAATTCTAAGTTCTTCTAAATAGGACATTTTTCTTTCTAAGTTCAACCTATTGCATGCATGAAAGTGGAGATTCACCTGACGTGATTGTTGGAGAAGAAAAAGGAGGAGAAAGTTGGACTGCGGTTTTGCAGCCATATTAACTTTATTTGGATCCTTTATCTCTAGGAGTCATCATCCCTCCCAATATTGTAAAGACACAATAAGTGCTTTTACCTTCTGATGTTTTGCATGGCAGTCTTAATGAGCTTCTTTCTCTGTCTTTCCCAGGAAGCAAGGAAAACTGCAGAGGAAACATCACAGGCTTGAACTTGCAGTTGCAATGGCAAGCAGAGCACTGGAAATAAGTGGCAGCAGGAGAGCAGAGAGTGCAGCTTGGTGGGGCCAGCTGTTATTAATGAACATGAAGGAAAGGCTGAAGAAACAAAATCCTGTTATTCATACTATATGATTACTAAAAATCTTTGGTGGTTCCCTAGTGTGTGCATGCTACCTCTACCTGTGGCTGGTGGCACAGCTGCTGCAAAAGAAAAGGAAGTAAAATCTTGCCAAATAGGAAATGAATTAAGCCAACTGTAAATCTTTCTTCATTTCAGTGGCCTCCCCTTACCAGGACATGAAGAAGATAGTTTCTCTGTTGGTCCCTTGCTTTTTGCTAATAAGGACCTTCTGCCTTAACACTAGAAACAATTGAGCGACTAATCCTTGGGGTTTTCTGAAGAACCTTCTTAGTTATGACTGCAAAGAGAGCAAGGAATATTTCCTTGAGTGCACAAAAGAACAGGTCCAGAGAACATCAGAAGGTGTAATTTGCTGCAAATCTTTTGCAAATGAAAGCTGTGAAGGGTATATGTCAGATTTTTGTGGTGTTCCATAACATTTAGGAACAGGATGTTAGCACTCTGCATGAATTTTATTATTTTTTTTTTTAGCAAAGCCTGACTCTAACACAAAACTGAAAAGTTCACTGTAATATCTTATTTTCACATCAGCATTGAAAAGAGGTGCTTGAAATTCCACAAAATTTTCTGGAAGATGAAACTAATATGAGACATGACTCTTTTGTCATTCTTGAAAAAAGAGCAAAAATCATGAGATACCCATAGATCTTGAATTTTTACTGATCATTGCATGATGGGTAACAGAGATTTTAAAACCCAATCATGTAGTGTCTGAGCTACAGTTAGACATAACTACAAAAAGCACATTCACCTTTGCAAGTCATGCAGCTACGATAAATGGTAAAACACCTTCAAACATATTTCTAAGTTCTTTTAAATCAGTGGATCCCAAACTTCCTACAGGTTTGCCAGCTTAGTCTGCAACTACTGCTTTATTCTGCTCCTGTTTGCCCTTTTTTTTTTCCTGTACCTTCCTTTCCAGTTCCTGAAGGCTCATTCCATAGCTCTTTACTTCTATTTCTTTTCTTCTTCTTTTCTTATGTTTGCTATGGCCTTTTTGTGCCCCTCATCCCTCGTGCTGATGGCATCAGCGTGAACCAGGCTGGTAACTGTTATTGCTTTGGGCCCCTCACCATATCCCGTCCTTAAATTTGGCATAAGTCATTGGTAATGTTGCTCATTCATTAGAGATCAGTGGAAGACAAGTCACTGTTTCTATTAAACTAGGACTTTGACTCCCTAATTTGCCAAAGTCACATCATTTTATTCTTGAGCTGAGCTTGGACATATGTTAGGGGAAAGGCAAGATAATGATTTTGGGCAGTACCTCAATCTTCAGGAACAGCTTTAGACCGAGATGATTTTTTTTTTTTAATTTGTTTTAATTACTAGTCAAAATTTCTAAAATTCTGGGAGGCGAGGACAGAAAAAAAGTTGCTTTCACTAGAAAATCCTAGATTGAGGTAATCTGACTTATTTTTCAGCACATAATCATTAATCTTTTACACAGATGCTAACAGCCACTTAGAAATGTATATTCCTATGGGGAAAAACCTACTTGATATGCATCTAAGTTCTGCAATGTTTAGACAAGATAAAACTATGATTTGAAATGAGCATGAATCTAAAGAAATTAAATGCAGGAATGCTTGACTTTTTGTTAGTGGAAGGCATAGAACACTTAGGACTTTTACTGTTCAGAGTATATTATGAACAGAGCTATTTCTGGGGTTTTGGTGTTGTTGGTTTTTTTCCTTTGTTTTCCCCAAATTACATATAAAGCAATATAATAGCAGAGGTAGATTTAAATACTTTTTATTGAGATTCAATCCTGCAAAACCCAAAATTTTTCCTCTATTTTTCCTCTATTTCCCCAGTAGATGGTCAATCAGACAGTATGATAATGCTGCAATTTCCAGACATATGTAGGCTCTGCTGAGTAGAAATAAGAAGCTGTTTCAAGAGAGACTGGCTCTTCTGGAGTGTCTTTTCACAGAGTCCTCATTGCTTCACAGCAACAGTTCCATTCTTCTGGATTTCAAACTGAAAACCACAGCCTTTGGGGAAATCTTTCCTATATTCTTTTTAAAGCAGCCCAAGCGATCAGCTCCTGTAGTGCTGCAGTGTTGTCTTGATTAACCCCTTACAGGTATTTCAGGATAACTGTGTAAACTAAAAAGCAGAAATGGAAGGTAGCCAGACAATCTAGTCTGATCTCAGTAGATTAATTCTAAATAATAGAGGCTAAGGTTAAAACATGAAAAGCAGTACAATGTTAAAGATATCCAAGCTAGCTCAGAATGCATGCTAAACAGCATAAAGATGCTAGTTTGTATCAAAGAAGTGCAAATTTCTTATTAAGCAATGCGAACATGCCTTGAATTCCATAGAAAAAATATTGCTCTTTGTAAACATTTTTTTTTGGTATCATCTCAAGAACATGATGTCTTCCCCACTTCTCTTTGACCAAATAGCTTTCTTGCTGTAGCTGTTCAAGGAAGACCCTTCATCTCCCTCTTCCAGGAGATCTAGGATGGGTCTTTTGCTGCAGTCTCCTGAGCAGAAAGGAAAGGTATCCTTCAAAGTTGATTTGTACTCCAGCCATCTTTCCACTTAACAAAAATTTACTCCATGGCCTTCTTAGGAAGCAAAATATTCAAAAAGCATAACCACAATTTGAACAGGATAGATTTTGAAAGCAAAGTTTGATGAAGAGCTATAAAGCATTGGGATTGCTGCTGCATTTGGAGGACACAGAGGCAGGTACTGCTTATTTGACTTCTTTGTATGTGACCAGAGGCCCCTTTTTTGATATTGTATTTCCAACCTGCCAAGAAGTTTTGATTGATGAATTGATTTCAGTGGGGTCCTATACAGACTCTTTGACACAAATGCTAATTCACAGACATATGACACAAATGCTAATTCTCAAAATAAATGTCCCAAACTGGGACATGATGACTCACTATCATCATCTGCAGCCAGAATTCTTATTTATTATTTAACATTAGTATGTAGTTATGTAGTAGTATGTGGTACAGTGTTCGTAGTTAAACTACATATTTGGCATCCTGTGTCAGTCAATTTTATGTCCTGAACAACTTGATTTAGCTGGAACTGCTCTGAGCTGAGAATCGAACTGTGTGAACTCCAGAAGTTCATCCCAACTTGCAGTACTCCATTCTATGGTACTGTCATTGTATGTCAATGAATCAGCCAATATTAACACAGAATATTAGGCTCTGTCATATTTTTTTCACTAAGAACAAGCTACTTCTCATTGTCACCCCAGAAATGTATTTAATCTGAGAATAAGAGACTGTCTTTAAGCAAGATAGAGCCTCTTACTTAAAGAAGGGTCAGTCTGAAAATTCACACCAGGGTACTCAGGCTACCAAGGAAAATCTAAAGAAGAGACAGTCTTCCATGACTCTTGGAAAAATTGCTTCAAAATTATTTGTATTTAGAGTGATTTTTTTTCCTCCATATGTCCACTTGGGATCTTATCCATTTTTATTTATTTCCACTGTTTCTCTTCCTCCCTGCAGACACTTCTGTGAAGATCCCATCCCTGTCCCCTCGATCCCCTCCCCAGAAGCACTGGGTTGCTGTTAGGAGCTCAGAAGCTTGCTCTGCTCCAGGCAGAATCAGTTCTAGCCCCACAGCCTTTCCTTACAGGGTAAGTGCTTCAGCCCTTGCTCAGTGTCTGTCCCTGAGCTTCTCTAGTTTGTAAAAATATTTCCCATACTGGGAGACTGAAAACTGAATTTGTTAACCAGACAGGGTCTAGCAAGTGCTGAGCAATCACTTCCATCAGTCTCCACCTTGTGCTCCTGCAGCCCAAACCGATGATAATCTTAATTGCTGCCCAGAGATACTCCTGGCTGGTACTTCTCACCACCAGAGCTGCAGAGCCGGTCCCTGGCTGGTGATCCCCTAGGCTGTATTATTTCAGGAGGCTAATTCACCTCAACTGCATGTTTTCGCATTTGTCCTTGATAAGTTTCATGAGCCTGTTCCTCCTTGCTTGTCAGGTCCTTCTGGACGCCAGCCCCGCCCTCCAGTGTATTGACTGGTTCTGCTAGATTGGGGTAATACATGAACTTGGTAAACGTGCACTCTTTCAGCTCATTTATATTGATTAAGGTTTTTTAATAACACATATTCCAGGGCAGAGACCTAAGGAACCTCACCTGTAACAAACCCCCAGGCAGAATATGAACTAGTAACTGCTACAGTGATCCAGCTAATTTTGACTCTTCTTTGTCCACACGCTTACAACGCATAGGCATATATTACATCCAATAGTTTTGTTCACAAATCTAGCCATTTTATCACGGGTTGAAGCATGATATGCCCTTGCTAAATGCAGGCTGACTATTTCTCATCAACTTCTTGTTATTGATATGCCTAGAAATATGCTTCAAGAGGACTTGCTCCATGATTTTTCCACGCACCCAAGTGAGGCTGTCTGGTCTGCACTTCCCTGCATGATCCATTTGGACTTTTTTGAATATGGATATGACACTTCATTTTCTCCAGTTGTTGCAGATTTATCCTGATTTCCATGGCCTTTCAAAGATGATAGAGAGTGTGGCCTTGGAAGGACATTGGCCAGTTCTCTGGGCATCCTCAGATATAGCCCATCAGGTCCAATAAAACTGCATGGGCTGAGTTTTCTCCAGTGATTCCTAACCAGGATCTCCTTCATTACTGGTTATCTAGAAAAAAGGCCTGGGAGACCTTTCTGATGAAGGGAAAATGGTGAAAGGAGTTGTGTGTTGTGTAGGCAGAAGAATATAAAATTGTACCAAAGTACAGTCTGTAAGCAATAAATAAGAGAGAAGCCAAAATTGATCTTTAGAGCATTGAGAGATGCAAGCTAATGTATCTTAGTGAGACATCATTCTCTTATCTGTTGTGTAAGTTGTTATGATGTGCACAATTTCTGCATGGGGAAAAAAAATCCACTATTTTATCACCAATAATAAAAATGTGTTTTTCAGGATACCTGTGGGTACTTGAAACATATATCTTCTACAATGTGGTAATTGCAGAATGTTGGATATTATTTCTAATTTGCAAATTTGCCATGAAGCAATTTCACCTTGAATTCATAATTAGGGCATATTATGCCGAACAGTTATTCAGACGGAAAAAAGAACATGGAATTTCAGAATAATTTGGAATTGAAGACCTCCTTAAAAAACACGGGCAGAAAAAGAACTGTATTGGTTCACAGCTGTAACCTCGCAATCCCACTTCTGCTAGCAGCAGAGACCTAAGAAAAAGAATCATACATACATAAGAAACATTCTTTGTGAAAGAAGTGAGATAATCGTGGTGGAGATTTTTATGTTTTATATTGTGGGACCACATAAAAGACAGGCTAAGAACTTCTGATATTAAAAAAAAAATCATATTGTTCTGTTGTACTGATTAGCAATGCTTATGAAAATCAACACAGAGTCAGGGAAAGCAATGATATTAAAATAGGCATATAATATAGGAATATACCAAGCATATTAGGCTTAGATCTTTAAAGCTGCTTAAAGGACTTGGATACCACTTCTCAGTAACATATAGGTTTAGCAGTTAGGAATGAGCAAATCCAGGGGGAAAACAGCTGCTTAAACAGCTTCTAAGATTTTGAAAACACAGAAAAGGAGAATATGGTCTAATTCTGAAAACACCTAAATAGAAATAACTTTTCTCTTATTAATAATCTCTAACTCAATGGGACGGCTGACATGAATATAATTACCTCATACATACATAAGCATTTTAGGCTTCCATGTATCAGAGACAATACCTCTGAGTACAAAAAAATTAGAGCTTTAATAATGAAATCTCATTACTGGCAAGTGTCTCTTCAAATGTTTGACAGTAAACTTACTGGCAGAATGAATAAAATGTCAATGTAATATTGCTTAGGAGATTATAAGGTACACACGTTATAAATTAAGAGAAACAAATTAAACATTTTTTTTTAAGCTAGGTGTTTAGGGCTTCAAACTGTTATGCAAGTACATTTTACACATGGGATGAAATTCAATTTGGTGAAAGTATAGGTTTAAAATAAAAGGATCTTAGAGTAAGAATAGTCAATGAGAAATAATGATATAGCAACAATGCTTTTGAGACTTCCAAACATAAACAAGTATCTAATTCTTTCTTTAAAAACAATAAAAGTTATTTCTTTAAAAAAAAATTGCTATAATATTATCCGGACACTCCATTGTCCAAGTATTTTTAGTCTGAGAAAGCAAAATTTTTCCAGATAAAATTTTCAAGATATATTATCGAAATTCAGGCATTAAGAAAACATTTTGCATGATCCAAAGACAGAAAAAAAGTGTTTTCATATGACCTGCTGTATCTGATTTTAAGCAGTCAAAAGCAAGATGACTCAATTTAAAATTGTTATTCCTTGTAATTTACAAGTTAAACACTGGAGATTTTTACAGTAATACATTTCTATCTACTCATCGATGGGACTTAATCCACACACAGAGGGCACAAAGCATGCACTCTGGAAGCACCATATTTACATTTCAAGAAAGGATTAATACCCATGAACCTCAGGAGTAACAGAACATGATGCCTTATGAATAACTGATTTATCTGAGTGAAACCAACGCATTCATGGATTTGTTTCTTTCTGAAACACTGAGGATAGACCCTCAAACTGTGGAAAGGCACACACAAGAGCAGTGGTACATTGAGTGTATCCACACAGGATTTTAGAAGCCAGCACATTATGAAGTGCAAAAGAGAAACCCAAGTGTACCAAACCCCTACATAGACCAAAATTTCAACGGCAATATGTAAGACTCTCCTGGATTAAAAGAGGGAGGGAGGGGCAGATGCAATTTGAATCCTGGCTCAAGGTTTATATTAATTCAAATGTCTTTTTTTTTAAAAAAAACCAGCTTTAGTGTGTTTCCTGTGCCATGAGATTCTCAAAGGAGAAGCACAGCTTTTTAAAATTAAAGTAATTCCCAAGGGAGCAACTAGTCAGACACAATTCACATTCAGTTCAGTTTTTATGAAGTGCAGCAGCTAAAAATGGAGGAGAGAAATGTGCAGAATTCACAAAGAAAATACCTGCTCAGAATCAGCATGCATGTAATTGTGCTTATACCAGTGTTTGACAATTGGCTGGAGAGGTCAAGAGATACTTGAAAGGGTGAAGTTAAAGTCATTTATATCAGTGACGTCCAGTCTTCAAGTAATTAGATCTTCCTCTTTCTCAATATATGGCATGCTACGACTACCCAGAGCTTTGCATTTGCAGTGGAGGAGGAATGCAAGCATACTACTCTCGACAATATGTGACTGTTACTTTTTTGAACTAAACCTCAAGTTTCTTTGTCTATTGACAGTGATTTAGTAAAAAAAAAGAGAAATTACAGGGATTACTGTGGATATATGTAACCTAAACAGTAGAGAGAAAGAGAAGATAACTGTGGTATGAATGATATGAAGATAAAATGTGAATCTGTGATTCTGTGAAAACAGAAGTTAGTTTACAGGAGCTACTTGGCAAAGATTACAGAGAAGAATATATTTTAAAAAACTCTCATGGAACCAGGAATAGAACACTTACCTAGTCATAGTTCTTTTTATTGGGATAAATTATAATTCTGGAATGAAATTTCATTTGTTTTAAGAACATTTATACTTCTCTCCATTTTTATATAAATATATGAAAATCAAGAGATACTAGATATCTCACAAGAAAGAAACCTGAATTAAGAGAATTTCAGACCAACGAGGTAAAAAACTGAAAGAAGAAACTCTAATAACCTTAAACCTAGAATTAAGAACTTAATTCAGGATTAATTTTCAGAAAAGAAGATGAGAGGAAAACACTTCTTTTGCTTCTTCAGTCTATATATCTTGCATAAATCAACTGAAAACAATAAGGATCTTCCTTTGCAGATGATAAATTTCTTGTGAAAAAAATCCATATTTGCATGCTTGTATCTAACTATATATCTGAGTGTGTATGCGTACATAAATGTATATAATGTAATCACTTTTTTTTTTTCCTCCAAAGACTTCAATTCTCATTCAGGCAGCTCCTTTTTAGAGTTCCACTTCCAGATTCCCCCATTATGATGTTTATGTCATACTAAGCATTCACTGAGTCATGCTTTCACAAAGAAACCATGGAAATTACAATACACTCAAATCCTGGTGACTGTTATGGACCTTTGGTTATTAGTGCCAGGGCCAACCTGGGGTCAGTTCCAGCAAGAATTACAAAAAATTACTTGCCTGTATTGTTCCAAGCCATTGGTTGTTTGTTTGGGTTGCCCTGAAGATTGTAATAAGTGTAAATTCATGGTATGTGTACTCATGCATTTGATACAGGTTAACATAACCCTTCATGTAAATGTGTTTGAATTATCATTCTTATAATCATGGTACCCTTTATTTCTCTGTCTTTTGACTACAGGAGAATACTAAGCTATTAACAACCACATGAGTAAGAAGACAAATTCATTTTCACAAGCAAACCGTTGGGGTGTATATAGAAAACTGATACATGGAAGGAAAAGAAACCTGAGAAAAATATAAAAACTTTGGTTAAAAGACTGGAAAATGTGTATTTATAATACATGGCATTTCTCAGGCATTCATTGTCTTTCTTTGGAGGCAGGGCTGGCAGCCACCTTTTTTTTTTTTTTTTGCACTTACAACAAATCTGCAACCACAGTGTCCTGTCTCTGATACAAACCTGTGTTGATTAATATCAAAGAGGCAAGATGCTTGTATAATGCATAACTTTTATATCTTTGCCTTTCCTATCACCACCCTCACCATACTAGTTCTCTATTCACTTCCTAACAGCCAGAAGCAACTGTGGAGGAAGTCCTTCAGTTACATCTCGACATATTTGTACTGGAGAGTATCAACACCAAAAATATATTTCCCATGACTTTGTGCTGATATTCTTTAAAAAAAAAGGACATTTCCACTGGGAAGTATCATAGCAATCTCATTTTTCTTATGTATCTGCTCATTACAGAATTGAAACGATGAACAAGACGTTGCCTACAGTAATATAAATTGGATTGCAACCCCAGATTTGCAGTGCTGAATCCACATTCAGTAGCATAGTATGACAAGCATGTATAAAATTTCCTGTGGCTAAAAAAGAAAGACTTGGTAGTAACCATACTAGCTCTGTAAAACATGGAAAAACTGCAACCTATTCTCTTCTATGCTGTATGAAAAGCTGAATGTGAATATTCTCTTTCATGTCTACATGGAGGTTTGAAACCAATCACAACAGTAAAGCCTACCTTCTTTCTGGTATCTTCTGCTTTACTTTAAAGAGAACCTCAATCAACATCTTTCTCACCTTCAGCAATAATGACATCAAATTTCCCCCTTAGATTAATGTTTGGGGAGAAAATATATATTACCTGTAACAATTGCATACATAGAGGGAACTCCACCAGCTGCCTTTGATATTCTTCAGCTGATCTCTAGCAACCTTCTCAAGAGACCTAGTTCATCAGCCTACCTGGAAACAAGTGCAGTCCCATTGAGAGACCATGAAAACAGAGTTTTAACAAAATTATAAAAGGAGTGAATGAGATGAATGCATAATTTTTACTCACCAAATTTCACAAATCTGGAATCATGCAGCACTTATTGACACGTGATATTTTATTAAAGCAAAAAAGAGAAAAATTATAATTTTTTTTAAAGTGAATAGTGAACTTGTAAATTTTTAGACTGGACACTGTGGAGCAAGACAGCATCAGAAACATCGGAAAGAATTAGACAAATTCATAGGATTTGTAACCAAATACTGAAAGGAATATACAGACCTCTAACATCTCTTATCCAAGATTACAAAAGTTGTGGACTGCATAGCATGGATAGGGTTTAAGATCAGGTTGAAGAATGTCTCACACATTTTACCTTACAAGGAAGTGCAAGTTGTACAAATAAGCTACTTACCTTGGCTTTGGTTCAGATACAAAGGTGATGAAACTCACAAACTCACTTAAAAATTATTCTCTTAAAGTTCACACTCAGGCAATTTTGCTAGTATTTACTTAATTAATACTATATCCTTCCAGGTCTTTGACACAAAGGGCATAAATTAGTCAGTCATGGTCTAAAAAAAATGTTTGTAAGAGATTACTATTGTGATTTCTCAAGTTCTTCTTTCAACTAGAATAAAAATACTTTTAATTATTCTGGGGTGAGTTTGGTTTACTAGCCTACCTTCCCCATTGTGTTCAGGCATGGAATTTAACAGCAAGATATCTTTCTGGTTTTCTGTATGTTATTGTAGTATTTGGTTTAAATCACTGAAGAATAAACATGAATGGGTAACATATGAGTGAATAATCTGCAGAATGATGAAATGAAACCTATTCTAATTTACTTGGTTGGCCAATGAGAGGTAAGTGCTAATGCCATAACTGAATTCATTAGGAAACCATGCCACTAATTATCAATTACTGCAGGACAAACGAGCCAAAAGTTTCTTTGCTAATTGTCTTCCCTCTTTCCTCCATACACATGCACATACATACCTAGTATCAGTCAAAATCTCTACCTTGATGCACGTTTCCTAATATGCAAAGGAAAAAAATCCGTACTCATCACTGAAAGGGTTATTCTGTTAGTTCCACCTTTTGTGCATGTATTTAGTATTCTCCTTCATTATTTCTCTGTGTGTGTTGTGTGTTCAAAGTAGGTCTCTCTCTACAAAAATAAACAAACAAGCAAACAAACAAATAAAACCCTTCTCTTAATTAAGTACCTCGTATTCATTAGGATAGTTTTATCTGTTCCTGAAGAGATCTTTATGCATACATTTAGAAATAATTTGAGCTTTTAAAAGAAACTTCAATAAAATTAGTCAGCAAGAAGCTAGCAACAAATAACCTGTGGAATATGGATTCTCCTCCTTGACCACAAACCATATAAATTCAACCATAATCATCCACAACAGGAGCAGACCAAGTATATATTATTGTCTTACATGCTGCAGTGTTGCTTATGATGTTTATGTGTTTCCAAAGAGCCATATTTGCCCATCGTTTCGAGCTTTCAGTTGCAACCACTGTTATCAATGGTGTCTCAAAGATCTTGAATACCGCTACAGCGATAAAATTTGATCATGCACTGACAAGCAGCATTGGAGCATATAACTGGAAAAGAAAAAGCACTGGAGGCCCTTGGGCATCTATTGAGATTTTGATTGCTGAGAACTGGACAGCAAATGAACTGTGGGGGTATTTCTAAGGCACTAGGATCTCCAAAGATAACTTTGGACACCTGATTTCCACTCCATGGTTTCTGTCTGTGCTTAAGCACACAAAATGAGACTAATTTTCCCCAAGAAATCATAGTTTTCTCACATAAAAATTAATTTTGTTAACTGCTGAATTTCTGCCACAAACTCCCTCTAGATAGCTGTATCCTGTTTCTATAAAATCAAGGAGATACTTAAATGTTCAGTAGGTGATAGTGAAATAAATTTTCAAAAACCAGTTCTGTAAAATATTTTTGAAAATAAACAAGATATATATTTTTTTAATCAAACTAAGTATGGATTAATATTACTTCTGGGAATCTGTCCAACTCTTCCTATCTTTCCTATAGCCTCCATGTTCTACACAGCAGCTTGCCTTCCTAAGGTTTTTATTTTGCTCTTTGTTAGGGTCAAAGGATAAATGCTTTCAACTCACCTTTATGCATATGCAGAATTGTATTTCTCTTAGTAACAAATAGCTGAAAACATTTTAGGAAGTTATATCCTTTAATATTCCTAGAAATATCACAAGATTTTGGCCTTCTCCTTCAAAGGTATAGAGAAGACTTTATATCACAGTATGTAATATAAAGGCCTATTTGTAAGACTATTAGAAGCCCTTACATCCACTCTGTCAAAATACTATAATGCATGCCATTGTAAAATCTTTCATTTTAGAGAAATTCACTGAAAATATGCATCATATAAAGTGTGTCATTTAAAGAAAATGAGTGTTAACCTCAGCTTGATCTCTCAAATAAACAGCAGAGATACTGTGATCCTGACAGAACTTCAACAGAAAGTTCATGTTTGTTTTTAAACCAAACATCATGTAGAACAAATTCCCTGAGCTGTTAAACTGTGCTAGAAAGATTTATAATGTTCATTTATTTTAGTCTTATCAAAATCTAATATAACTGATCCAGACTATATTTAGTGGCACAACATACCAAAATTTTTAAAACAACACCAATTATAGTTAAATATAAGCAACAGTTAAATAATAAAAATAAGGTTTCTCAGAAACACCCTTGAAAGTCGACCTTGCTATCTCAGGGTGGAATCAGATTTTCCTTATATATTTGTCTTTGTGCAAAATCTACAGTTACTTCTAAAAATCCTTAGTTATGACACTCTTATTGTACTGATCCTAATGTTCCTTTGCTTCTGTTTGAGCCCATAGGTCCTCAGGATTTATACAGTTCATAGGGAACTGCACAGTTCCCTCTTGCTTGCAATAATTTTTTACAGTCAAACAAATAATTTTAACTCTTACTATTTTTTATTTCTATAGGTTAAAAAAAAAAACCAAAACAAAACTCGAATTCTTTCAGTCATTCTTGGTAGCTCATCTTTTCCAGTCTTCTATTTATATCTGGTTATCTTCTTCATTTTCCTAGTTACTTATTTAAATATTGTTTTAATGCCTGATGGTAATATTTTTGTCTTGACCCTTGTGGTGCTTGTTGTACTTCATGGTGGTACTTCACCTTGATCTAGTATATCTCTCTAGTTACACACTAAGATTATACTTTTATCTAACCTTTCCACATAGTTTTTATTAAAACAAACACCAACTTGCCATACTTCCACCTAGGTTATCGTAGTAAGTAAAAAGTAACTCAATCTAAAACTTCCATTAAAACTTTTATTTGATGTCTGCTCTTCCCTTTGACATCTATTTTTAGCACTTCCACATTGGGACACTGTTCAGTGTCCAATGAGAATTCATGAAGTTCTAAAGGCCATCATAGGAACAGGAAAAGCCTAGTAAAAACCCCAGCAACAGCATCAAGGTCAGCACAGTCGCTGCCTATGTGGCATCCAAAACTGACCCTGCACTCCACGCATCCCTGTCAGACAGTACCCTGGACAAACAGTGCACAAGCAGGGTTTGAGGCAAAGTACCAAGTTTAGAGTCCCAAAGGCTGTCCCCTCCCTCTCTAAATAATGAGGGACCCAGGGTCCCTTGTGCTCTCCTGCAGAGTAGGATACTGCAGGCTGGGCCTGCAGGCTGGGCCTGCCGAGTAGGATACTGCCTGTGGGCCGAGATGCCTCTTAGAGTTACATCTTGAGGCCAAGAGATTCCTTGCTACAACAGATCCTCCATAAGTGGTTTATCACCGGCTAAACTTTGAAATCTTAGCTAACTGAAACAAAAGGATTGATTGCGCGTCTATAATCCTTTAGACGTAAACTGCCGAGGAAGTTGGTGAGGCACAAGTCTTGGGAGGAGTGGCTGAAGAAATTGGGGTTGTACAGCTTGGAGAAAAAAAAGGCCACGGGGAAACCTTATGGCCCTAGAACTCCCTGAAAGGAGGTTGTAGTGAGGGGGGGTGTCAGTCTCTTCTCTCAGTGAGGAAGTGTTAAGAAGAAGCAGCCTGAAGTAGCGCCAGAGGTTTAGATTGGATATTAGGAACAATTTCTTCAATGAAAATGTTGTCAAGCATTGGAACAGGCTGCCCATGGAAGTGGTGAAGTTTCAATCCCTGTAAGTATTTAAAAGCTATGCAGACATGGAGCTGAGAGACATGGTTTAGTGGTGACTCGGCATTGCTGGGTTAATGCTTAGACCTGATGATGTGAAAGGTTTTCTCCAACCATGATGATTCTGTGATTCAGGGCAAGTTTCAATAGGATGGGGCCAGACTCTTTTCAGTGGTGCCCAGGGACAGGACAAGGGGCAATGGACACAAACTTGTACATGGGAAAGTGCATCTCAACATGAGGAGAAACTTGTTGACTTTGAGGATGAGAGATAAGCATGAGGGGACAGGGTTGGCCCAGAGCCTCCCCCTGTGCCCAGGGCTGGACTTCCCTGCCTTCCCCTGCCATACCCAGGACGCTGCAGTGGGCAGAGCAGCTGGGCACTGGGGAAGAGGGGCTTCTCCAGTGTGGCTCTGGGGCTTCAAGGCCACCGTTACCAGGCGCTTGCTGACCGCCCATGGCTGCTCTGTCTCCAACAGCTTCTGAGCTGGTGGCGCTTCAGGAACTTGGAAGCTCTAAGGAGGGCTTCAGAAGAGGCCTGCAGAGCAGCAGAGACTATGAGATGACACCACTGCCACGGTGGCAGGACCTGGGTGTCACTGGCAAGGGCATGGGGATGGCAAGTATTGGGGGTTCAAGCCCTAGCCTCAGATATTTACAGGTGCCGCTGGGAAGTCCCTGGGGGCTCCAGTGTTTAGGTCTGTGTGGCTGCGTGCTGCTGCTCTGCTCTGCTGGATTGAGCAGGGCATGGGTAGGGAATGTCCCTGCCCAGCTTCTCAGCTGCTGCCAGCTCCGTGGGCTCTGACCCCTCCCAAGGGCACCATTTGTGGCACATTCAAAGGGCTTAGAAATCCCCACCTGAGACACGCTAGGGTTGTTATTGTGCAGGTGGAAGAACAGGGACATCAGGCTCTTCTGCACATCCTTCCTCATCTGCTTTTTGTGGGTGCCAAGTGTAACTTCCACCACATCTCTGTAGAGGAGGACAGAGCACTCTCACATGTAGCTGGACTCCTAGGAGGAGAGAAGGAAGAGGGGAGGACCTCAGTCCTGGCTCCTTCAAGCCCACAAGTGAGAAGACGAATGCTTGTGGCTCTCTCTGGTGACAGTAACCGCTGGCTCTATTGTCAACTAGAGCTCAACCATGGCCAGGTCAGCTGGACCTGCTGCTCTGATGGTGGGCTAAAGCGGGCAGGAGGCCATGACATCCCCAACCATGGTTGTTGTGCTGGTTTGTCCCAGCCTCCTGACACCCCCACTGTCAAGACCCCAGTAAGGGAGATGCTCATTACCATCTCCTGGTCAAAGCCCTCATTGGGTCAGACTCTGCTGGTGCTTTCCTGCTCCACTAGTGGCACTGGGTCCTCATGTGCACCTGGTAGCCTGAGCAGAAGGGGAAACTGCAGTGTAAATGGCAGGAACAACAGAGCACTGGGAACAGCACATGAGGACGTCAAGGAGAGCTCGGTGCCTGGCTGATGTCCTGCTCCAGCCTCAGAGGAGTTTGCTGCCCCTTCCTCTAACAGAGGAGAGGGGCCAAGGCAGGAAGGCCCCAGCCCACCCCAGCTCTCTTACCATGTCGCAGCTGCAGAAGGAACCCGTGGAAGGCTTACAGTGCCTGCCCAGCCCCATGGCTGTTCTCCTTGTAATCCTAGGCATAGGGGAGGGTGAGGAACCCCATCAACTGTCCCAGGAATGGTAGAGGCTTCTTTAGGAAGAAGAAGAGGCTAATGACTCTGTTGGGCAAGTCCTGTGGCAGAGAAGGGGGAGCAGTAGCTGCAGCTCTGGAGGGTTCTGCCCTGTGCTGTGCCCTGTGGAGACCCAGCCTGCTGGCATCAGCCCAGAAGAGACAAATGGGGAGGAAGGGCTGCCAGGGCTGGGCTTGCAAAATGCTCCCATGCTGTGGGATGGAGCTGGCTGCTGAGTAAAAAGGCATAGGAGGGAGCAGCTCCCAAAGGGGCAAAGATGCTGGCACGGGACTGAGCATTGTCAAATGCCCCTGCCCTAAGCCCAGCCTTCCCTCACAGGGAGGGCAGCACTACCAGCTATGTTGGGGCAGCAGGATGGGGCAAGGGGTGCCGAGTGGTCGCCTGCACTGCAGGCCCCTTACTCCAGCAAGAGGTTCTCAAGTTATGGCTCAGGCTTACAATCCTGCCCAGAGCCCTCCAGTGCCTAGTTACTTCCAGCAATGTTATGAGGGGAAGCAGGATCTAGGAAGGCAAAAGTGGGTGGTCGTCCCTGGGAAACAACAACGGCTCTTGGGGAGGGCTGTCCCAGCAGTGCCAGCTGCCAGAGCAGAGGACTGGGGAAGGATGCTCAGGCTCCTTCCACTGCTTTTGTTTCACGCACTCCAGAAGGTCCGTGCTTTCTCTTCTCTTTAGGGTAGGGAAGGAAGAGACCCCAAAAGACCTGCTCTTGGCAAACACCTGACCTGCAAGAACATCAACACTGCCCAGATGCTGGAACTCAGCAAAGCACCAGGCATTTCTACCTCCAGCACACTGTCCTGTGTTTTCAGGGTCTGTAAGAGGATAGAACAGCTGGCATGCTTTGTAAATAATTGGCCACCCACTTTGTAAATAATTTCTTTCTTATATCTCCTCTAAATCTACACTGCTTCAGTTCAAAACCATTGCCGCTTCTCCTGTCACTTATTTATTAAAGGCTCAGGGCTCCATACTGAGCCAGTTCTCTTTAATATTTTTATGAGTGACCAGGATGAAGAGATCGAGTGCACTGCTGCTAAATTTGCTGAGTACTCTGAGTTGGGAAGGAGTGTTGATCTGCTGGAGGGTAGGAAGTCTCTTGAGAGGGACTTGGCTGAGGTGGATGAATGGGCCAAGGCCAATGGTGTGAAGTTCACCAAGGGTGAGTGCTGGGTCCTTACACTTGGATCACACCAATCCCATGAACATCACAGGCTGGCAGAAGAGTGGCTGGAGAGCTGCCCGGCAGAAAAGGACCTGGGGGTTTTGGTCAGCATCTGGCTGAATATGAATCAGCAGTGTTCCCTGGCTTGTATCAGGAATAGTGTGGCCAGCAGGACTGGACTAGTGAACATACCCTTGTAGTGGGCAGTGGTGAGGCTGCACTTTAAATGCTGTGTCCAGCTCTGGCCCCTCACTGTGGCCAGAGAGGGGCTCTTCACCCCCCTTCCAAGGCTCCTGCTCCAGCTGTAACTGTTAGTGTGGGGGCTGGTGGGTATATCAGTACTTTGGGGGACGGATGGGAACATGGCACGCAAAGGCTGTCTGGACTAGTCGCCTCAATGTCTGGCTAGTATGCAAGTGGCACTCCAGGGCTGTATGGTGAACAGGCTGGTGACATTCATGTAAAGTTTCAATTGTCTAGTTGGAATTAAACTAGATGTAATGGGGGAGAGGGACAATAAAATCGGGCTTGTCTGTTACAAGCTGTGGGACAACGCATCAGGGTTAGAGGAACGAATGTTAGGGTGGGTTAACAGGATGTTGAACAGATTGTAGAAGAGAAAAGACCAGAACAAGGAGTAGAATAAGCAGAAATGCTAACAAAAGACAATCCGTAAACAGCGCCTAACGACTGTACTGATTAGAGAAGAATCCACCCACCTGGTAGTTTGGTTTTGCAAGAAGATTGGGCAAGAAGATAACACCGATGGACTTACTGATCTGAAAGTCTATATAAGCTGAGTGTTGTAATAAACGATTCTGGTTGCACCTCCAATGGGGTCCGTGCCTTCATACACTACATGTTAGTAAGGGCCTTCAACCTGTTGCCCTGAGGCATGTTGCGGATGCTGCATCTCAGTCCAAGTCTTATGACTTGGAGATGAGCCAGGGGCTCCTGATGTAGTCAGAGTCAACAGGGAAATGCCTGTGAAACACCTCACGGCAGGTTCCTCTAAGAAGGCATCATAGCCAACAGCACAGCTGAAGTGCCTCTACACGAACGCCATGCCACAGCATGGGCAACAAACAGGAGGAGCTGGAAGCTCCCTTGCTGCTGGAAAGCTGTGATATAGTGGCCATTACCGAAACCTGGTGGAATGAATCCCACGACTGGAGTGTGGCTATTGATGGCTACAAGATGTTCAGAAGAAACAGACAAGGAAGGAGGGGCAGAGGTGTTGCCCTCTATGTTAAGGAATGGATAAAGGGTGAAGAGATATCCCTAAAGAATAGCCAATAGGAACTTGAAATCTTAGGGGTAGGTACTGGGGATCGAGTTAACAAGGGGAACCTTGTGGTTGATATCTACTAGAGGTTGCCTGATCAAGGGGAGCCTGCTGATGAAGCCTTCTTACTCCAGCTCCAGGAGGCATCATACTCGAAGGCTCTCATCCTGCTGGGGGATTTCAATCACCCCAATGTCTGCTGAAAAAGTAACACGCCAAGCTCTAGACAAGCCAGGAGATTCCCGGAGTGCCTTGATAATAACTTTCTTAGACAGGAAATAGACAGCCGTGCCTGAGGGGATGAGATACTGGACCTGATATAGTCACCAATGCAAGTGAACTCATCAGGGGTGTCAAGACTGGGGGCAGCCTGGACCGCAGTGATTAAGCACTGGTGGAGTTCACAGTCCTAAGAGATACCGGCCAGACAAGGACAAGTCGGCACCCTGAAATTTAGGAAAGCAAACATCTAGCTCTTAAAAGAGGTAGTCAAAAGGAACCCCTGGGAAATGTTCCTCATGGACAAGGGGGCAGAACAGAGCTGGAAGATCTTTAAGTGCAGTTTCCATAAAGCATAAGAGGTCTTGATCCACAGGTGTAAGAAATTAAACAAGAAAGGGAAGAGAGCAGCATAGTTGAGTGGGAACCTGCTGGTCAGGTTTTGCCTTGGTAAAAGGCAAAAAGGAACTGCATAGGCAGGTCAGGCAAGATCAGGTGTCCTGTGAAAAGTACAGGGATGCTGCCTGGTTATGTAGGAATGAGGTCAGTAAGGTCAAGGCATGGCTGAAGCTGAACCTGGCAAGGGATCCTAAGAATAACAAGAAAGGGTTCTACAGGTATGTTAACCAGAAAAGGAAGGTTAAAGAAAGTGTACCCCCAATGATGAGCAAGACGGGCAAACCAATAACAACAGATGAGGAGAATGCTGAGGTTCTCAACAACTTTTCTGTTTGGGTCTTCACTGCCAAACTCTCTCCTCACACCTACTGAGCTGAAGGACCAGGCAAAAACAAAGGATATGAGAATGAAGAACTTCCCACTGTAGGAGAAGAGCAGGTTCAAGGCCTTCTGAGGAACCTGAAGTTACATAAGTAAGTCCATGGGACCTGATGAAATCCAACCACAGGTCCTGAGGGAGCTGGTGGATGAAGTTGCTAAGCCGCTTTCCATTATATTTGAAAAGTCATGGCAGTCTAGTGAAGTTCTCACTGACGGGAAAAGGGGAAACATAATCCCCATTTTCAAAACGGGGACAAAGGAAGACTCAAGAACTACAGGCCAGTCAGTCTCACCTCTGTGCCAGGCAAGATTATGGAGCAGATCCTCCTGGAATCTCTGCTAAGGTACGTGGAAAATAAGGAGATGATGTAAGACGGCCAACAAGGCTTCACCAATGGTAAGTCATGCCTGATAAAACTGATGGCCTTCTGTGATGTTGCTATAACATTAGTAGATAAGGGGAGAGCAATAGAATTCATCTACCTGTACATATGCAAAGCGTTTGAAACTACATATCATTCTGGTCTCTAAATTGGAGAGGCAGAGATTTGGTGGATGGATCATCAGGAACTGGCTGGATGGCTGCACTGAAAGGATTGCAGTCAATGTCTCAATGTTCAGGTGGAATCCAGTAACAAGTGGCATTCCTCAGGGTTCAGTACTGGGATCAGTGCTGTTTAACGTCTTTGTCAGAGACATGACAGTTGGATTGAGTGCACCCTCAGCAAGTTTGTCAATGACACCAAGCTGTGTGGCAAGGTTGACACACTGGAGGGAAGGGATACCACCCAGAGGGACCTGGACAGGCTTGAGAGTTGAGCCTATGTGAACCTCATGAAGTTCAACCGGGCCAAGTGCAAGCTGCTGCATGTGGGTCACAGCAATCCCAGGCACAAATACAGATTGGCTGGAGAATGGATTGAGAGGAGCCCTGAGGAGAAGGACTTGGGGGTGGTGGTGCATGAGAATCTCAACATGAGCTGGCAATGTGCACTGGCAGCCCAGAAAGTGAACCATGTCCTGGGCTGCATCAGATGAAGTGTGGCCAGCAGGTCAAGGGACGTGATTCTGCCGCTGTACTCTGCTCTTGTGAGACCCCACCTGGAGTACTGTATCCAGCTCTGGAGTCCTCAGCACAGGAAGGACATGGACCTGTCAGCAGGAGCTGACATGGCCATAGTGTTTTCAACTTCTGTGAAAGAAATTATATATAAACTATAAGACAAGATTAATCAATCAAAAGATATTAATCAAAAAATAAGAAAACTCCTTTGAATATAAAACAGTGAGTCCTTCTGCCACGTTTATTCTGAGGAAAATCCATGTATTCAATTCTTCTTGAAGTCTCCTACTAGGTAACTTCAAATTAACGAGTGTTGCACGTGTTTCCAGTTGTTTGTGTAGGACTTTTACCTTTGGCTTAACTCGTAGCTCCTGATTACCATATTTCCACAAAGCAGAGCTCTTTAATTTTCTTAAGACCTAAAAGGACTTTAATATCTAGAAGCAAGATTTCAGTTGACAGGTTAAAAATAAAATTGGGAAGAGAACAATATCTTCTCAGAGTATCCCACAATGATATTATAAAAACTTGTGAGAGATTAGGAAAAATGGGATAGATAGAATTTCACAGCGGATCAGCTCATGGGTTGCTAGTACTATGTTGGTAAACTAGTTTCTGAATATACACATCTTTAAATAAAAAATAAGAAAACAAACAAAAATATCTGGTAGTGCTTTGGAAAATGGAGGGAATGAGGTGCTATTGCAGCCCATGGGCATTATTTGGAGTAAAGACATAGCAATTTTATGTGTATTTTATATACCAAGTGTGTTAGTTTCTGTAGACAATAAAAAACATGGTTACCACAGCAGATGCTACATCATGCATGGTACCTTCTTAAGGAAGCATACTTTGTGATTCATTTCCATGACAGCAAAAAACCTGACTGAAATTACCAGATCACAAGAGTTGAATAAATGACTGCATTTGTCTTCTACTGACCTAGAAATCTTCTTGGCTGTTTGATGCTATATCCTGTTTTTCCAAGTATTCCTGCAAAATGGCACCTAGTTGCAGAATGCAATAGAACTCCACCAAGTATAGTAGCCAAGAAAAAGAAAAAAATATATTCAGCATGCATAGAGAACCTTAATCAAAAAATGTTGTACATGTTGCTGAAATAAAAATGTATTAAGACATAATCATGTTCTTTAAATGGTTGTATTAAACAACCATTACTCTCAAAAACAAAAAAAGAAAAAAAAAAAGAAGTAGTGGAAGTACAATGTGGTTTAGCTGCAGAACTTCAAGACTTATACATGTTCAGTTTAATAAGGGTGGAGTGAATAGCCATGGTTCATTACTTATGGATAAGTCTGGCTATTATTAGTTTCAATTCTAACTAATAACTAAGTGGAAATACTGCTGTGTTGTCTGTACAGTGCATGATCAGTATTTTGCTATTTTGAGTATGCTATAGGTATGGGGTATTGACAAAAAAAAAATAATTCCCTGATATAGGGAGCCAAAAAAGCATTATTGCAAAACTGCGGGCTGCACTGCACTAAGTAAAACCAAAATAAGTGAGAGTGAAAGGCTTTCAAAACTGAAAGAGTGGAAAGAAGGAGGGCTAAAGGTATTTGTTGTTCCCCAGCTTGAGGTTTTTAATCTCTACCTGGAATCTGCTATGCTTCTGCTTTTTATTTCCCTGTCTATTAGACACTTGAAATGACTGCAATTTTGGATACGAATGTCTTATTGCTTCTAGTCTACCAGAACCTATAGGAAATACCTCATCATATTATGCATTCAGTAGAAAACAGACTTGACGATATGTATTTCCCACCCACAAAATCCCTGCATCACCACCAAAAAATAGTGGTAGAAAAAGGAGGCTTTTATGCCCATCTTGCATAAAAAAGGCTGGTAGGGGAATGATGAAACTAACTGAAAGTGTTTCAAGAACAAAGACAGTGCTGGAACAGAGAAGTGAAAAGTTATCTCCAAAGCTAAATTTGGGCAGCTTAACAAAAATGCTGTCTTCTACTTTTTCTCAGAGACAGGTGAAACCAGCAGCGTTCATTAATATCTTTCAGACATTTTTTTCTACCTAAAAGGCACTTGTTTGCAAAGTTTAAATTGATCAAATCCCTTTGCGAATGAGAATGTGTTATTCCATCATAATTCAGAAGAACCCCATGGTGGAAATTCTTAAAAGTATTTAAGGACTTAAAAATACATAAATTAATTTTCCTTCTCAAGCAAGAGAGAATAGTGGATCCAGTCTGGATTCTACTTTTCCATTTTCATTCCTTTTTCTCTAGAGAAGTGCAATAAACTGAATTATCCACAGTTTTACACAGATGACAGGGCTGATGGAACATTTCTTTTATAGCTGCTAGTGTCGCTCTCAGCTTCTTTCAGAGTGAATTGTACTATTTACTGGGCAGTTCCTGAATAAAACTTACTCCTTTCTGCTGAATTCTGTTGAACGTTGACAGCATTTTGGAGTGGATTTATTAGAATTTTTCTCAAGATTCACTAATTAAGACAATATTTACATTTCTAAAAAAGAAATAACTGTGTGATGTCAGAGGGTGAGAAACTCCAACAACAAAATAAAAGAAATGAGCCATTTGTAGGAAGATTTAGATCAGTTCTGTACTTCCTAATACCTTTGAAATTAAATGGGCCACCTCACCCCTCACCAGCTGCCTGTCTTTGCATGGCTAGTTTGCTAGGAATAATTTCTGGACAATATAGATCTTAATCTTGATCATGAAGGAATACCATGAAAGAATGATGACAATGCTGGGGGCTGTTAGGGAACTGAGTGGTTCAGTGGATGTATAAACTGTCATGTAAGGTAATATGTACAGAATTATAACTTAAGAACAACTTTGAAGTTAGTCAGGAATTTGGAAACATCTGCTTGTGTTATCTCTTGGGAATTTAATCGGATAGTTTTCAAATGTCTGCCTCACTTATTAAATATTTTTTTAATAAAAAAGAACCACACCTCCCAGGTCTACAGTTTCTGACTTTCATACAGAGCTCTTCAAGCATTTGGCACTATCAAGCCCCCACTTACATTAAGAAGTAAGTCTTAGCAAAACTGCTTGCACATTAACATTTACACATTCATTAGAAAGAGACTGTAAAGTAGTCTGTGGGACAACATTTGTTTTATCATTGCACAACACCCCTGTCTGCTGGGTAGTTAAAATTAAAGGATGGCAAATTAATTTGATTTTCGTAGTAGAATCCTGTCGTGGTTCAGCCTCAGATGGCAACAAAGGACCATGAGGCAGCCGCTCGCACTCACCAGAGCTCCATCCGCCGCTGCGGTCGGGAGGGAAAATCGAAAGAGAAAGGCAAAACTCACGGGTTGAGACAAAGGCACTTTAACGGAACAGCAAAGGGCGCAAGAAACAACAACAGTAACACTGACAGAGAAATATACAACCACGATCACCATACCGCCGCTTGCCGACCTCACGCGGAACGCACCCAACCGCTCCCCTCCTTCTCCTTCTCACGGGGGAACTTCCTCTTCCGCCCCCCCCTCCCCACTTCCGGTCCCTCCCCTTCCCCGGCTAGCTCCGTGTCCCTGCTAGTTCCTGGGAAGAAATTAACCCTTTCTCCACCAGATCCAGTACAAATCCACTTTGCTTCTTTGAAAGTGGATTTTCTGGTAGATGAAGGAAGAAAGTTTTCTGATATATAAATAAGGAAAGACTCTGAAATTCATCTGGGATTAGGAATATGCTCTCCCACAATAAAACTGATATAAAATTTTATATATAGTCACTTATGGATTCTAGAAAAATTCTAAAATATATTTAACTATTTACATAGTACTTCATTTAGAGTTGTGATACACAGATATTTTATAGATGCAGATTTTTTTACAATAATGTGTTTAATGGTGATGCCTGGTAAAACTTTCAGCATCTGACTTGATTATTCCTAATTGTATGGTTTTCCTCTTTGTATACTGCTATTGTTATAGAGATGGGGGGTCTGGAGCACAAGTCTTATGAGGAGAGGCTGAGGGAGCTGGGATTGTTCAGTCTGGGGAAGAGAAGACTGAGGGGAGACCTTATCGTTCTCTACAACTACCTGAAAGGAGGCTGTAGAGAGGCAGGGGTCGGTCTCTTCTCCCAAGTCACAGATGATAGGACAA
>JAOQGH010000019.1:67276291-67289291 GCA_025769975.1 Gallinago jamesoni | reverse complement strand
CCCTTTACATGGCTAGATAAAATAATATTTTCAAGAAAAAAAAAGATAGATGTCACAGTTGTTTTTATTAATTGTATTTTCCCCAGAAAATAAATTCAAGGTCTTTCAGTCTTATCTTTCTGAAGAAAAATGGGTTGATTGCAAAATCTGCAATGATTCTCAGCATCATTCTCACATGATGTGCCCAGCTTATTTTGTGATGTACAAAGTGCACTTGATGTTATCAGTAAAAGAAATTGATATAACTTGAATACACAGAGAGCCTAACACTGGTGTAAATCAATATAACTCAATTTAAGTTGAGTGAACTACATAAATTTTCCCCAGTGGAAGATGTAACCTGGAGAGCCAATCTGTTCTGCACAGAAGTGTCATTGTTACTTTTCTGACCACAGCAACCATGTCATTCTGCCCTTTAAGAAGTAACGAATGCTATGAGAAGTTTCCCTTCTAGATGTAAAGAACTCATGCTAATATTCCATATTTTGTGTCTGACAGATGGCCTGACATTACGTGTTGAAAAGAAAAAAAATCCCCCAAACTATATGTCTGACTTTTATCTTCAGTCTGTTGTGGATACAGACTTTAAAGAATATTTTTATAATTTTCGACTCAATTCAAAAGCAAATGATGTGTTGCCTAAATTTAAAACAAAATTTAAAAAGAAATTCTGTAACTGTTTTGTCCATTTTATGCTAGATTTTTCCAAACTGCTTGCAAAGCAAAGATTGAACAGTCTGTAATTCTAGGTTAGGTTGTCTTTCTTTCATCAACAGTGTTTTGATGAAAAATTGCTCTTTTAGAAACAGACATAGACTGTTTCTACAATATATCTATTTTGTACAAACATGTTCTAGTATACAGCTGAATAACTGAAATCACAATCTAAATATTACCCCATAAATCCATGTGTTTTACTTCAAAATAGTGCTGCAGAGGTCCATGGATTTTAGTCAATCATTTGCTTCTTTCGGTCTGTCTGTGGAAATACATATTGCAATTGAGTAAACAGTCCTTGCTACCCTGAGAAGGAAGAAAGCCTTGTGCTGTGGAAAACATAGTCTGGAAAGAGATCTTAGTAAGGGTGAGGCAATGGGAAGAAGAACCACAGACACTGTAAAAAACTGCGGTTTGAATACAAATAATGAGTTTTGATATTTTGTCTTAGTGAGTGGGATACTATTCTCTAATAAATGAATAATTATGAACATACGGGGTACTGCTGAACTTCCTGTAAGGAATACAAGGGCTTTGTCAATTTTCCAGCTACATCTGTGATGTAGTGCAGAGCTATCCATTTCCCTGAGATAATTAATTAAGCCAGATATAGCAGTCTGGACAGTAGCATAAATTTATTTATTCTGCCTCTCAATCTGTTACATCTGTCATCCTTGCAAAACTGATCCTCAGTACTATGAGATTAACAGGGTATCTTCCACTGCAGAAAAAAAACAAACAGTGAACCCTCTCTCTTTGTGTCCTGTTGTATCCATTGAGACAATGGTCTTTGCCTCAAGAAAAAGCAAAAGAAACACTTTCAGCTGATCACTCACATCCTTAACAACACTGAAACAAAAAGCTTGCAACAAAAAGCCTCAAGAATTGAACGAGGTATTCTTTGTCTGCCAGAGGTAAAAAGACTTTTTAGCAATTTAAAGTAAGAAATGTAATCTACCTTATTTTTTTTTTTTAGTAGTGGTTTAAGGAAACAAGGTTTTATTTACATAATAATTCATTTACACTTGTCATACACAAAACTCAGGATTATATTGCTTTCTTTCTTTTCCCAGCAGTGTTCAAACAAAGCTTTTAAGTCTTTACTGCCTTGTGTCATCATTTAAAGTTGAGCAAAGCGCATGCAAGTTCTGCTGCTCCAATTTGCTATTTGCTATTCCAAACCCTCTCTGTGAGTACAAATTACATAAGAATATGAAACCACAGAACAAGTGCTAGATTGCTACTTTGAGAAAAAATGTAGTACATAGACTGAGGTAACACAAGATTATATGCACTCTTTAAGGGCTTCTTACATCTTCAGCCTGTAAGGTCCACTTGTAAGTGAGGGGCACTTCAATTTCAGGAGGAGTAAGGGCTGACACTGGATTTTTTACCAGGGCAGACTGAGCCCACAGCAGTCTAATCCAAAATCAATTTAGACGAATTATTTTTCCAATATATTAAACAGTCTTTGATTGCAACTTTCCATACACCATCTATCTGTCTTTGCTTATTTCCAAACTAACAAGCTTTACTCCAACATTTCGCTTATACTTTGCTATTAATATTTCTTAATAATTTTCCAAGATTAAAATTTTAAGACCTCAACTTAATATCAAGTTAATGTTTTCAGGTATCATTTTCATATGACAATAAATTTGATAGATCATTGTTAAATACAGTTATAGATCTACATGAAGAGCATATTTGTCAACACATCTAAGACCTCTTTAGAAGATTCTAAATCACTACAATATGCTTACTTGCAAATAATGCCTGATGTTGTACATCGTATAATCTTAATAAATTATATTTTACTAACAGCATTACACCTGAGAGTTTTAGCCCTTTGCCAGTTAGTCACAGCAGATTTCTGCTTTTCTGATAGCTTTTTTTATGTCTCAGTGACTGTCCTATTCTTCTTCTGTCTTCCTGGTTTGATGTCTTGGGCAGTGAAGAAGATATATATATTAGTTCCCTCTGAGAGCAGCCAGAACATTAGCCTGAAAGTAATGGAGAGATGGATAAAATGCAATAGCTTCAACCAGCACTTTCCAAGCCAAAGGGCACTGGCAGATGAAAAGAAGGAAATATCAGAAAGATATGCTGCTGTTACCTAACACTAACTTCTTGATAGCTCTGTGAGAAAGACATAGGTGGTAGAGGAGTGATGTATTAATAGGATGCAGTTAAGACTCTATCACAACAGTGATGTGTGCTTGTAGAATAAGTTATACACATTATTATAAGCTAGAAGTGCTGTGTTGGGCATTCACAGAATCAAAGAATCACAGAATGGTTAAGGATGGAAGAGACCTCTAGAGGTCATCTGATCCAGTGTCCATGTTCAATCAAGGCCACCTGCAGCAGGTTTCCCAGGACTGTGTCCAGATGGCTTTTGAATATCTCCACCTCTCTGGGAAACCTGTGGCAGCATTCAGTCACCCTCAAAGTATGAAGTGCTGCTTTATATTTACAAGGAACCTCCTGTGTTCAGAACAGTTGTGCCTTTTCTTGTGTTTGATTATAGTAAAAGCTAAGAAATTTTATGTAGAAAACATTCAGATAAAGAATTACCCATGCTTGCTTCCTTGTCCACCATTTAATTCATATCATGTGTATATGTGTGCATATACATGAACACAGGTGAAGTTTGCTTCATGGAAAATAGCTGCAAATGAACCACTTTCCCTTCAGTGGTAAGTTCATTTGCATTTTTGATTGCTTATTTTTGACAAGTAACAGTTTCATTAATGCAGGCTTCATATTGAATCACAACATAGAAGAAGGAAGAAGATTAAAAATAGGCCTGGAACAATCTATTGGTAATATAATGTAATCATCCACTTGGGGGAGTTGACGAGTTACTCATATGATAATGGTGTGTAATAATGCACAGCTCTTAATTAAGAGGAAGTAATTTGCTTGCAGTATGGCTTGCAAAAGAAAACAGCTCCAAAACCATAAGTCTATGACCTTTCTGCAGTCTACATATATGCACATATACCACAAATGGAAATGAGGAGATATATTCCTTGGGACCTCCGTTGAAATCCATTTGGGATTCAAGTAGGGAAAAGCTGACTTTATGAAAAATTATAAATTTCTATTAATATAGTACCGTTGGGATTTGCCATGGTGCAAGTGCATCAGCAGTTGGCCACCAGCAGCTTCCAGTCCAGTAAATTTCCCATCGGTCAGATGCTCAAGTGTTGTGACTGCCGTAGTTCAGAATCAGCTTCAGTGGTCCTATGCCAGTGTACAGCAAATAATGCTTCAAGCAGCCTTGCCTTTTCATACTTGTACCTGTAGAAATCTTGTTTAAGCAGAATTCATAGACTGAAAATGCTTATCCAGGAACATTTATGGAAGCTTCATTTTCTAGTTGTCAGAATGAAAGCTGTGAAAGCAGTCGTTAGGTGTCCATGTTTTTCAAGAAAATTGTCATTATGACAGTGACAAAACAGACTTTCTACTTCAGTCTGAACACTATGAGTTACTTTGGAGGTACTAAGGACATGGAAACAATGGTGCTTTAGCACCAGCCATTTGAGACTACCCTCCAGCCATATGAGATAGGCCACTTCTGTGGCTCTGCAAGAAATGTGATTTCATTGGAGGCACATGGCAAAATGCAAAGGCATCTTGAATCAGGAAGAAAGAGACTCAAGTTCCTGCTCCGAGCTGAACCAATAATATGGTTTCTTATATTCATATTAAGGAAAAACCACGCAGTATAATTTAAACTAGCATCAAAAGGATCGGCTTCAATGTTTCAAATTTATATCCAAATATGATAAAAAGTCACAGTAAAGAAGTATCACTGATATCAGATTCAGGCCTATTCTGAGTGAGAAGGCTCAAAAATTATAGCTCCTATGATCAGATTTACTTTGCTTGATTTACTATAGCAATATACTTGCCTTAAAATTTACTTATTTAAAGAAAGTGTAAAATGTAGACAGGCTTGTTTGTCACCAAACCACCTGAGAAAGCTGTGGTTAACTTTGAATTATTACAGTAATGTACTTTCTGGCAGCATAATGGTTAAAGATATTAAGTCCACAAACAAGAAAAAAAAAACCAACCTATCCCAGCCTGTGCTTATTTACAGTGCCAATAAGATCTTGTAAGAGCCAAGTATCTATGTGCATGTATATGCATTAAGCTCCACAAAAATGTGGTCTAAATTCCAGCACAATTTGTGGTCTCCATCATAGTCACACACCCATCTTTGGTCCAAGTTTTGTTACAAATTCTGCCATGCTAATCTATTCCTTTTGTTTTTGCTTTTTAATAGTAAAACCTATAATACGTACTTGGTATGTAAAACAAGAAAAGTTACGCTTCTCAACTGATAAAGTTAACATATTGGATGATCAGCATTTGTTTCAAAGTTTAATACTTTTCAACTGTATTTGGATATATATTTATTCATATATAAAAATATACAAATATACACACACACACCAGGTATAATATCTTCATACTATACTATTCAAACATGTATTATATATGTAAACACAGTTTGTTATAATTAAAGCAAAGATTAGTAAAATGGACTTTGTAAGAATCTACCATGATGATTGTATGACTTCCATGACTGAAGGTGTTGTCCCAAATCAGGCTTTTCCACAATCCTGTGAGTTTAAAGCAATGGCAATATTTCCCCAATACCTCATTTTTCAGTGTTCAGTAGTTACACTGCTGAATACTTTCGTGATAGAGTCCACAAAAGTAAGGGAGTGAAAAAAGGGCTTTTTGTTGTTACACTGGGCCAGAACAAAACGGAAATGTTTAATGGATTTAATAAAATATCCTAAAGGATGATGAAATGGAACCTATTAAGGAATATAAACCAGTGCATTTTTCTCTCTTGTTAACAACATACTTGCTATAACTGTTGAAGAACCAGAGCCAATCATTCTTTGATCTTAAATGCTAGGCCAATTTAGCTTCTTCCCAGAAAACCATGGGGGTGAAATGCCAAGATAAAACTGCTGCCACATGAAATTGGTGCATGTGGCACCAATTGGCCTGTGGGTCTATAGACATGTGAAGGAACTTGATGCAGAAGTGTAGGCAAATTCACTTCAAATGTGACAGTCCTTAGGCAAGGGGCAGCACTTTCTTTTCAGTCTCCTTTTCTGGCTTCAGCTCATAGAGCTGAATGGAGCTTCAGCTCATAGAGTTATGACCAGTATTAAATTACTCTGTAAATTCCTTGCTTTTGGTGGACCCAATGAGGAATTTTATGAGTAATAATGTCTCTGATTCTTCTGGTTAAAAAGCAAAGCAAAACTTTAAAACAGAATTGGCAACAGAAGAAATATTTGTTCACTGAAAGAGAAACTATATACACAAATATTTACACTAATTTTTACTATCTTATCATTAATATATATTTATTTATTATATATCTAAATATGTATAAACACAAATAATATGAACTATATATGAACAAATAATATGAACTATATTCCCTATGCTAAATCGAATCAAATAAATCAAACTATTTTAGATATACACTGTCCTGGTTTGAGGTAAAACAAAAACAACTTTCTGTTCGGCAATTGTACTTCTTAGCTGAATCTCTTCTTACTCTCTGAAATTAACAGCACATTGTGCAGAAAACTTCTCAAAAGTTTGTTCTCAAAGTGATAAGACTGTGTTTATAGTTGATGCCAAAGAATGGTATGTAGATAGGCTCTAGCTTGTAGTTATTGCTTAACACCTGAGGTCAGCTGACTTTGTTAGATCAGTTGGAGGAGCAGAAGCAGAAGACCATAGAGGTGTCACACCTGCAGGGAGGAGTGAACAGGTGACCCAAAACTGACCAACAGGATTTTCCATCCCATCTGCCCCATACTCAGTATAAAACCCCTCTTTTTCTTCAGTGGTTGATGTCCAAAGAGGATGTCTATTCATTGGTCATTCTTTGATCCTGATCCATGTGTTCCTGACTCCAGATCTGGAATCCAGTTCCCATCCATCACTGAGTACAGTTTGGGACTTCCCAGTGCCTGCCAGTGACATCATCGTGGGAGCTTGATAGGGTTTTGCATATACTGTATCTATTTCAGTATTTCCTTGTTATTGTATTATTAATTAGTTCCTTCTAAACTAGTATCTTCTCTCTTTGGTGAGAGGTGGGGGAGATCATCTGTCACCTTGTCATTGGCCAATTCAGCTGAAACCATGACACACACAAACACATATATATCTTGATCTTTCTTGTCCTATTTGCTTCCAATTCAAAGAAACTTAGTTTACTTTATCATATGTGATGACAATGGATAGAGGATCTTTGATGTTTCTATCAAAAATGGAGAAACAACTCATGAAAAACTCTTCAGAGGTGAATTGATGGTCATGTGTAAGCATGCTGCTGTTCATTCCTAATCAAAAACTTCACATCTTTATGTTCAATGTGAAAAATAGTTGATGAAGACAGATTCTGCAAAAGGAAACTTCTCTCCACTTTCTCTTTTGATCCCCTCTCCCTTGTACTAGATTAATATGACTGGAAGACAACTTTTTTCTGATTCCTATTTATACCTGAGAAGAGGGAATGATGGATATTCTGGGCCAGTTCTCCATGGCTGTATGTTAAAACGCACTTTGCTTTCAATCATTGTGGAAGATGATTTTAGGTACAAAGTGATGGAGAACCAGGACCACATGTCTAGAAGATTTGTAGATGATGGTGCAATCAGCTTGTATTTGTGAGATTACATTATTTTGTTTCAAGTGAATATTTGAAGAGGTAAATCATGACAAGCTATAGGATTTGTAATGATCTAACTAGCAAAATTCAAAGTGAAGTGTCTTGTCTTTCCTAAACAGTGTGACTTAAAACCTTTAGATGAAGAAATGGAAAAGAACATGCAGGAAATTAATACTATTGTTCACATTTGATTAAAGATAAAAGAAGAGAGGACAAGTGAAAAAGAAATTATTTGAATTTTTTTTAATCTGCTAGTGCCTTGGTTAAGAGATCAAATGATAGTAATAAACAATAAAACATTAAATTAAAAATTAAAGCAAAGTGAGTTTCACAGATACACTTAACCTATATCAATAATTCTTCCCATATTCTTCCCATAAGTCTGCCTTACTTCATGAAAAGGAAATCTAGTCAGTGTGACTTATCTACAAGTTATGTTAAAGGGTGGTAAATTAATAGAGATGGATTTAAGCAAGCATATGTTTCTCACAGATGGCTTAAGAGCTTTTTTTTTTTTTTTTTTTTTTATGCAAAAGGACATAAAGTCAAATTCTTGTTCCAGGAATACTTTCTGAAGAAAGTCTTGAGACAAAATATGTACTGAATTTTTCAGTGTAATGGCAGAGAAGTACAGGAGCCATGAATGCCATGAATCTTCTGGGTCAAACATTGTCTATAAAAAATACCATCAGTGAAGATTGGCAGTATTTATTCTGTACCATGTGCTAGTTGCCATAATAGCCAAGAGAAGTGACTGGGTCCCTTACCTTTAGAAGTTTATGTTGAGCTGATTCTCTGGGGTTTGTCTTTTTAAAAATTACTGTGCAAAGAATAGGAATTTTGAAAATACCTGAGCTAGCTTTGTCTTCTGGATCAACTATAATCAGAATTGGATTTATACAGCTCTCACTACTGCTGATATGCTTCCTATTGTGTTTCCATGCTCCCTCAGCACTGAAAAAGATGCAGAGCAGAATTAGACCATTGGAAACTGGATGCTTAATGAGAAAAAGGAGGGGAAGATACTGGAAAAGGTGGAAATAGTTACACCGCCATTCCTTCTCAGAGTTGTAATGTAATAACATGATACATCTTTAAAGGTGGTGTTTCTGTTGACTTTAGTGGGATTATCCATTACTACAGCAGTAAAATAATATAAGTATGACAATACCACTTCCTGCACAAGCAGGTCAGCATCAGTTCATTTTGAAAGGTTTTCTATGTGCTTTGAGAGGGTAGGGAGCAACAAAGCTTGTCTTCTGTATATTGCCTCTGCCATTGTCTAGCTGTGTTAAAAGTATGCACATCTATGTGCACACATTCAGACAAGCTGCTGTAGTTAATTTTTATGGCTAATAACTTGATTCTGACATTTTTGAAGAGAGCATTATAAAGCTTGTATTTTACCCTGAAGCAGGTAGCGATGTTGTATGAACACCATCCTGAATACTGTCTTAATTATGCAGAAAATTGGAGACTGTGATACTATAATGTTTCACTGGGAAAACTGAACAGCTGCCAGCATGGAATGACAGTACAGAAGAATGTATCATCAGTGATCATAGCAGTTCTGTTCCATCTCAGTGAATGCTGAAACTGCAACACTTTTTCCATATGTGATATTTTCCTCTTTATTTCAGTGCTTACTATATATTCCAAAAGACTCAAAGGTTCCTTCACTTGGGTTCATAACATTGGACTGGGGCCACATAAGTCATAGCTCAACCTTATTAGAAAAGAAGAAAAGAAGAAATGCATAGTATTCCAGTTTTCACATTTTCACATTTCGCTTAAAATCCCGAAACTCTTAATTCCAGTGGGACAGAAGTACACTCTGATTTAGAGAACATATCCATCATTGGTATATATGTAATGAGGCTTTGTGTGTGTCAGTGCCTGTTACTACAGCTAGGATTTTTTTAAAGTTACATTTTCAGAATAAATAAATAAAAGTATCTTGCCTCAAGTTTCAGAGTGTAAGCAATTTTAGAAATATGTTCTGGTCAGTTCAATATTTCACTTTGTGCTACATTAGTTCATGGATTTGCTTGTGGGTGATCAGGTACAGGCCACTATTGAAAACAGGCTGCTGAAATCCCTGGGATGCTCAGCTAATTGAACTGCTATATTGATGGAGACTGGAAATCTCATCTTCTTGTTCTCTCACCAGAATGTTACGTCCCACTGGTCAGTTGCAGTCGTCTAGTTCTCAATAGCTTCTGCACACTGGTGGAGGGGAGACTCAACTCCTCTTTTATTATCTCCTTAATGCATTTAAAAATGTCTGTGTGTTGGGGTCATTCTTTATGTGAGCTCATAGTCATTAGTCTCTAAGCTTGTGTTAGTTTTGTGGGTTTGTGGTTCTGCAGGTACTTAGGCTTTAAAAAAAGCAAATCTAAACTGTTAATTGAATAGCAAGATCCCTTCCTTCCTTCACAGACCTTTGAGACTACTCAACCTGCCTGTATTACTGTAAAAACCTTGCAATATTTGCCTTCAGAGAAACATAAAATTGATGCCATTTTTCTTTTGCAAGCAAACTAAAAAGAAAATAACTACAGTCCTAATTCAGCAGCAAGACCTGATATTGTTTCTGCTTCAAAGCAATAATAAACAATGTTCAGATTGGCAAGGGCACTCTCTAGCCCCTTTGATCCAACAGCCTCAGGTTTATAGAGAAGTTTTCACACCAGAACTATAAATACAGAAGCAACAATGAAATATCCACTCACACCTTTTGGAAATGCTATTTGGAGTTAAGTTCCTTCCTCAAAGTCCATCTTAGGGATGAAAAGCACATTTTGTATTCCATATTGCGACTCATTAACAAAAGTCAACTATCTTCTCACAAATTTTGGTCTAATAAAAATTAGTACTGCTGAGCTTTTCAAAGCATTACAGAGGATGTACATGCAATAATGGGATGTTTTCCCCTTATTTCAATGGATACTATCTCCTTATTATCTGACTTGCAAACTCAAATTAATATTCAGAATTATCTCTCTAAACAATTCAACAAATTCAAATTTCCATGAAATATATAGTTAATTCCTACATCATATATCAGGCACAGACAAGCTTTTTTTCCTCTTTAGTAAGTCTTCAGGAAAGTTACTCAAGGCAAACAAATATTTATTTTACTTAATCCATAAACACAAGAGAAAAATAAAATCATGCTGGCTGAAACATTGTTAAATGTATGTGATAACCAAATTACATGGTTACTGTGAGCAATTTTGTAATCATTTAATGAAAAAAAGGGAAAACACTTTCAAAACTAAAGAACTTTCATACTTAACTAAATTTTCATACTCACTAAGGAATGACAGATTAGTTGTGCCATTAAGTCTGTCAAATATGTCCAGCCAACTGAAATCCCCTTAATTTCCATAAAGAAAACTACACTCTGTTAAAAGCCATATAAAACTCTGGGCAATTTCTCTTGCCAGAAATTCCAAGAAAGTAGCAACTGAGACATACATATTTTAAATAGGTATTTCCTGAGAAACCATTATCACCATGGGCAAGTCTTTTGACTTCTCTCTGAAATTACCAGTAGAATGAGATGAGGGCTTATTTGCTTGTTTTGAAAAATACAGGAATATGGGAAGCCCTGAAGTAACAAACAAGCTTGCTCAGGTCCCAGACAGTTGTGTGAGTTACCTGGTCGTTACATCAGTTTCAATGGCAACTGTGTTCAGGTCAGATACACGTATATCATTATGGAGGTGATAACACTAATCCTGCAAAGTTACCTAAGCTGATGGAGGCAGTGACCTCAAGGTAGTGCTTATTTAGAATCTTCTCCTTAATGTTGAAAACACAGGTACATACTTTATATTCTGTGAATTGCTTTTAATGAAGGATAACAATCAAAATGGCAATATTTTTGTTTGGGCACACAGTTCATGCTGAGAAGCACAACTATAAAAGTAGTTATCCTCCTGAGGTCACTTATTTGCTTGCATATAAGTATGCATCCTAAATTACTTATCAAAGAAGGCTCCATGATAGGCTAGCTGAATCAAACATTAAACACACCTGGATAGGTATACTTAATGTTAAATACTGGGTGATGCTATGGATTTTTTACAAATTTCATATAATTACAATATTAGGTTGTTGAATTACAAGGACAATAAGGGTCATGTATTCAGGTGTCTAAAAATTCACACACTGTATTTCAAAACAGAGGTACCTATAAAGTATATATATTCTTCAGTGTAGATTGCAACCATTTCTGAATTTATAGAATTGATAATCTTTTTGGTTATATAAAGCACTATATTTACCAGAGTTAATTTTAAAGACAGTCCCATTTTGATAGTTATATCTGTAAATTTTCATATAGAATATCCCAGGTTAAATGAAGCTCAAAAATCAGATTTTAAATAATTTTTAAGCTGAATGTTTTTCAGAACTGCAGTAGCAGAAGAGCAACTGTGGTTTTAAAGACTGTTGATGGGATATCTAATATATTGAAAACCTTTTCCTTCTGGTTTGCATGTTGTCTGGATAGTAGACAAAGAAGTAAGGAGGACTAGACCCACACTGTTGACTCTGCCATTAATTCATTCAACTGGTTTTGGCACTATAAAGTAAAAGCAATTATTATGCACAATAGTCTGAAACAAATTATTTTCATATCATGTTGACTTGTCAATGCTATCTGAAAAAATCTTCTTCAAGAAATTATTATATTAAAATTTTAAATTAAAACTAAATTTGCCAAAAATATTGAGATTTTATGTGCCATTTTTCAAATACTTCTGGCTTTAATATACATATTTAACTGGTTCACTGCTTTCAAAATAACAGTAGAAATAGAAACGAATATGGAATCCATTAGCAAATAAAAAACTATTTTCTCCCATTGTACGTTTACTTGAACTGTGTATTCTTTTTCATGTTGATATATAAGGCAAGGTTAACATTTTTTTCTTTAACTTCATAAAAGAGAAAAAGTTTTCAATGTCACCACTGGTTCAATTTATGTATTATAAACGTAATGAATGTAATGTAAAAAGGAAATTTTATATAAATTACTGACAGATAAATTATTTTCCAAATTTGAAGGGGGAATAATTTTATAATTATTTTATTTCTGTAGTGAATTCAGACTCATGGTATGTTAAACTGGGACTCTACTTCACCTGGTTTGGAATAATATATATATGAATAGAATTAGACTCAGCAGGTATCAGACCTTACAAATCAAAAATAAAGATGTGTTCATTGCTTAAAGAAATGTTCTTTCAGAGGAAAGGAGACAGGAGAAAAAAATGCTCTCTTATCACAATTTGCCAAAGAAAGGCTTGCTAAACAAAGCATCAGCTAATGTCAGCAGAGAGAGGTGGAGCGTACACACTCCTTTAAAGTCAAAGCTGAGCAATAGCATTTCAACACTGAGTTTTATGCTGCATTTTTGCAAAGACGTATGAAATCTTTCATCACCGTAATTACATATTATATTTTATGCATACAATTAATAAAAACAACTGTGACATCTATCTTTTTTTTTCTTGAAAATATTATTTTATCTAGCCATGTAAAGGG
>JAOQGH010000019.1:67257222-67273823 GCA_025769975.1 Gallinago jamesoni | reverse complement strand
ATGTCGATATGTTTCTTAAATACCTCCAGGGATGGTGACTCCACCACCTCCCTGGGCAGCCCATTCCAATGCCTGATTAAAGGCTTTCATGTTTTTCAGCAAGCATATGCTGTGAAAATTCGACTAGAAAACTCCCATTTTTGCAAATTATGTTCCTTCCCTTTTTATTGGATAATACTGGGGTCAAGAACCTGTGTGAAATAATTGTTTCCTAGCACAAAGACAAAAAAACTATACAAAATAAGTATTATGAAATTTTCAAATGTGAAAAAGAAAATAATAAATCTTCATTATCTGACCAAGAGATCTTGTTACTTGTTCATATTTTACCATAAATAACTTCATTCTTTTTAGCTGTTGCTGTTGGTCTTCATGAAATCTTATCTAGAAACACAGTACGTGAAGAATTGATCAATATTATAAACCACACATTTGTTTAAGAAGAATTTCTTTAAGATGATTGGGTTGAAATATAAAAAGCATTGGAACATATTGGTTAAGATCACTGTAGCATCTGGCTAACACCCTAACAATGACATACAGATACTTCTTCCTCCTTCATAACATTTTTCTTCTGATACTTGCAAATTCACCTTGTTATAGTTATGAATTTAGATTCAGAGTTCTCCATAAATCACCACATCAGAATCCTGCATTTAGTATTAGCACAGGCAGCCTGGCATCACCTGTTGCAACCACGTTCAGAGATTTCAAAATCTGCTCACCAATTTAATAAAAATAAACTTACAGAATTAAATCACTGCAAGATTTGCCATGATGTTTGCTGGTATTTAATATACATATTATAGTATTGTAGCAGCAAGCAGTCAATATCTTTGGTGCTAGGTACAATGTCAGTTCTCACTACAACTCTCCAAGTAAAGTAGAGATCAATGTTTTCAACGCAGAGGACATACGTAAATGTTTCCTTTAATGTTGAGTAATGACCAAATCTTTTTTATACTCAGAAAGTTTGCTGTAGCATCAACCATCTAAGGCAGAGCCTTTCTGCAGCTTTGAGTCTCTCTTATGACAACTACCAGTGAACTACAGGAAGCGTCCTTGGAGTCAGCTGTGTAGGAACTGTGCAGAATGATTGTCGTGATAACCTTTCAGTCTTTGTGATTTTACAAAGCATTCCTTGCATTAAAGTTACTTATCACAAACTATTATTAAACTGACAAGCCATTAAGAGGTAACAATTAAATAACGTCACACTTTTAAATATTATCTTTAATTCCAATTCACTCCTGTAAATGAACAGCATGACAAATTGCACTGCAGTGACCTGGCACAAAAAAATGTAGGAGTCTCTGGAGTGTATTTCCATTAACTATCAAAGGTTTTGCACCTGATTCTTAGATTCACTGTAAATGACATGAATTGTATGTTACTTGCACTTAAAATCTTTGATCCTGATAATACAAACAGTGCTTTGTAAGAGAAAATAAGAGCACCATTCATTTTTGCTAGCATATTAGTACTATTTCTAAGTTTTCAATGCCATTTTATCTTGAGAAGTGGAATAAAAAGCAATGAAAACATTAGAAAGGCTAAAGCCTAAGAAATTTTAATCTTTCTTAGTTAAACAGAACACCTGTTCTTGGCCATTTACAGCAAAGTAGTTCAATGGAGGTTCAAAATCTGCAGGAGCTAAAATATCACCTGAAATTATTGAAAGTCAAAGCCTATACCATATTCAAAGAAATGTCTAGATTTATTAGAAGGAACAAAAGACCCTTATTTCTTGAAAAATACTGGTGATAAATATACTTTATCCTTAAATATTCAAAATACTCTAATAAAATTTCCTAAAATTTGTTTTCAATTAACATAGGTGGTGTAAATACCAAACTAGATGCATCCTTCAAAAGGAAGGCTGGTGCTTATAAGGTACTCACCTTTTACATAGTCCAATATAGTGTGAATTTCAGGCCATGTATTTTCTTGTGTATCTGCATTTCTTCTCCAGATTTTGTCACTCCATCATTAATTTTGTGTATGTGTTTTTTTAATTCTTGAAAAGAGATTACATGTTGAAAAGCAGTGATGTAACATCAAAAATTATTTAATGGCAACAAGTATTTCTTTATGGAAAATTGAGTCTTATACTCTTCATCATATTTTAGAAGTCAGAAAATGGTCCAAAGAGAATTTATCATAGATCCTGATCTTCTTTTACACAGCTTTCAATTAAGCTCTTAATATCAAAATGCATTTCTAGGCCAATGTCAGGTTTTTGGAGATCTCCAGGCACAAAGTATATGAAGATTCACAAGCACCTGGATTATCCAAGCTGAGAAAAATGGCATATAAAGACCTCTGCTGAGAAAAGCTGTATAAAACAGTTATATTACTGCCATGATCAAATTGGATTCCTCCTCTTAATTTAGTGTGAGATTTAGCAAATCACAAAATATAAGGAAATTAACAAAACATACAGAAATTTTTTTGTCAGGTCACTAAGTCCTTGCAGAGGCAAAGTAAGAGATGGACACTAAAAGAAAAAGATAAATGTCTTTCAGAAAAAAAGAATTTATCAACTGTTTGTATATGAAAAAACATTACTTTTGTTTGCATATGTTTGTGTAAATTAACAACAGCCACTCCTGAAAATTATTTATGTGAAATATTTGTCATGTTTAAAAACCTAACCTGTTGCATCCAACAATACATTTCAATGAAATTTTATTTTTTTTAGTATGTTACATTACCGTTAAAACAGCTTCGTGTTGTTATGCTTTTAAACCTCACATAGCTTATTTCTAAAGGAAGAATTTATGAAGCAGTCATTCCCATTCTTCCTTCTTTCCATCCTCCCTCTTTCATAATAGATCATTCTGTTTGTCCAGTTCCTTTTAAATTTCTCAGTTCCAAATAAAGAAATATTTTTATTTCTAATCATTACTGCCCAAGAAGATGTGGTTGGGCTCTTGACTAAATATCCTTGTCATTTCTGATCCATTATCTTTTTCTTTGCTAAGCAAATGCTGCAAGGGGGAGAAAGGAACACAGCCTGCAAAAAGTCCAGAAGAAGTCAGCATATGCTATTGGTCTTTGCCAGCAAGATCAGACACAGAAACAAAGATTTCCGCACATTACCTGCCTGAAACTAATCTCTTTTCCTCATTGACAAGCTCCCCATACACTTTGTTCTGTGCCTTGGAGCAACAATCATTGGTGGCTCCAAATGTTCTTGCTAAAAAGTGAAGAATTTGTCAAAAGCCATTACAAGTAAATTTTGGTAGCCGTTCAGGATATTCCTCCCCTACAGTGCAGAAGAATCTCTATGACTTATGGAAACCTACTTACCTAACTTTGAATTAGCTTGTTCTGGCTCTGAAAATATTTCTGCAGTCTGTGATGAAATAGACTGCAAAATTCATCTGAGACTTTGTGGCTGCATAGTCTGTTCTGAGGTTCATTCTGTGGTGGCTCTGCTACAATCATTACCATATTTAGTTAATGTACAATTAATGTAATTAACATTAGTTAATGTACAATTACATCTGCAGAACTGCAAGCATTTCTTTAGAAAAAATATGCACCCTGCATCAGTTCCTGATTATGACTGAATTAAAAAACATATAGACCAGATGGGCAGAACTGTTTGTAAATAAAAAATGTCCATAAAACAGACCCCCAACTCCTAGTGCTAAAAGTATCTTTCTCCCAATTATTGTCATTACATGTTGTGTTATCACAGGGTTGTATGCTAACACTTATCTGATATAAGTGGTATATACTCATTGTTCGTGTGACAGCTCAAACTTCCATATGTAAACTGTTTTTTATTAAGTTAATTGATACTTACTTAGGACTCTTTGCCATATATGCATATGTGAACATATTGATACAGGTTGAAAAAAACAACAGATGAAGAAGTAAATTTCAGAGGCTGAGACACAATGCTGAGTGGTCAAGGGGTATAGTTTTCTGATTTAAGTATTTGCATAGACAGAAGACTATATTATTTGTTTTATTGTTCCTTGAGTAGTTTGGGGCTGCAGTCACAAGATGCTAAAAAACACGAGGAAGGAAAGCTGAAAAGTTAAATGGTGGTGGTTCATCAAAACTGGGTGGAGAAACAGGGTGAGGAAACACAGCCCAGAAATAGCAGCACTTTATCCCTTATGACCTTTACCTAAGGAAATGTGAAATTCATCTGAAAATAAGGGATGCACGGAGAGGGTGAGTGATACATTCTTGGCCTTTCCATCAGGAATATTCTGCTGGTGGGTGTGGGACAGAGGGATATTCCTCCAATTCTGATTTTTTCGAACCCTCCCGTGACATTGCGATATATAAGCTGCTCTAACTTCATCTACCCTTATATCCAGTTTAGGTTGATACGCAGCAGCAACAGCAGAAGGCAAATCCATGGTGAGACAAATTCAACTATTCTGCAGGGCTCACACTCTGCCTTGAGGTTTCTTTTCCATGTGGGCTGATTGGTTACAAACTGCAGGGCCCCTCCTTTGCTGCCATTTGCATGAATGAGTTTTCTGAAAACATGCTAATTGCACAGTTGTCAGTTTCCTTTATGACACAGTACTATCTCTGTCAAGGGCCTCTTGTAGCTTACAAGCTTTTTGTTGCCTCACCATTGTAGTTTTAATTTCTGCACCACAAGAGTTGAAGGCCTCTCTTCTCCGAGTAATAACTCATTAGCCTCAATTCTGGATTCTCCCCAAATGCTTATAACGTATTTTCCTTTCTCCCCAGTATTTCTTAAAGCCTTCTGGTGCAGTTAGCACTTTGCCATCTGCTGCCTTCATGACACTGCAGTAGGGAACGACTGGTCTGAGTGATGTTTTCTGAACCATGATGAAAAGTGTGTCTGTGTTCCCATTTCTCGCTGTGCTACTCTAACATACTACATTCTTTCTGCTGATCTATTACTGCCTGTCTTCAATCACTAAATGTGGTATTTTTCAGGCTAGACACTTTCAGTTTAAGTGCACTCATCTCATTGTCCTTTCTCCACTAATTCCTCTCATGTCCCTTTTCCTCTCACCACTGAGTAATAACTCACTTCATCTCTACCTGCTGTTTCCACTCTCTATGCTTTATCATGTTTTTCATGATGTATAAGAGGATATATTTTACTCCAGACCATTGCTTATTAACATCTTGTCATGAGGCAAATACCTTTGCACCCTCTTCTCAACTTTAACACTGCTTTATAGCTGTGGAAGAAAGAGGACTATGATCCAGCAGTTGTGAAGGTGGTATCAACTGTCTCTAGCTTAGTATAAAAAGAGTTTTTATACCAACTTTTGATAGATAATTCAGAGAAAAATGATGGGGATGGATGAAAATTAAAAATATATCATATTAAGGCAGGTAGTTTCAAACCCCTTGCATCTTTCTTGGTGATCTAAGCCTATGATTTGCTATGTCTCAGGAAGGAGAAGGTAAGGTTACATTTTGACTCACTTTTCTGCTGGAGCCTGAGCTTCATTTCCAAATAACTTGAATTGGGTGGGAATCACAGTTAAGTAGAAGTCAGGCTGGACAAGGGTCCTGGATTAATAGCTTCAGAGAATCTGCCCAGAGTAGCATTAATTTCTATACTATTATGCTACAATAAAGAACTGTTTGTGAGTCCATTCTGGCTGGATTGCCTCCATTCTTTACATCCTAAAATGGGACTTTGTTGGTGTTAGCCTGGCAGTCCATAACAGCCTGGGACTATCTCTCAACTCCAGGATTTCACAGTGGCTGGGAATTTCTAAATCTGATTTGTGAAACCATCACTCAATTTGCACGTGATTGTTAAAGACACTCTCTGTGTAGACTTATTCTCCCACCTGTAAGAAAGAAATAGGTGTTCCTCTGCTGCAGAGGATGGTTTAGTGCATATTGTAAAGTTTCCAAGAACTCATCAATGAGGCTCTGAGGAAAAGAACATTATGCTAGACTAATCACATTGACTTCATGGACAATACTGATGGAACAGGGAGCAGTTCAGGTTTAACCTTTTGCTGATATGATCCTTCAATACATAGCAGTGTACCAGCAGTGACCTAACAGTAAACTCACATGCCTTTGGCAGAGTTAGTGCTGGGTGCCAAGAGGGCATACTCATATTTAAAGCTTAAGAAAAATTTCTGTGTTTATCTCATCTGCTAACTTTCTTACTGTTGAAGGTATTTCTGCATTGGTCAGAGGCTAGAGGAAAATACTTTTAAACTCTGAGTTGCAGTCTTGGTTATGTTTTACTTTTTTTAACAGAAGTGAGGCATTTTTTTTTTTTTCAAAGGCACTATTTTTTTCCTCCTGTTGAGGAAATTATTTGTTCTGTCAATTTCCAACTAGTCCTATTTATGATGTATTAATTTAATTTAATTTTAAATGTAATGCAGTCAGATTATGAGACTAACATTCATGACTGAACAGCCTCTGAAATTTGAGAGTACAGTGTAGCATACAGTTACATTGTTAGTTTTCCTGTGTTGTAATGATAGTGATAAATTTTGTTAGCTCCCATGGTTCTCAGTGGATCTAGTTCTAATGTCATTCAGGACTAACCTCAGAAGGGAAAAAAAAAGGTTATCATCAGAAAATTCTCACTTTTTTTTTTTTTTTTAAGCAATAGGTAGAATAAGACATATATAAAAATCATGTTACTTATGAAGATTACTAAAATTTTCACCAAAAAAAAATTAATTTAAACATGCCTTCTGATCAGCTCTGCTGAATTGTGCTACAAAAGCCTAAAAAGCTGTCTGAGCTAATTGGAATGTAGGTAATTTCAGACAACGCTGCTGTGGTTAACAGTTGTCTAACACTTTAGTTAGACATACTGTTTAGCTGAGCACCAGAAAAAAATTACTTTGGGCGTTTATGCCCTGACAGATCAAATTTGACATCTCAAATTTTAACTTTTGAAATCACTTGCAGTAGGCTTGGTGCTACAGTTTTCTTGAAATCAGCTTTAGCAGAGCCAAGCTCCAAGCAACGAGCCCTTCCCTATTGCGCTTGCTCTCTAAGCAGAAGAGAATCTCTGCTGGCCACTGGTACTACTTCCTGTCTAAAGGCATCTTTAAGTGGACCTTTTATGCTGCTGCGTAGTTTCACCAACACTTGCCAGAAGTGATGGTAATAGGTAAACAGTTTCTCATGGCAGCATGGTCCACAGCCTCAGCTCTTGTATATGATATTCTTCCAGTTATGCCTGTGCCTGTGCTCAAGGCATTGTAACAGGGAGATGTTAGCAACTACCACCAAGTAGATAAGGAGCATAAGGAATGACTAATCTCTAGGTCTGATTTTTTTTTTTTTTCATGAGAACGGGGGTATGGTTTTGCTCATATTATTTCATCTCCATCTGATTATGAGATCTCAATTTAGTTTATATTTTTAATAATGTAATAATCCTAGATGTGGAATGATGAGATCAAATGCTATTGTTAAGCATTTGCTTGGTTATTCCCACAAAAAAAAAATATTAATTTTTGTATGTGCCTGCCTCTGTCTTTGAAATTATAAATTTCCCTGAGACAACCATGCTTTTGCCATTATTAACAATAACTTGTAGTATTACTAGTAGTTTTAGTAGTAGTACTGATGATATTATCATCCTAGAGGAGGAAAGGCTTAAAATACAGAATAGACAGTTAATTTATGTACATAAACAATAAAATTACAGTTATACAAATTTTATGTACTGGTCTTTTATATACCTAACCTGGAGAAAAAAAATAATGTGATATTTGACAGTAATTGATTAAAAACTTGCTGTCTTAATAATTAAGAAAAAATATTTAAAATAACAGTACAGGAATTTAATTATTTTTTTTTAATTGTTGCCTCAAAATTATGAAAGAGTTAACAGAACTGTGACATGCAAAGTATTTGTTTTATATTAGGTATAGAATAAACCTCATTTACCCAGGTATTTCTGGGGCATGAGGAACAAGAAAATAAATACAAACTGTTTAATTTCAATCTGAAAAGAGTAGAGTCTTGTCCTTTTATTGGCAAGTGTAAAGTCTTGGTTTCTCTTTCCTTCTTCCACAGGAGAAGTCTCTGTTGTCTGATAATATGATTAGGCTCATGTGTCACTATTTACTTCATTGAGCAGTAATTTGTTTCCCTTTTACTTTTTCAGTCACTCAGTGAAAAAGAATCACCTTTGAGAACTCTAGCCCTCATTCAGACTTTGACTAAATTATACTCAAGTTTGAAGTAGTGGTTGCTTGAAGGCAGAGTCAGTGGGTACAAGAACATCCTGGTTCTTAAACCTGAGTCAGTACTCATGGCACTGGAAAGTAAAAACATTCATTTTCCCTGTGAAATATTAACGTGCTTAAAAAAACAAAACCCTAAACTCCAAAACAAAACAGAAAATAAAAAGCTCTTATTAAAGGGAATGCGAAAAAGAAGCAGTAACCACTGTTTAGATAAAATGAGGAAAATTAAGGTGGTTGTAAGGGAAAGCAGAATGCTATCAGGGAGAAAAGCTTTTCACTTGAGTCTGGAAATTTCTGTTACATTTTTTTTTACCAGAAATTGCCAGAATTTCCAAATCGAACTATCTATGGGAATAAGCTGTTTCTCATGAGATAATTATAGTAATAATAATTAAAAAAAGACCAACCCATCAGGATTCCTGTTAGCATAATTATTATCCAAGTGTTCTAGTTATACCCTGAATTACGTATTTCAATACTTTTGTTTCAAGCGTTCAAATATTTACATTGAAAATGTAAATATTGTGATAAAACATATATAATCTTTATTTTTGTATGATAATTATTAAAATTTCACAATCATTATAACGTTGAACATCAGTATCAAAGAAATTATGCTGTCTTTTCTTCTCTTCTGATTCAACCAAAACAAGAGCAAACTTTGGCATGGAAGATTAATCCGCAATTTTGACAAGCTCTTCTATTCATTGTTAAAATGCTAGCAATTTTTGTACAGTACAAAGAATGCACTGAGAATAACGGAGCACATGGAAGTCACCTGTAACTCATTAAGCCCTCTGTCACACAGAGGTTGGGACAGAGATCAAGACAAAATTGTTATACTGCTCACTCTTTTCTTGCTACTTCTATAGGCATCTGCTCTTAAACAACGTTAGAGAGAAGATGCTGAGCTATTTAGCCCTTTGGTCTAACCAGTGCCACCGTTTTAGTGTTTTAGAAAACTTCCACCGTTTTTCAAATCAGCACACAGCCTGGCATTATTATTAGTTACATTTGAATTAGTTCAAACCTGACATCTCTTGCATTTGTTTCTTTATCTTCATTTATTCACCTTTTCCTGAAATATCAGATCTTAATCACTGAAGTAAATGCTATGAACAGTGAAGTATTAGCCTTTGGTTTCTATTTCAACAAGGTAAAATTGCATAGCATTTTCTTCTTTTTTTAACCTAATGAATTTCTAGTGTTGTTCAACAAAAAAGGATATGCCCATCTATTTCCATATGGAATTGAGGCTACACAAGAAATACATTATCAGCTTAGCTCTTAACATAACTTGTGAATCATAGTTTCAGTAAATGCCCAGAGGTGGTAAGAATACATACAAAACAATAACTAACACAAGGCAGGACCTACTTATCAGGAAGCAGCAGGTATAAGCCACAGAGTTGCCAGTCTTTCTAATTATATAAGCAAGGGAGATGTTCCCCACTTCATTCCAGTGGGTGTCAATATCATCTTACATGACCTTTTCTACTGAAAAAAAGGTCATAAGTCAGTGACAGCAGTGATTTTACACATTTCTGCTCTGATTGTTACTTTACACATGCTGCTGATTAACAGGAGCAGTAACATAGTGCATAAAGAGCAGTACAGACATAATAATTTTAACTAAAATATTTCTAGGTTTCCATCCCATGAAACCACTGGCATAGGTGTAGAGTATTCTTGTCTGTCTGCTGGACTTCACACTAAAAAAACAAATACTTTCAGCATCTGTTATCAGTAAAGAAGACATCTGGTCTTCACCTGTCAACAAATCAGAAAGATCTTTTTGTGTTTGCTTGAGTCTATGTGAACTTATCCTCAGTTTGTGTTTTCCTCACTGCATGACACTAAATGCCACTTTTCAAATAGAAGTATTTGTTTGCCCCACAGTATTATTGTTTTAAAAAAATGAGAAAACTAGTAAGTTTTAACCTCTTCTAATAAGAGGTTCTCCTAAATAAGAGGACTGGACTATTCATACCCAGGTTTCTAGGACAAGCGTTATTGACTTTTACTAGCTAAATGCTACTAGAACTGAAAGCCAAACCATTGTATGGAATCAAGAATCTGTAGCCTCTACTTTGGCATCTCTTTCCTCATTTTATGCACCAAGCCACTCTGTGACACACCAAAGGTAAATGTCTACCCATAAAACCTGTGATACATATAGGAAAAGCTTGGGCTTTTTTTCTCCAGACGAATGACACTTTGCATTCCTCTTTTAGTTCCTGCACATTACTTTGCTGTATTTTGCAACTTCATGAGAAGGTTTCTGTTTCAACAGTCCCAAAAGTAAGTTAAAGACCCTTAGTTTTAGCACATTGACATGAAAGGTCTTTTCTTTCCTGTAGCAGTTTGCTTGTGCCAAATCAGACGTGCACCGTATTTCTATTAGCAGAGAGAGGCAGCATCCCAGAGTAGCATTTTAATTCAGTGTTTTCTCTGTTTATGTAATGTCCAAGAACTTGCCTCTCCCCTTTACCATCACCTGATCACCTAAGAATGAGGTGACTGGGTTTCACTTTTAATGCTGAAATGGACAGAAGCAGAATTCAGTACCTGTTGCCATGTAGTAGTGTGAAAAGAGACCTTGTAGCAAATCCCTTCATTTTCCTAGAAATTTTGTAGTGTATGATCCAGCTAGTCAAATATTAATTGTATGCTCACTTACAACTCTGTCTTACTCATTGACAAAAAAGAGAGAAGATGGTCAACATGGAATGGGAAAATAGTATCTGCTGCCAAAAGCAAACAACATTTCACTGCCTTTCTATAATGAGGTGAACATGAAACACTATAACAGTGAAGCTCTTCCACAACAGAGCAATGTGATGCTATACTGTTACTAAAAGAGTCCCTATGTGACTGGTTGATAATTAAGCATACCATATATCTTAAAAACTATGATGTGGTATATGCAATACAAAAATCTGGTCTCACTATTTGTCAGGGAAGGAGAACAAACAACTTCTAGTATTGTCCTGCTATAACCAGCAGTCCTAAAATATAAATCTGCCACTTCAATCCCAAAATGTAGTTAGATATGAATTCTGAGAGATTACACTAAAAAATACCACAAACTTGTTTCACAAGGACATATGATTCCTCCTTCTTCCTCTCACCATTTTCAATATTTCTTCCAAGTATCTATAAAATTCCATATAAAGTTTCTGCCTGTAAACTTTTGTCTCCACTTTTCTCTTAGTTAATAACATTTTGATAAAATGGCTCTTAAAAATGCAGCTTATTTTGAAATATGGTTACAAATAAAGTTCCTCTTGTGGATTGGGAAATCATAGACTATACAGAAGGAGAAATGTAAATAAATAAACATACTTTTTAAATTATTCATGGAAATAAACCCCAGTTAAACCCTTTAGTACCAATTAGCTAAACCACTATATGAAGTATATCCTCACCAAAAATTTATTTTATTTTTTGGAGGCAAAATTCTGAAAATATAAAAATATACATTTTAATATGTTTGGATTATGCTTTTAAATAAAGATATATATGCTCAGTTAGATATTTTTAATGTACACACTTGACAGAAAAATATTTTAATATCCACAATTCTAAAGAAAAATCAAGCCAAATTATCACAGCCTTTAAAAATCCAACTGAAAAATCTGGAAAATGCAAGAACCTTTGAATATCTCTATTTGCAATAAAACAAATAACTTTGGAAAATGCTTTTAATCACTTTTAATGATTTTTTTCCCATTAAATAATGTCAAAATTGATAATTTTAAAATTATGGATTTTTTTCTTTAATACCAATTCAATAGCAAAGCTCTTCTTGCTCTAAATAGGCTAAAGGGAAAAGAAGTCACAACCTCTTCAATGATAATATTAACCTCCTATAATGCATCTCATCAAGAATAGTCTGAGGGAGTGGGAAGGAGACTCTTCTCTGAAATGACAGATTGTAAAGGTGTTGGAAAGATTTGTGCCTGCACTTGCAATTAAGGTAATTTCAAGCACCACTTTCTCAGAAAAAGGTCTCTCCTGGCAGAAGCCACCTAAAGAAAGCTAGACAGAGGAAAGGTTACACAGAGATGCAACCAAATACCATATTAACCATTCCTACAAAAAATGAATTGCATGGTATTTTTAATTTTCTAAAACTAAGTTTTATAGATACGCAATCTTAAAGACTGAAAGATCTTCAGTTTCAGTAAGGCAAGTTGCTCAGACATTATGTGACTGAATTTATTTCCTTCCTCGCATGACTCTTTACATTGCTGTTAAATTTAAAACCTGGTAACATGATTGTTCCCTGCCTGTACCACAGAATTACAGCCAGAGTCTGCAGAGCTTTTCCTCACTGCAGGTGTCAAGGTGGAACTGCAAACAGAATGGAGAGATTTGACAGGTTCTTGCTGACTGCAATGCAGTTACACTTTGCTGTCTCCTCCTGCAGACAGTGACACAGTCAAAGAAACTCTCGAGGAGGATCCAGTGTTGTTTAGCATACTCTGCTCTCCCATTTGGATGTGTCTGCATTGACTAGTAAGTTAGAAATGTTCCAACTGGGTTTGTTTACTGCTTGCCAAAGGCTTAGGAGAAATCCAGCTAACACCAGAGAGAGAACCTCTGGAAGACAATGCTCTTTTAGCTTGACTATTTCCAGGACCTGAGCTATCTTAATATGCAGCTTGCATGGACATCTCCATGTGTCACTGCAGGTAGGCAGCCTTTTGTGGGATGAAAATAAAACTGTTCACGAAAGTGGGCATTTTCATTAGTGTTTTTTATTGAACTGCTTTCATTTAAAAGATTCCTGTTGTGGAACTGTAGCAGAGGATCAACCATACTGAATCACATGCTACAGAAATCACATGCCAAGTGTCTAAGCTGATATAAGCTCAAATGCTCTGTGTTCAGTGTTCTTATTGTCAGAAATGCATTGATGCAGATATAAAACTTGGCTAAAAATATTTCTGTATCATGTTCATCCATTACTCCATAGGCTGTTCTCCTATTGCAGATAGTTTCATAGGTGCCACCTAGGAGTGACAAATGGGTTTATGGAAGGTTTTTTTCCATCTCCCAAGCAAAAGATATTCACTAATCGTTTTACTGTGAAATAAATCATGTAGCCCATGGTTAAAATGAGTTTAAAAAAATGTTGGAACATTTGTGAATTTCCTATCTATTACAGCAGTTGTCAGACTCTATCTCCTTTGTCATTTGTTATAAAACCTGTGGAAGGACCTTGAAAGGTGAGATAGACATTTTTTTCTTTTTCTTTTTTTTTAGTTTTGCTAGTGTATTTGCTATATATGTGATCTTTATTAAATGTGGGGATGTTAAAATAGATTTTGCTTGGAAAATGTTATGTAAATCAGACAAATATTTTTTTTGCAGTCATAAGTATGATAGACCACATCACAAGACAAAACCTAAGTTTTTGTTGCCTGCATACAACTATACAAAATTTCTGATTTTGCTTACTTGGCTTATTTCCAGGTGTGGAAGTTATTGACTGGTGTGGAGGCCACAGCTTTCTGTGGCTGAAGAAATGAGGCATTTGAATGGGACTCAGAAGACCTGTGCTCTATTAATCATTCAATTTCTGCTTTTTCTCCGGTGTCTTTAACTGCTCTCTTTATTTGAAAGCAAGTCAACATCATCTGCAGCAAGTGCTTAGGCTGACTGTCCTGTAACAGGACTTTCTGTCCTCAGTAAGAATGCAATAATAGTTCGAACAGTTTGAATTAGTAACATTTGCTTCCATTAGTGTGCATTAAAAACTGATAATGATTTTCTAACAGCAAGCATCCGTGCATGTTTACTTATATCTCTTCTACACTGAAACAAATATCAGTCAAGAGGAGACTAAATTTTTAAGATATGGATTATGATAAATTTTCACAGTTTTGGAAGGTTCTTTACAGTTAAGTTGTGTGATGAAGTTTTTGCTATTAAAATTAAATGGGTAATAACAGGATGTCAAACAGGATAAAACCAGAACAATAAATTTAAAAAACCTACTTAAATTCAATCTCATTTGCATAGTCTTCTATAGTTGCATAGTCTCTGAAGTTGTTAGTCTGGCAAGCTATATTCTACTCTCTTAAACTTTTTTCTTGAATTTTCTTTTTTCCTAATCTTTCAATAAAATGTGAATAACAGTTTGGAAAACTGTTATTCACTCTTTTTCTTCCTGTCTCTGTTTCTCAGGTTGTATAAGATAATGCTGGATATCATGCAGAAGTTCTGTTCAGAACAAAAAGTAAAATCCTTAAGTGTCAGAGATTTTTTAAGATGGTAAACAAAAATCATAAATAAGAACATTTAATTCAAGATTTTTAATTCTGCAGAATCATGCAATTAGTCATACCACAAAGTCTCTCAAAAGAGAAAGCCAGTGAAAAATTAAGAAATTTATTTTTTAATTATGTCCATCATAGTTCTTACACTAAATACACCACTGAAAAAAAAAAAAAAAAGCCTGGATGTCTTCCCATAATGCTTAAAACTAGTAATTTAATCTTCTCAGCTATGTCTTGATCTGATCTGTGAACTCCAAACTGAATTTAATGTTGCAAAACAAAATTTTGAAGTGAATTGGGATTATCTCCAGAACAATTTGCTCTTTAGTGAATTTATTGTATATAATACATTGAAGGCAAAACTAAAACATGTTTATATGTCACTTAAATATAACAGCAGCTGCAGGCAAACTGATATCAAAACCTCAAATTTATTAATTTTTTTTACTGTTAATAAAGTGAATACTGATCATGGCAGTCATTAAAAGGCTATGTAATTTTTCAAATTTATATTCACCACAATTAGTGAACATTTGCTTCATTTGTTTTGGGAAAAGTGCTTTATAATTCAATAATCTGTCAGTGTTTTTACAGATTCCTTAGTAGTATAATTATACTATAAACACTTTCCATAATACTAACTAATTAGCTTCTTTAGACACCAGTAGATTGTATATTAGGAAGCATATTACACCTGTATTATTAAAATTTGAGATAGAACTACCAGATGAAATCCACAATTATCTTTCCTTACTTATAAGGAAATTGAAGTCTTGTCAAGAGACATTGACTTATGCAATTAATATTTAACCATGCCAAAGGTTTAAGATTCAGCTTGACATTTCCTGCTTTCTCAAAAAGTTAGTAAAAAAATAATTTAAAATTATTATTTAAATACATGGGAAGATTTTATTAAGATTTAATTTTGACTAAAATGAAATTTTACTGTTTACCTGCAACAGTATTTGCAATGAACACCCTATTTAGACAGCCATTTAAGTGATACGCCACGACAGCGGAGGCGATTAAATCACTCAAGATATAAAGAAGTCTGAAATTATGTGTAATGCAATTGTATTGATTTAGCTTCAAAAATAGTATCCATATGTTTCAAACTATATCAGTTATCCTAGAATGGGTGAGAATGTAGTGTATTCCCTGATCTGAGGTTATTTGTATGTATTGAATTGTCTCTGACCATCTTAATTGCTAAGTGATGGTTTCTCTTCAGTGTGGGTTTCTAAACCTTAAAATTTCAGTCTTCATTTTGACTATAAGATTGCTACACTAGAAATGAACTGGAGGACTTGGAAAATTTATATGCTTTTTCTCTTCTTTCCATGTGATAGCAAGAATATAAGAGGTTTTTTATGGATGTAACCCCATACAAAATATTGAAAATTACTTGAGAATAATCACCCTTGGCTAAAAGTGTCTTAAGGTATAGGACATTTCCTTTTTTTTTGCTTTTTGCTTTTCTTTTTCTACTTAATGAATATTGTGTTGATGTGACTACTGCACTATATTAATAACATGCATAAAAACACTTATTTATGAGGGTTAGGTGGAGAAAAGTGCAAAGAAAAAAACAGGACACAAACATTTAAGCTGGTACTCTGAGTTAATAATGTAGATGAATAACTGACAGAAAGGACAGTAAATGGTGCACTATTTGCTTAAATGTAAAACTCAAACAATTCTCATTATTGCATGTCAGAAGATCGTGTTGAAGTAACAACAACTTTTGCACATTTTTATACTAATTTATTTCCATTTCATCTTTTTTCACTGAATTTCACTTAATATTTAGAGTTGGAAGGGACCGTAGAGATCATCTAGTCCAACTCCCCTGCTGAAGCAGGATTGCCTAGAGGTAGAACGTATTATTCAGGACTGTATCCAGGCGGGTCTTGAAAATCTCCAGAGAAGGGGACTTCACAACCTCCCTGGGCAGCCTGTTCCAGGGCTCTGTCACGCTCCCTGTGAAGTAGTTTTTTCTCATATTTGAGTGGAACCTCTGATGTTTCAACTTATGCTCGTTACCCCTCGTCCTCTCACTGGCAACTGCTGAAAAGAGTCTGGCTCCCTCCTCCTTCAAACCACCCTTTAGATACTT
>JAOQGH010000019.1:67242376-67257122 GCA_025769975.1 Gallinago jamesoni | reverse complement strand
TACTTATAGGCATTGATAAGGTCTCCCCTCAGCCTTCTCTTCTCCAGGCTAAAGAGTCCCAGCTCTCTTAGCCTTTCTTCATAAGGGAGATGCTCCAATCCTTAAATCATCTTTGTTGCCCTTCACTGGACTCTTTCCAGTAGCTCCTTGTCCCTCTTGAACCGGGGAGCACAGAACTGGATGCAGTATTCCAGTTGTGGCCTCATCAGTGCAGAGTAGAGGGGGAAAATGACTTCCCCTGACCTACTGGCCACACTCTTCCCTATGCAGCCCAGGATTCCGTTGGCCTTCTTGGCCACAAGAGCACACTGCTTGCACATTGACATTTTGTGGTCTACTAGGACCCCCAGATCTTTCTCTTCGAAACTTGTTTCCAGCAGATCCACGCCTAACATGTATTGGTGCCTGACATTCTTCTTCCCCAGGTACAGGACCCTACACTTTTCCCTGTTGAACCTCATGAGGTTCTTGCTTGCCCATCAACAAGCCATCAACAAACATTTTATTCTCATATGTAAACAGACTTCTGGGAATTTATGTATTTTGTAGATTAAGGATCAAAAACATAGGCCTACTTTGGTAATACAAGCTGCCAGGAGCATGTAATGGGCAGAGACACTTCCAAGGTGAGTAATTATTCACAAGTATTCAGTTCTACCATCCACCTGCTGAGGAATAAAGGCAGCCTGGGTCATCTACAGAGTACTCCCCAGTAAGGTCTCCTGAAGATACAGAAGCATAAGAAAAAAAATGAATTTGCTCTACAACATCATACACCCTATTTTTTTATATAATAGTTGAGCAAGATCTCTACTAAGATTTCTACAAGTTGATCCTTATGAGGTTACAGCTATGAAATTCCTTTATGAATCACTATTCTCTAACTATATTGTACTGTTTTGTACCTCTCATAGCTATTTTTCCAATTAAAAACCAGACTAACATATGGCTAATTTGATTTATACCCATGGTTATTAAATGTCAAGTGAGCAAAGTTGAACTGTAAGTTAAAATAATATACTTTCTGCAGCAGTGGCTTTTTCTCCATATGTAAAATCATCCCCCACTCCCTACCCCAAATCTAAAAAAGGACACAAACCCTAAATAAAACCCAACTCTTTCCCCTGTTTTTTTCTGATAATCTAGTAAGTATAAAGTGCACAGAATACCCAAATACACAGTACTGCTTTCATAGTGCAAAGATTTTGCAAGAGATTTCTGAAAGGGTCATGAAACAATCACCACTAAGATATTTAGAAACAAATGTGATCAGCTGCCTTCATATCTTCTCAGAATACTATCATTGCACAGAACAGACCCTTTAGTAAGCAAAGATGCCCAGGAATAAATCTTATTGTCAGTATCTAGGTGCAAAGACACACTGTAAAGATAGCAGGGTTTCATGAAAGCTGCTTCAAATGCATTTTGAACAGTAGAAAAGCATGCACACAGTGAAAGAGAACAAGGAAAATTATTAGTTTAACTGAACTAACAGTGTTAAGAGAGTGCCAGTAGACTAAAATGGAATTGGTTTGATGCTTCAGGAATAATCATTTCAGGACTTCAAAAATTAAAAGCATGTTTTTGGGGACTCTTGGTAGTTTCAGTGGAATGCAGAGCATCGTTATTGAAGAAGTAATTTCTGCTGTCAGCTTCCACAGCCAAGATGGCAGAAGAAGAAAGTTGAAAATGCAATACAAATGCAATTCTTGCAAGATAAAAAGGTGAAACAGGCATCTTCAGATACAGTCACTGAAAGTCTTCACTGTGGTCCAGGTTTTGGGGAGCCATGCTGAAAAGGCAAATAATGAATCACGTAACAGATCTTTAATTGCCTTTTTCTCCATTAATATAATCTCTTCTTAAAAATTAGCACACAAGTTCTCCAAAATTTTGCATTGCAAGGAAACTCATTGAGAATACATAAGTTGTATGGCAACAAGCTTCTGTGAGTCTTTCATCCACGTTATGTCCTATGGTATTTTTAGACTATACTTCAGTTACATGAAGTTTTTTAAGCTAATATCTTGAAAGGATAAAAAAGTGTCATGCTAAAAGCAGTATATCAGTGTTTCCTTTAAAATTTATGTGTCATATCAAATGCCTAAAATTATAGTATGCAGCCAAACTAACTTAACTATTTAATTTTGTAATTCAGTTTCTTCAGTTTTTTTTTTTTTGAGGAATGCAGCTTATACAGCTTAAACAGAAATTACCATTTTAAAGGATCAATAACCCTTATTGTGATTGAAAACATTTTCTACAACTGTAATAATCTTCAGGCAAGATAAATTTGATGTTGTCAGTATGGTACCCAAACTAATTTCCTCTTTTTATTTATTTTATTTTAACCTTGCTCAAGCTGGTTTTGTTTCTAATGCTGTATTCTCTATTCAAATCAGGAGTGTAAGTTCTTCACAATACAACAGAGCTGCATAGCTGAAAAGTTCTATAACACTGGACACAGCTGAAGCTAGCAAACTGTCAGAGAAGATGGATCAGCCAGCGTTCAGGTGGCCTTGTTTTCAAACAAAATAGAAAATGTTAAGGAAACCAAGCAGAAGGGGAAAAAAAGTTTAATGACATTTAAGAATCTTGTTCTTCAGTTTTAGGGAACTTAGAGTCTGTTGCATATCTTCTGTTTTAAATTGTCATATGCATACACTGTTCAAGTCTGACCAATGAAGTATACACATGTTCAGTATATTTATCCCCTAACATTCAGGGATAAATTAGAGTTTTAGGCAGACTAGGAAGGAAAGTTATGTGTAACTTAAACAGCAGCACAGGGAATAAATCTCACCCTGGCCATCACTGATGAAAGGCTTTTGTTATATGCCCCTCCTGAGCGATCTGGCACTTTGCAGTGGGAAGTAGAAAAACAACTTTTCTGTGCTCACATAACTGCCCTCCCAGCTTAGCCCACTCAGGTGCCAACGTAATTTTCCCTTCACTTTGTCAGCACCTGTCATCAGTCTATGTCTGCCTTTAAAACAGGGTTATGTCAAAGCAAGTAGAGAGCTCAGCAGATTTCTCTTATCTAAATCACTGTAGCAGGGTCTCATCTAAGTTGCAAAGAGCCACATCCTGAATTACCTCAAACTCATGACTCTCTATGTAAAAAATCCCAAACAAACATCTCTTCCATGATGTAGTAATGACAAAGAAATCTTGCAGTTAGTTTTTATTTTATTAGGTTTTATTCTGTCTTTGGTAAACGTGTTTAACCCTTTGTCAAAAGGAGTCGTTCCTAAGTGTCTGGCAAGCGAATGAAAATTAATTAATATGTAGATTTTGACATTAAGGGCAACATTTTCCTGAAAGAGATGCAAATTGCTTGTAAATGCACTTGTCAAAAGTTAATTTTTTACAATCTTGAACACTCCTCAGCAAGTGACTGTTGAGAACCAGATTTATCTTACTTTTCAGCAAGACAGCCAAATAAGAAGGTGGAAATAAATTTTAATGATTCAAGTCCATTCTCACCATACTAGAATGATGACATTCATCAAGTATGTCCGTAAGGGCATACCTCTAGGTAACTGATCTTGATTTCCTAGTGTTTTACAATGTATGTGGATTTGTGGATTTGCCTTCCAGCTCCTGAATCGTACTGCACATTGAACCATCCTGGCAATAACCTAAAGGAAGCAGTTCATAACTCATTATTCTTGCCCCCTTTCTATCTTTTCAATAAATCACTTAAGTGATTTATTGCTCACAGTTTTTTAAAGTACAGGACATGAAATGTAGAAAGAGAGTATTTTAAATTAAATCCTCAGGATGAAAAAAAAAAAAAAAAGTAGAGCCTAGAGCTTTATCACAGAACGTGAATTCAAGTTGCATGAAGCTGTATTGGTTAATAATATTTTTTCTAGTTCCTTGTGAGAAACTGCCTCTCATGGTCTGGGACTCTATGGCAGTAATGCCGTCATGTTTGGGGAAGAAAGGAGAACATCACCTACCTGGGTTACTGCTCCATCAACAGCATCCTTTTGATGACCTCTGTGCAAACTCAGCCTTACCAGGAGACTGTACTCCTTGCTACTGTGGTTCCACATGCTATTTGAATGCCAGCCCTGTCCAGAAGACAGAACTACTCTTGAGAACTCACCCCTTTCTCCAGAGGGTTAGGTATGTTGCCATGTTCAGGGTTAAGCTACAGCAGTCTCTTTGCATTTTAAGATCTTTGAGATATAGTTAAGCTATTAATGTTATATTTTCACTACAGAAGTAACAGATTGTCATTTTAAATTTGTGTAAGAATGATAAAAATATGTTCCCTAATTTTCTATATATCCCTTTTACTTAAAACACCAAACAAACCTACAAATAGTTGTACTACTAGCTAGCACATTCTTACACAAGTTTATAAGAGAGGGAAATCCATGACAGATGACTGTCCATTTAATGTGGGTGAGCAGTTATCAAAAGTCAACTTTCAGGGACTGAAAGGGTGTGGTCTGAGGATTTACTATTTAACTGCCATTTAAATTTGGGAATAAGAGGAGGGAAAGAGTACTCTGCCATCCAAACATAGAATTTTGATTCTAAACGGTGTCAAATTTAAAAAGGAAGAGAAAGAGATACAAGAACTTAAGCCAAGTTGAGTAAATATTTTCAGGACTAAAAGCTGGAATAAAACTGCACAATAATTATTGACATTCCATTTTACATGCCTAAAACAGGTCTCACTCTACCTTCATTTTCCAAGAAAAGGGGAAAAAAGCTTATTAATATTTAATAGATTTTTGTCTTCTCTCTTGTCTGTAGCTATGCATGCAAGCCTAGCTGCTCCACAGATGTTAAGTGGAAGGGAACAAGGCCACAGGTTATGAGGGATGCTCCAAGTCTTCCTCTCTTCTTTCAAGTTCTTGCAATACTCCACATACGAACCAGGCAATACACATACTTCTCTGCACGTTGGAGAATCTGCTCCATTTCTAAGCATAAGAATATCACATGAGTTTTTGAAAGAACTTGTTTTTGTCTATAAACCACATCTATCTTTTTCAAACAAAGTTTCAGGACATAAGTTCCATCTGCTTCCTAGGTTTTTTAAAAGAGAAGGTACCAAAACCTTTTTCTTCCCTGTTGTTAGCATGCTTACAAATATTTTGACACAAGAGGGCTCTTGCACCTAACCGGGCAGCACTTTCCTTCTATCAGCTCTTCTAAAAGGCCACCTCTGTGAAAATCCTCTACCTGCAAGCTGTGCAGTCTCCACGTTTTGTTTCATCATCCAATTACATTTTGTCATTTCAGCTTCTTCAGTGCTAAGGGGACTTCTGCATGCAGTCGCCTCTTACTTCAATTTGATTGTTAAACAAATGCAGCCTAACTGATTGTGACTTTTTAATGATGAAATTGTTAATTACTGAAAGACTTAAGAAAGTATATGGGTGTACTCCCCAGCTATATTCTCATGTCAGAAAGACTCGGATAATTATTAAGTTTTGGTAGATTGACCTTGGCTATCCGCCAGGTGCCCACCACTCAATCACTGCCCCTCCTCAAAAGGACAGGAGGGGAGAAAATACCATGAAAAGCTTGACAGTCTAAAGACACGGACATCACGTACCAATTACTGCCACGTGTGAAACAGAGTCAGGCAGAATAATTTAATTTATTGTCAATTAATTGTAACAGGGTAGTATAGTAAGAAATAAGAACAAAACTAAAACCACCTTTCCCTCACCCCTCCCTTCTTCCTAGGCTCAACTTCATTACTAACTCTTTTACCTCTTTCTCTGAGTGGAACAGAGAAATGGGAAATGGGAGTTGTAGTCAGTTCACAATGCATTGTCTCTTCTGCTCCTTCTGCTCCCTCTCATGGAATATAGTCCTTCATGAACTTCTCCAACGTAGGTTCTTCTCACAGACTGCAAGGTGGTATCTGCTCCACTACAGACCTCCATGGACTACATAAGCATAAGCTGATTCACCATGATCTTCTCTAGGCACTGCAGATGAATCTCTATTCTGATACCTCAAGTACCTCCTCCTTCTCCTTCTCTGACTTGGTGTCTGAAGGGTTGTTTCTCTCACATATTCTCATTCCTCTCTACAGCTGCTGTTATGTAGCATTTTTTACCATTTTTAAAGTAGATTATCACAGAGGTGCTACCAACATTGCTCATGGGCTCACCTTTGACCAGTGGCAGTCCATCTTGAAATCAGGTGGAACATACTCTGTCCACATGGGGGAAGCTCTTCGTGTCTGCTCAGAGAATGACACCTCTGTTACCACAACCTGCCATGTAAACCCAATGTATAAATTTTCCCTGAAGTGCAGTGTATTTGAAAGTCTTAGCAACTCTAAATTATGTCAACCAAAAGGACCATCATAATCTGTCCTTTTAGGTCTATTTTATAATTACAGTAAGCGCTCCTTTCTGGGGATCATTATATACTGACAGTCTAGACAAGTCACATTCTACTCTTAAAAAAATAAGCATGAACATTAATTATGAAGCTTTCAATTCTTATAAATAAAAGATAAATAAATAATAAATAAAAATAAAATAAAATAAAAAATATATATAAAAATACAATATATAAAAATATATAAAATAAATAAATAAATAAATAAATAAAAATAAAATTTTACCAAAAATTGTGGAAAATGGAGGGAAAAAATGAAAGACTGAAAATCGGGAATATTTTCTGTCTCTCCTCCTTGCTGCACCAGATTTGCTTTTAGTTTTTCTTTTGTATTTCGGTTTACACAGTCTTTCCCAAGAATATTTCAGTTTTATTTGATTAAATCAAACCTTAAAACACAAAGCTAGATTTTGCTGCCTGAGAAGAACTAGTGAGTGCACAAGCAAACGGTACATCAAAAAGAAACACTACGAATAAACATTTGCTGCCCTAGCAGACCTTTGAAATAGGAAAAGTAAAAGTTGAAAGCTGAAAAAAAGATATAGAAGATAGAAAGTGAATTTGGAATGAAACTGCAGGAAAAAACACTACTGTGGAACTCGGAGAAGGTAGAATTATTTTTTTTTTTAAGAAATCAACCACTAAATAGAAAGCTTTTGGTATATAGAAAAAAGTGGATTATTAGTTTTCATTCTGCATGAGAAGAGCTATTTCCTTTTTAAGGAGAAGTGGGGAACACAAGGCTCAAGTAAGACTTTAAGTATCTAAAAAGATTTTTTTTAAAACATTGTTACAAAAATAAGAAAAATAGATGCAACTAAACTATTCTCCAGTTTACTAGAGTAGTATTAAATACTTCAGATAGATTCTTGGAATTCATTTTAATGTATCTTACTCATAAACACCTTCTACTCGTAAATACATTCTATTATGATCCAAAGTGGTTCTGTGCATTAGCCAAATAGGCTATGGCTGTACACCTGGAATAAAGTTTCACCAGCTGATTAATGTAGTATTGTGTTTGAGAATAAGATGTGTTGTTTTTTGTTTTTTTTTTAATGAATGCCAGCTTTTTCAAAAAATCATCCAAAATGCTTGTTTTATTTTTGAAGAAGTAAAGCACTTTTATAACATGCAGCCTAATCAATCTTCTTTCAGAAAATCTGTTGCCTATATGTGTCTGTATGTTGAGAAATAGCCATTAAAAATAAATAAATATTAGAAGATCAAAAATGCATCAGTTTCCCAGATTAACATGTAATTTATCAGAGTTTCTCAGAGACTTGCTGTTGTTTGTTTTACACAAAGCAAGTCTTCTCTCATAGATTTATATAGGTAACATTCAAAGGGTTCAATAGACACATTATTCATACATCTCACACTGGACTTTCACAGTGTGACAAATTTTCCAAGGTACTTAGAAAATGGTAATTTTATCATTTTAGCAGCAAGGATCACTTGTGTAATTTTAAATTTTAGCCTATGTGGTAAAAGTCAGTAATGTTTTTAGATCATTATATAATTATAATATTAGGTAGTAATAATGAGGATTATTATTATGAATCAAGTTATTTTCACATAGCAAAGAAATCATTGAATTCCATTCTACCAGTCACCCCCAATGCTGATGGTAACACATTTATTTTCTTGGTGAAAGAAGAAAAAATTACAAAAACAAGAAAGAAGGAAAATAAAAGAAAAAGCAGAGGAGGCATATATACACAAACAATTCCAGGTTCAATCTTTATCATAACTGTCATGGTTTCAGCTGGGATGGAGTTAACTTTCTTGCTAGCAGCTGGTGTAACGCTATGTTTTGAATTTGGGATGTGAAACAGTGACAGTAGTGCACTAATGTTTGATGTTGTTCCTATGCAGTCAAGGTTTTTTCCCCAGTGAGTTTCCCCCACCAGTGAGTAGACTGGGAATGCAGAAGAAGCTTGGAGGGGACACAGCTGGGAAAGGAAGGAATTTATGGTGCTTGTCTTCCCAAGTAACCATTTTGTGTGATGGACCTCTGCTTTCCTGGAGATGGCTGAATAACTGCCCGCCCATGAGAAGTTCTGAATTAATTCTTTATTTTGCTTTGCTTATGTATGCTGGTTTTGCTTTATTTATGTCACCAATGGAGTGGTGCACTTCAATTGTAAAGAGAAGCAGCAATACATTTGTTGAAACAAAACAGGGATTTAACAAAGTTTGACAGTAAATGTGACAGTGTTTTAACAAGGCTTGATGGCAAGGCACACTTTGCTACTTACTGCGGATTGGACAGAGTCAGACAGAACTGTCAAAGAGACCCTCCCATTGAATCAAGGCTCAGAAAGGACCCCCTTGCTTTCTAAATTACTTCTTACAGAGGAGTATGTGTGTGGTTGGATCCAGTCCTAGCCCCAGACTTTGTCAACAGTTTATGTCTAAATGATTATATATGTGGAATCAATCCTTTATATCACTTAGCTAAGATTTCAAAGTTTAGCATGCTGTTAGTCATGTATCAAGGATCTGTTTCAGCAGGGAATCTCTTAATCTCAAGAAGTAACCTTGGGAGGTGTCCCTACTCAAGGGAAGGCCCTGCTGTACAGCCCACTGCCATGCAGGAGAGTTCAAAGGGCTCTTGGGTTGTTCATTATTATGTGGGTGAAATGATTGACTTATAGTCATATTCTCATATTGACCACAGTGCCACTCCTATGGTTAAGTGGGTGCATTGCTCAAGTTATCCTTTGGTTATTGTGTTGATATCTGTCTCCCTGAAACCATGTTGAGCTGGGTGCAGCTATCACAACCACATGCACCCATTATGATCGCCACGAGTGGTTATTGCTTGGGCAGAGTTATGGGAGATAAAGTTCAGGTTGGAGTGTCAACCCATGAGTTTTCTCGCTTTTATCTGTCTGATTCTCTCCCACATCCCAACCATGGGGAGTGATCAAGTGGCTGTGTGGTGCTTAATTGCTGACTAGGGTTAAACCATGACATTAACTGAGAAATTTAAACAGATCTTGCTGAACTTATGTCACTCAAAAGTGTGAATAAATAAGGATGAGTTCATTTTGGAAAAAAACCCAGCATTGTATCTTATGTAAATACACAGGCAGTAGAAAACCAGCTCCATCCCAGCTGTCTGGCTGGCACATTGAGGAGCACCTCTGACTAAAGGCTACAAATTGACTGCAACAAGATATGGCTTCATATCACTTACGAGGGAAAAATAAAAATTCAGCCAATTCAGCCAAAATTCTTTTATAAGAAAAGAATCTCCACTGATTTAATGACATTTCTGTTGTTTCACAAATACATGCTTCCTCTTAAGATGTCCGTTTGTGCAAAACAACTTTTCCCTTTAACACAGCTGGTTCTACTTCAGTTTGCCATGCTAGAAGATAGAAGATTCCTTAGTTAAACACTAGGATTTCCATACAGTATTTGTGATCAAATACTTTTGAAGTCACTTTGTGACCTTCCTTTTCATTATTCTTGTTCTATTGAATTTCACTAACCTGCTCCAATTTACCTGTTAGGCTTGCCAGTAAAAATCCTATTAGTTGTTTTCATTATTTTCGTCTATGCCAGTCCTACCTCTTCAGCCTTCTCTTCTTTCATCCACATCTTGTTTGAGGCATGTTTGTGTTGCAAAATTTATTTTATCTCAATTCCAAAACTTATTTTTGCTCTTTTTGTTTCATTTTTTTTCCATTTCTGTTCCCATTATATTTCTTAATGCTTGTCCCAATTCCCTTTACCTATTATGTCCAAAGTGTATTTTCCTTATTTTATGAGCTTTTTTCACTCCACTTTTCTATATTTCTTTACTTGGGAAACTACCTCAATTGTCTTAGAGGACATACAAGCCCTTGCTTCTGATTGAAGAAGACAGAACATCAAAAATGTGTTTAAATACTCTGGACAAATACCTTGATGTCAGAGACAGCCTACTATTACCTTGTATGCTAATATGAGAAAAAAACCCAACAAAACAGAGCCTTTGAGAGTTCTCCAGATTTTCTAAGGAGAAAACATTATTTTATTTTACTTTCAAGGACTGACTTCAGCAATGTCACTTTCAGCATTACTCTGCTTCAGAAACTCTCTCTCAGAATCAATATGAACCTACATGTAAATTACTAAATTGAGAAGAAAACTCCCAGAGTAGCCCAAATCTGCTCTTTTAAATGAAGCAGTTCATGTAGTTATAAAGACAGATTTATAAAATGGGTAACTGTATTCTAAATTTTTGCCTTATTTCAAAATCTCCATTGCCATGCACGATTGACTCATACTGTGTATTTGATATTAAACTGAGAAATCCCATAACTATACATTTCAAAGCTTGAATGGTCCTGTTCTAATAAGGAAAAAGATGTAATACCATCTCTGATAGTCAGCAAGTGACATTGCAGTATTTATTAGCACAGAGAATCCAACATTTATTCATTTTGGTCTTGATTTTACTAACCAGGCAAGTACATCGAAAAAAATATTTTTACGTATATCTCAGCAGCTTAGCAAGTAAAAAGACAAAAAGTTCAGTAGAGAAGAGCATTAATAAATTACAAAGTAATCCTCTGCACATAAAGTAAGCATTCAAGAATATAGTTCTTATACACATCTAATCTCAATACTACATTTCTTACTGTGCTGGGAATTACAAGTAAATGTCAGAGCAATGAGGTGTCTGTTGTTAATATTAACTCTTATGTACTAACCAATCTGCATCACTATAGCATTATGAAGGATTTAACTTTCAGATAATTTGTTGCTGAACTATAACCACTTTCTTTCATTATCAGCTTGGATTTTTTACACTCACTTGATATTGCATGCAAATCAATTTCACTGGCTGCTGAGCCTTTCATGTGGAATTGCTTATCCTTCGGCAGGCCAATCAAGAATAATCCTCTGTAACACACCCCTAGTCTAGCATGCCCAGCACAAGGCAAGAGCTTGATGCGTGGTAAACAAACAAAAAAGAAAAAATTTATTTTTTTTTTCATAAAATTGTCATGCCTCTCAATCAGTTCTATAAAACCCCAATAATGATATTTTTTTTTATTTTGCTGAACACTGGATTTTCATGCCCAGTAAGAATTACCTTGAATTATAAAAGGGGATATGCTTGTAGATTAAAGTAGGAATGGGCAATAATGCAAGACCCAAGTGCTGGAAAGAAAATATAGTTTAGCATAATCTTCACTTAATTCCTTTTCAACACTTCATTCTTAAAAGCAAATGTTTGCTTACTATTAAAAAATGAATTTAAAATGAGTATTTTTTATGAAGTCTGTTTTTAATTCAGCCCTGATTCAAAGACAAACAATAGTCACATTCAATATGCAATGTTATTCAGTCTAAAAATACTTGTCAAAGAAAATAACCTGTGATTCTTTTCTGAAAAATCAGCCTCCTACTACTTTGATCCTAAATAAGCTGCACAACACATATAATCTTGCATAGTCACTAACTGAGGTGGGGATTTGCAATTCACATTTCTATTTTTATGTACGTAAAAAGTATTCATTTATGTCTTTACATTTTGATTACTTTGTTTTTAAAATCAGTCATCTATAACAGTATTTGCTTTTTACCCAGATAAAAAAATATTTCAATCCCAGCTGCGTGGAGTTATTGACTGCATCATCAGAGAAAGAAAAAAGTAAGATGATTTTCAGTTCATTATTACTGTCTTCTCCATTAGTATTTTTTCAGGCTCAAGCACAGATTATCAACGGCAGATTCACTTCTTTAGCTTTTTTTGCAGCCATCAAATGTGACCTAGACATTATGAATTACATACTGTCACATGTTACCTTGTGGACTGTCAGGCCCTAAATGCAGAGGGGAAAAAAATCAGTGCTTCTGCAATAGCCATCACTATCTGTTTCATCATGCCACTACACCTCCTACAGTGTTTGTATGTACCTGCACTGTCCAGTAATTCACAACTGAGAAAGATGAACATGTTGCCAGTTTCACAAATTTAGCTTTTGTCCTCTGCAGGCTCATTACCTTCCTTCCTTATAAACATAAAACAACACTGTTTTCAATTTATTGCTGGAAGGGCTGATCACTACACCAAATTTGTGTGTCTCCTGTGCCATCAGGAATTTTGTTTCAGAAGCCATTGAAAGTTGAATTTAACTCAGGCTTCCTTTGACTTCTATGACCAATTCAGCTGAACATTATGTGCAAGGATTACAACCTTAAGTTAATAAATTTTAATTTCTCTATTGCAAACCTTATCAGAGAACTACCGCCTGTTCTACAACATGTCAAAAGTCCCCTATAAATGGAAGCCCATCAGATAATTTCACTCTGAGGCTCAGTCATACTCCATACTGTCTTTCACAGGACTCTTTCAGATACCAAATATTTTGCTTTACAGTCCTGTTCCAATCTTCCCTTCACTTAAGCCATAGAGTATACTGGGTATTGCAAAGCTGATGTGAGAATTAAGCAATGAGGCAACCAGTGGACTTGGATGTGAAGTAGCTATGCAACTGTGGCCACCTGCAGGTAGGAAAGAGATACTTTGCTAGAACCCTCAGCATGTCTGAACAGTAGTGGAAAAAGTTACTTGTGTTTAGATGTTGTATCTTTGCTTGTAAAGCAGTTCTAGTGACAGTAGTACCCAACAGCCTTTGACATAAACTTTACAGAGGCTGAAGATTCCCAGCTCCCTCTGCAGGGTTAGCTGTGTGGTTCCTAAAATACAAGCGATTTCTTAAGAGTATCTTGTTTTGGCAAATATTTATTAAGTAATTTTTCTTTTAAAATTCCTAAAATAAGAGCTGTTATTATCAAATTTAATATGATTAAATTATCTATATCATCTATATCTATGATCTTCCCCCTTCTACTAAATCATAATTGGAAAATTAATTTTTTTATGTCTCTTTTCAGTGAACAGACAACTTCAAATTCTTTGTTTGAGAAAATTGACGCAGACCATCTGTGTGTGTTCACAGCCATACAATACTTCAAAACCTTTTTGGATGAAGAATATCAGTACTTCTACTGCATAGATGATGGACTTTTTTCTAAAAAAGGTATAGATACATGTGTAAGTTTAGCTTTCCCAAATAACTTTTTTTAATTATATTTTGGAGAAAGAAATGGTGTCTAGATGGCTATTACATTTGATAGCTTAAAACTTATCTGGTGTGTTATCTGGGTGACACTAAACTTGAAGTGTTTTGCAATTCTGCCAAAGAAAGGTTTTTTTCTTCAGGTCTTTAAATCAGTTCACTTTGTGAGTAGACACCAGAACTAAAAGACCAATGTATACAGTCATTACAGAACCTTCTCTGTTCTTCGGCAGGTCTTCAGATAATTCAGACATTACCCACACAGAAGATAGCATCTGTTGAACACAGGAAACAATTCTAGTTAGTTTCTTTACAGATATTTCTTTAGCTGACAGAGATAGTGAATTGATTTCTTAACTCCCTGAAGAGCTAAAATGAGAATGGACTCTTGAATGGAATTAATTTTAAAAAAGAGTTGAGCTTCATTTGTTTTTAACTTGTTCAAAATGTGATTGGTTTGTTTTTTTTTTGGTTGGGGTTTTGTTTGTTTGTTTGCTTTTTTTCTAAAAAAAAAACCCACTTGATGGGGCTTATGGTTCATTTTGGTGTAATTCTACAGAGACATATTTCTGAAATGTGCCTTGGTTAGACTGTACTGCATAAAACCAGAAATATTTAATAATTATTTCAATAACCTACAATGACAATGAGGTTTTCTCTTCCTGAACTAGTTGGTAGACTCTTGCTGAGTCTGCAAGAGTTCAAAATCAGTTGAAGATTTGATCCTTATTTGTGCAGGTATTTAGAATAAATTATTTAAAATATAACTTAATTTCTTGAAACAACTGCCTATGTAGTTCAGCTACCAGAGTAATTCCCTTAAATTATCTCCTAAGGGACAGCCTGTCTCTGGGAATCAGAAAACAACATTGTTCTCTGGTTCAGGAAGATATGAAAAAATTAATTACGTATAAATTATCAATTACATCCAATGCATGATTATATTAATCCATTTTATCAACAATATTCTGTATTCATTACAAGACACACAGAAGTTTGGTGTCTGAGATGTGTTCATTTTTATCTCAACATATTTGGAAATTAATGCTTAAGTTTTCTGGGTTTTCAAAATTTCCTCAACTGTCACTTGGTTCAACTACAAAGTTAAACAGAAGGAAGGCAGTGGATTATATAGAGTAGCCCAGATATTCCTTCATTTGTGTAACCTGTATGGGAGCACCCAGCCGAACTGGTGAGATAGGTGAGATGCAGGGAGTTGTCATGCGACTCAGCTTCATCTCTGCCTTGCTTCCTCTATGCAGAGATGACTTGGG
>JAOQGH010000019.1:67148183-67214022 GCA_025769975.1 Gallinago jamesoni | reverse complement strand
TCCCCTCAGCCTCCTCTTCTCCAAACTAAACATGCCCAGTTCTCTCAGCCTCTCCTCGTAGGACTTGTTCTCCAGACAATTAGTTCTGCAGACATTAGTTTGCTCACTTAAGAATGGTCTAGCAATCATTTTAAATTTTGCATGCCTGGCAGGCAAGAGATCTGCCTGCTTTCTTCACCCCTTTTCTAGACTAGCCACTAGTTACTTATTTGGTATTTTGGATCTAAGACAGCAACAATTAACTACAGCAAGGTTTCCTCTTCAAACTAGTTATCCTGGGCTTTATAGAAAGAAAAAAATAAAGGGGACGGGGGAAAGAAAATAATAAGATTTTGCTGTATTATTTTGGGAATTGTCGTAGTTTATCCCTGGTAGGGAACTAAGCCCCACACGTTGTCTCATTCCCTCCCTGCAGGGAGTCAGAAATCCAAACCATAGCACAATATGAGCTACTATGAAGAAAATTAACGGTATCCCAGCCAAAACAACTACTGGAGTAAAAAACGGAAATAACAGTTTATTTCTTCACAAAGTTAAATTGATTTTTTCATTTATCATCTAATCATTGATCTTGGGAGCCAAAACTCTTGTTCTACTTCTTGATCTCTGTTGTCCATGTTGTACAGATGTGTTTTGACTCTGGTATCCCACATGTCTGCTCAATTCTTTCATGGGGTCAAAGAAAGGAAACAGTGCGGCAGTTAAGATTATAATGACAATAAAGGACATGCAACTAATGAAAAATGTTAATTGAGATGTATGCATCCCAGTTTGATATCTCAGTGTCTCAGAGAACTTCTTCATCTTTTGAGGAAATAATGCTAAGTATATTTAGCACTAAAAGGTAGCATTAGAAACACAAGTACTACAATCTAATAACAACAAATAATAAAGGGCATCTTGATCTTAATTATACCATTCTGATACAGCAGATATGTATATACATATACACTGAGTTAAGGAGCTTAATCAACACCATGTTTACCAAGATGCTAAGCATATTTACTGTAGATTTGAGTCATATGTTGGTGGAACAACAACAATACAATCAAAAAGCATGTAGGAGTCTAGAATTTGGACAGAAATAACAGTTTTGTCCCTCTCCTAATCTCCACTAAATCCTTGTATTAGCTCATGCAGTATTCTTTACATTTTCTGTACCAATACAGAACTGTTTCTTCTCAGAAAAACTTCTTAATCCCTTAACAATAATAAGCCATCAGAAGCTTTTGCAACCTTAATGAATACTTCAGTAATCATGACTACAAAACACTTTTTGAAATCAGAAATATTAACTTCCTATTAAATGCATGTCATTAAAAGTTCTTTGTTATTAAATGCCTAAGATCTTGTTGTTTTAAATTGCTCTAAGGCAGCAATATGTATAAACTAATTTTTTTTCTTACCATAGTATATCTGAAGTGCTTTAAACGGAAAAAGTCCTTTTCTTCAAATCTTAAACACAGCATTATTTTGTGTTTCATCAAACTAGAGACAGATAATATTTATGAGATTGTTAGGGCCTCAACGAATTCTTCATTGGCTTAGAGAGAACTTGAATTTATCCATTATTTTGCTAGCTTTTTTTCCTTTTGTATATATTCTATTGTTTATTCTACATAATTTAAGCATTTCAGATTAAATCTGTCTGTTCTTTACTCCCCTTTACTGTTAGGAGAAATGGGAAACAGAATAGAGGTGATAAAGAAAATATGCATGGACACAAAGCAGTGCTTAAACCCTGTGAGGTTTTACAAGCCGCTTTTGAGCTGAAGCAATCACCATAAGGTTTATTATCACTGCATGCCAACTTTACGATCAACTGAAGACAGGTTTGAATGGACTGAAAACAAATGGACATGCTACCAGTGGAAAGTCTGCAGTCTTTACCTGGATGTTCTTCAAATACAATTGATTTATACATATTGCTGAATCCTATTCTCACTCTTCTCTAGACATGAGACTGCACCCCCTACCTTCCAACCATTTCCCATTGTGTGATAGAGCTTCTCATCTTGGACTATTTGCCTCCTCTGAAGCAAGGCCCTGGAACTGGGAAAAGAGAGCCTTCGTAATTGGGAAAGAGAGCTGTAATGAATTGTAGAGAAAGAAACTGAAAGACCAAAACTCCTATTAATTAGCAAGAGATGTTCACTTTTTCTTTCAATATGCTCTGTTTTGATCACCAGCTTAATATTTAGCACATCTCCTTTTTTATGTTGAAACTCAAAAAATAAGGTAAAACAGAAATGAATGGAAATAAAAAAAAAAAAAAAGCTGAAGAAATTGCATTTGTACTGCTCCAACCGACCTACGTTATGATTTATGTTGTCCTTGGAAGAAAAGCACAAGTCCAAGGTAAGAAAGAAAAGTTGAATGTGGAAATATTCCAATGGCATACTTCAACTCAGATTCAGAAAATATTCATTGTTAAATAAAGTTTGAAGTACATGGAGGCAACTGAACTGGTGAGGGAGTTAACTGTGGGGAAAAGACATTTTAAAAAGTTGTGTAAATCCTAGCAGTGGAAAATATAGGTTGTCACGCCTGCTTGTTTTGTGCATGTGGCCAAAGTATGCAAAAGAGAGTGCACTCTCTCATCCCCAATGTAACATCCATGTTTCTGCAGGGGTGTGCAGCATATCCATACAATTTTCTTGCTTCCTGTGAAAGACCAGCTTGCAAGTTAGATGCCTACACATCCCACTGGTGGCTGCAAATAGAATTCCAGCCTGCACTTTGTTTTTCAGAGCTTGTATTATATTTTGGAGGACTACATCTGACACATTAAACTCAAAGGATAACAAACCTTATTTCTCTTGACAGCAAGAGTAATTGCTATGAAGCTCCATAGGACTGATAGAGAAGTTCAGATCTGTTTGCTTACCCTACTTTATAGCACATTCTTTCCTGCAGATCAATGTTTTGATGAATGAATACCAAAAAAAAAGGATTTGTTTCTGTGATTGATAGACACATATGGAGAGATCTTAAACTGGTGTAAATCAGCCCTAATTGCAGTAAAATCAGGTCATTTACCTTGGGATTAGAACATAACTGCTTATGTGAGATGATAAATAGTTCAGGGTGCTTACAAAAGTATAATTTTTCCCACCTTTGTACAGGTTTCAAGAAATTTAAATTTCCCTTTACATGTTGAAAATGTTTGTTAAAGAAACATGCATCCTTTCTTAAAATACTTAACACACTCATCTTACATTTTAAGCACATCTTCCATAGTGAAAAATTAAAGGCATTCAACATCTCTCCATCGATGAGGTTTGCTCTTTTCTAGTGGTCCTCTGTATTATGGATACTAGTGGTTCACTTGTTGTAGTGGAATAATAAGTAGAACGCATGTATTTCTATACAGAAACAGAAAAACACATAGCAAAATTCAGTCAAAATATATGTCAATTTGTGCCCGTTCCCCACACAGTACAGAAGATGTTTGGATTGGATTTGGATTATCAGTAAAAGAATAAGACAGTATAAGGAAAGCATTTTTCTTCCCACTCCCGTGGGAAGACTAGACTAATTTTACAGAAAATCATCAGTAATATCTGTGTTTCCTATTTTTTTTTTTTTTTTTTTTGCTGTGGAGGTTGTTCAAATCTCACAGTATACAATTGGTTCTGTTTGTCTGACACAGTGGTAATTGTGAGATGTTGACATCAGTTATATCGTTTCTTAGAAGACAATTCAAAAGCTAGTGCAGTTCTTTATTTAATCCTTTCCCTGGCAATCTGAAAAGTACATAAAATATTCAATAAAGTACATAAATTAAAATAACAAAAATATCCAGACCCCATTCAACATAATTGAAGGCAGTCTTACCACAGAAATACCCTATGTGCAAAGAAGCATATACATAAGAAATATATTTAATGACATTTTCATATATGAAGCGGAACATTAAACATTTAAGAAAAAGTAGAAAGTAATATGTTTAGGAGAGCTCATACAGTTTTTTCTTTCTTTTTATTATCTTTAGCAGGACTTACACTAACATAATGGATTTACACAAACCATAAAGATGGTAAAACTCAAATAACACACAAAACCTCACAGCTCCACATATCTGCTAAGTTCTGCCCCAAGAAAGAACTAAAAGACTGAGCCTATGTCATCAGACTTTGCAGCTATTAATTACTATGCTCAGCAGAATGTTGAGAAACTTTTCAAATGAAAAATTAGCGGCAAATGAACCTCTAGAGAAGGTTCAATTTGCATAAGCATACAAAGTTATCCTAACTATCTGAACCTTCAGGTAATGAGTGGAAGGGAAGAAAAGCTGTTCCCTTTTCCTCATGACTTCCTCTACATAATCTTACGTGTGGCAAAACTTTCTCTTCTCCATGAAATAATAGACCCAAAAGGATGATCTACAAATATTTCTGTTTTTAACTATCAGTTATCTCCCAGCTCCATTGCCTGCCAGAGGCTGCCATCTTTATTGAGCACAGATACAAGAAACAGCAGGTGACTGTGAAAAGGGAAGAAAACTATTCCTTTGCTTTCACAATTGAACTACAGTGAAGGGGAGGCACCATTCAATCTCTGACTGTTTTGGCCTCTTAGAAAGGCTGTTAAGGGATCCACTGTTGACCCCCTCAAAACAAAGAAAAGAGCCATGACTCATCACACTTGCTTATTTATCTTGAAATTGTCATTTCAACAAGAAGGCTGAATGGAATTTTGTACATTTTAGTGAAAGAATTTTCCCCCTTTTTACCTCATTGTCTTGCCATGTGTTTCATCTTGGTGAATATGATCGATATCCCGAGGCAAAGGGAATACGGGAATCACAGATAAAACACCACAAAGGAAGGCCACCTGAAGAGCAACATGAAGGAAAGGGAGCCATTCCAACCGGGAAGTCAGCCCCATTAGGCTCTCAGCTGAAGTGCCTTTACACAAATACACGCAGCATGGGGAACAAGCAAGAGGAGTTAGAGATATTCCTGAATTTCTTATAGATGGTTACATCTGTTTCCATTGCTGTGCAGTTAAGTTGTTTTCATTTTCACTTCAGCCACAGGATAATAGTCATAGTGCATTGTACTCACAAAAAAATGCTCTCCTGAGCCAGTCTGTGTCAGTGGCCACCATTTAGCATATGCTTTGTGTTCTGAGGTTGAAAACAGCCTATGTATCTGCCCTTCAATAGGCTACCCAAAGGAGGATGAGGAAAGATCAGTGTAATTTATAGGATCACACCAGCATTCATTGCTGCAGATATCACTTTCCTGATCTGGCTATACTATCTGACAAGAGTATCACCTTAACAGGCTTATTTTTTTTGCTGGATGGCAAACACAAAAACCTCATCTGATGTGCGCTTCTCCATATGACTCAAGTGAAATTAATTTTTCAACTTACCTTCACTGTTTTTTAAGAAATAACCCTGTTTATCTCTCCAACATAGTTCAGAATCCACTGATACATTTACAAGTGGCAGAAGTTAGGATAAATAATCGCTGCACATACACAGAAATAAGTAATTGAAAGTGGTAATTTCTTTCGCTGGTGCAGTTATTTCCAAGGCAATGCTCAAATTTGCAGTGGTTGTAGGTCATTCCAAAAGATGTCCTAAAAAGCAGACCAAATCAGGATCAACTCTTACTTCTGTAAAAAGAAAAGGTTATAATACAATAGTCCATAATATTGTTCAGGTGTACTTGCAAATGGAATGGATAATAACATTTCTGCTGCAGCAGCAATAGTCAAACAGGCTAAATGTAACATGGCAAACAGTGATAAAGTGGAGAAAATGACCTATTTGGCAAGGTCCTACACCTGAACTGTGACAACACGAGTAACAGAACTTGCATATCTTGCTTCTTTCCAGCTACCAGGCTTGATCTATTGTACCTGGGAAAGGAAAAGCTGATAATGAAAATTAGAAATTCCTCAATCCTCACTTTCTGTTTGTAGTTAGATCAAGCCAATAATAAACACAGTATTGATATATCTGAATCTTTATAGAAAATGCTACAGCTTAATAAGGCGAGTTCCTTTTTTTAGCTGAATTTCTGTTATCACACTTGCAGGTCTGGATGTGAAATGACAGTGCCATTATTGTTATCATTGTTCTTTATCTGCTGAAGAACATTTGAGCTAAAGGAGTGCAAAACTTCTGTGTTAACTCACCTAACTTTAGATCTTATTTAAAAAATGAAGGTTCTGCTATTCCTCTTGGCAAGTTTTTTCTGAAGCTTAATCTTTTTAACACTTTCTAGGAATATTAGAATTTTTCTAACTGTATTTTTCTCTTAACAGTAATATTTTACTACAAACAGTCCTTGTTACCTCTTTTTATTTACCACTGTCTTTTGAAATACATACAAAACTCAAAAACCTTTTGCCCTACTGCATGATAACTTTTTTCCCTGCTCTCTGGTCTAACTTGCTCCAGCTCCATACTTTTTGCAACTTGATCCCAGTTTACTTTGAATAACTCTTGTTCTTTCTGCCTTGCTACTCTCTTGCCCAGGTTCCCTCTGTGAATTACCCTGATGCTTCAGCTCTTCAGCCCATGTCATTGTCTTTACCTTTAGTTAATATCCATTCATATAAATGCATTGAATTCATGACTACACATCACAGTTTACTTAAAGTTATGCTTTACTGTTACTTGTCATCAAATCCCTAACTTTCATCAGAAAAATTCAGCAGACTTCAAAAGAGAATAGGTTCACTCCTCAAGTGGGGTCTTGAAAAATGATCTTTGTAAGCAACAGTTTTGTTCAGGTTTCTGGCAGGAATGTGTGTGTTTCATGCTCAGAAGAATATATGCATAAGTGATCTCTTATTATATATACACCATACATCTCTAGCTTTAATTCCCTTTGAAATAATCTACTCTGAAAAAGATTTCAAAATATTCATTAGAATAAGAATAATGGGTTTGCTTGCTTTTATCTCACAATCTTTTTGTTTCCTGTGAACATTTGTACAGGAGTCCTTGGGTCTTCAAAACCATTCTAAGGAAAGGCCACCATGATGTAATTCTGATTTAGAAGTGTCAATGAAGATGCTTAAAACTAGTATCTCTAAAGTTATCATAAAATCTCTTTGATCTTGCTACAGCAGTTGAAACAAATTTGAGTTCTTCACTGCAAGAGGAAAAATCATGCCCTCTGATTTGTGATGCAAAAGAAAGTGGTCTGTGATTTTAACAGTGTAACAGGGAGTCAGTTTGTTTTTATGAATGGTGTAAAAAATGAGTACTGGTGAAGTATTCAGGTTCGAGTTACACAAAGGAGATAGCATGTATAATAAATGAGTATCCTTTTCTTCTCTTTTCCATGATTCTTAGTTCCCCTTGAGCCTTCTCTCTTCCTGTAGCAATCCCTTCTGTCTGACTTCAAGTGTTGTCCATGTCCTTTCATGAGCTTATTAAGCATTTTTTTTTTTAGGTACTGGTATTTTTAAGACTGAGAATTACACTTGTTAAAATGTAGAAATGAATTTTTCTGACCAAATTAGATTTTTGGAAGGCAAGATATATCAACAGAAAATTCACTCTCAGAAAAAAAGGTTTTTGTAAGAATTACATGGATCAATGTTTGTTCTATTCCGTTCTGAAACTTCCCCTGGAAAACTGAACTCCAATTTTTCAATCGTAGTGTTGAAACAACTAGTTACTTTAGGTGAAGAACCTAGATCCTGAAGCTCCCACTGGGAAGACATTCAAAGCAAATGCTGAGTTTTGTCTTGACTATAAGGACTAAGTTTTAATAAGAAGTGGGAAAAAATCTGGGAATGCATTGATAAGAAAAGCAGAATAAACCAAGCGGAAATAAAAAGGGAAATAAAAGCATTACATTAAAACCTGACTTCTTTCACCCTTTCTCTTATATTTCATTCAACGTCTGCTGTTTCTATCGGTATTTCAGAGATGACCACAGGTGGCAGCAGTCTTCCTTGGGAAAAATCTGAGTTAAAATATGTTAATTTAGGAGAAAGTTTCCTTCCAGCTGTCTTAAAAATAATAATTGCTTCAAAATCATGCAAAGTTTCTCATATTGATGGGTGCAATACCATTTTTAAGAATGAAACCAAACAGTGATTTTGGAACTATAAAATGGACAAAAAACTTCTTTAGAGGAAATTTTACTATGCTGTAAACTCACATCTGTGATGACCTTTGCCAGAAGACTATTATCACAAACAGATCAAGCTATGTCACACTTGAAACTAAAATCTTTATCTCACTGAAAATGCTTTATATTTTTTGTTTTTCAGTCCTGTTGTGGTTTAGGCTGGATTGGTCAATGACAGACAACAGATGCTCTCCCCACCTCTAGCTCCAAGGAGAGGAAGTAGAGAGATAAAGAGATTTACAAGTTTAGAAGGATCTAAACTACTTTAATGAACTAGTAATAATAAAATGAAAAGATCATTATTAAGATAGATACAATTGATACAAACTGTATCAAGCTCCCAGGATGACATCACCAGCAGGTGCTGGGGAAATCCCAGACTGGACTCAGTGATGGATGGGAACTGAATTCCATATCTGGAGTCAGGAATACACAGATCAGGATCAAAGACAGACAAACAGACAGGGTCGTCCTTGGACACCAGCCATTGAAGAAAGAGGGCTGACCCTTTTAACCTTCATCTTCTATACTGAGCATTATGAAGATTGGAATGGAATACCTTGTTGGTCAGGTCTGGGTCACCTATCCTGTCTGCTTCTCACCACAAGTGAGATCCCTTTAAGCTTTTCTGTTTCCAACCCTCCAATGCGGCAAATAACAAAATTAGGTGACCTTGGTTGTTATAGCGATAAGTATAAGCAAGAGCCTTTCTAAATACAATTCCTTGTCATTAACTATAAACTGGTTCTATCACTCTCAGAATGATAGACTGCCAATACGCTGTTAATTTCAAAGTGTTAGAAGAGGTTTAGCTAAGAAGTAAAATTACTGATGAGAAAGTTGATTCTGTTTTACCTCAAACCAGGGTAAATCCCAAAGTCTTAGCATCTTCAGATTAACTAATTTTTCACTCTTTTTTATGACTGCCAAAGTAGAAGTGTTTCTGTTTCAGGAGACCTTCCTGGTGTGAACGTGAATGTGATTATGCTGTTTACTTTTCATTGTAAATTGAATTTGTTCATATTTCATTATTTTAAACTGTTAAATTAACATACATGGGCAAAGACTTTTAATGAATTTGAAATAGCCTAAAAACAAACTGTGTTGGCAAATTCATGACCCAGTTGTATAAAAGAATCTACACCTGTTGTTTTTGTGGGGGGTTTGTGTGTGTGTCTTTGTTTGTTTGTTTGTTTGTTTTAAATGAACTGGTTAGTAGCACTGCATGATAAGTAATTCTCAGAAGTGACATAAAAGTGACTCTTCTTTCAATTTTTAAATTGTTCAGAACATAATAATCTGCTTTATTGTTAGACTGCCCCTCCCTTATGTATATTAAGCTTATTAAAAAAGATTCATGTGAAGCATAAAAAAATGTCACTGTCTGGAAGAATATTTTTATCCAGTTATCAACACTTCATAGAATCACAAAATCAACAACATTGGCAGGCACCACTTGAGGTCCAACCCCAGTGCCTGAGTACGGTCTTACATGGCAGATTGTTGAGAACTGCGTCCAGTAAGATGTTGAATGTCTGCCAGGATGGAGACTCCACAGCCTCCTCAGCTGATAGGTTTTGTTTCCTTAAATATCTTTCTAAAATTATTCTTAAAAGATACAGTCACTTTTATATATAAATTATATTCTGCATACAGATATTGCATTAAAAAATATTCATATTAAAATAAAAAAAAATTATAACAATAACAAGACTGACAGAGATCACATAAAAATTTTGAATATTTTTTCCCCGATGAAATACTTTGATATCTGTAAGATGCCTTCTGCTTTTCCTCTCTTAAAAAACTGCTTTCATCTTTATAAACGTGAATAAGCAGAACTGCTTTCACAGGGGCAATTTCTGTTACAGAATTGTGCACAAATAATACATTTAATAAAATATCCCTTTTTAGTTCATTCAGACCATTAGTTGATCTTTTTTCTTTTCTCTTTGTTCCTAAATCTATATATTTCTTCATTTATTTTTCTTGCCTTAAATGAAAGTTTATATGTCATTTTCAAAGCTCTCCATAGCAACATAGCAACATGCTACCTTCATTTTGATGTTTATCCTTTAGTCTCCTGTCTTCCTTTTGAGCTTCCTTTTAATTTCAGGGTTTTCTTCATAGTCCAAAGTGCTCAAAAGCTTCACAGCTAATCTTTGTTCTCCCACTCATTCATTCTTGTAAACACTTCCAGAAATCTACTTATTCTGGAAAAAAAAAAAAAAAAAAAGCCTCAGTTATACTGGTATAGGTATGATGACATGGTTAATGCTTCAGAATACCGTTGTCGGTATTGTCAATGTTCATCTGAATACTTGAATGAATGAATTTGTATAAACTATTGGATGTTCCTTTTGTAATTATGATGCACAAGTACTTTTGCTAAATAAATCAGCAAAGGAACATTTTTTGAATCAATGAATTTACAGTTGTGCACTAAATTTCAGAATTCCTAATTCTTAGATACATAAAGACATTCAAATACTATTGAAATATCTCATGACTTTGAATAGACATCTCTTCACATAAAGACTGAGGTTAGGAAGCTTTATCCCCATATTACACTTAGGAAAATGGAACACATTAGTTAAATCTACATTTCTAAGTAGGACACTGTCAAGGATTATTTTCTGTCTGTGAAGCTGCATGGTGGGAAGGCTATATTTACACTATAGTGAGCCTGGTCTTGTATGTCTTATAGGCTTTGGTGACCTTATGAGCATAAGAGTTAATGATTGGGGTTTGTGTTTTTTTGAAAGTGTCTGAAACAGTGTGAGGTCCCACACCAGCCCTTCAGAATAGTATAAAAGGAGTATGCATGCATTGCATTCATGAAGGCATGAACAGGCATGCAAACCCTTTTGGATTAGTATTGTAGGACTGCACAGGGTGGAAAAGACTAAAATATGTTTGGACTAATCCATTCTGCTTAACAGTCCCTAGCATGTGCACATAAACATGAGTTGGACAACATGGTTGCACAAACCTTGCAAGGGACCTTGTGTAAAATGATGTGGAGAATTAGAAAAGTAGTGAATAAAGTTGTTCTTTGGTCTAATTCTACCTATAAAGAAACAGGAAAAGAGTATCAGTAGATTTACAGGAAATCTATAGCAAAGCAAAGAACTCTATCTAGTCTTAAATGTGTCCTCGAAACCTTACCTCAGGCTTGAGATCAGGCTCCTGTTTGTGAGATCACATGGGAAAAAGCTCAAGTACAGATCACAAAGTCACAGAATTGTTCAGGATCGAAGGGACCTTCTAGAGATCATCTAGTCCAACTCCCCTGCCAAAGCAGGATTGCCCAGAGCACATCACTCAGGACTGCATCCAGGCAGGTCTTGAAAATCTCCAGAGAAAGGGACCTGTTCCAGTGCTCTGTCACCCTCAATGGAAAGAAGTTTTTCCTCATATTTGAATGGAACTTCCCATTCAAATGGGAACTCCGCCCTCTCTGTGTTTTCCACCACTAGGGCACCCACCTATTAGTGGGCCTACATTTTCCCTAGTCTTCCTTTCTCTGCTGATATACTGAAAAAACTTTTTCTTGTTGTCTTTAACTGTAGTGGCCAAACTGAACTCTGTTTGTGCTTTTGCCGTTCGAATTTTCCCCCTGCATATGACACTCATAAATACTAAGCTTGGGAGTCTGAAAAGAAAGACTTCAAGTTCTCTATATGAAAGTACTAACAGAAAAGTTATATTGGTTCCTTCACAAAGGAAAATCAGACCACGTGCAAACCATTTTTTTGGGTAATTGATGTGAGTAACATGGACAAAGTCATGGCACTTAGCTGGAGCTTAAATTCTATTGGGAAGTCTTGCAAGAACAACTGTATTTGCAGATCCTAGCAAAACATGCCAGTCACTCCTGGCAGTGAAAGAAGGAGGACTTAGTATGTTATTGAAAATAAAAGTTGCTTTTCAATGCAAGTCCTTTATCCAGGTCCAAACAGCTCAATACATTTATTCTGCTTTGCACACTCTATAGTGCTGTTGCCAATTTTCCTCTACTATTTCCTGTCCCTATAGTAAACTGCTGTGTTCATGGTACAGTAAATTACATGACACTGGATGTACAATCAATGTATGTGGTAATAGCTCAGAATATGATGTTCTGGAGATGGACTACAAGACCTAACTTAATGATTAGTATTTTTAAAAAATTGTACATGCAAGAGGTGTTTTTTTTACTTTGGTGTTCTTTTCTGTCTATTTTTGTTTTGACAAAATGTTAAGCAGTTGCTGACCAAGGGGCCAGATGATACTTTCTAAGAGACAGAAAGTAAAGAGAAGTTGTGTTGGGGGTTTAAAATGAAATTGTAGTTCTTGTGCATGATTCTGTGAGTGGTTAATAGAAAAAAAAAAGTTCTTTCTGTACAATAGCTTCTGAAAGATTACCTGGTAGGTAGTAACCACAAATAAACCAGAGATTCACTTGGTAGTAAGAGTGGTGTGTTCGTGTTGTGATCATTACAGTACAGAAGAAGACTGGTTATGGAATCATGAAATCATGGTATTGTCAGAGTTGGAAGGGACCTTTAGAGATTATCTACTCCAACTTCCCTGTTGAAGCAGGAATGCCTAGAGCACATCACTCAAGACTGCATCCAGGTGCCTCTTGAAGATCTCCAGAGAAGGGGACTCCATGACCTCCCTGGGTAGCCTCTTCCAGGGCTCTGTTACCCTCATCGTACGGAAGTTTTTCCTCATATTTGAATGGAACTTCCTATGTTCCAGCTTGCGCCTGTTGCCCCTTGTCCTATCGCTGGAAACCACTGAAAACATATGTATGCAAATAATAAGATGTCCTGGTTTGGGGTGGAGCAGAGCCAACTTTCTGTTCAGTGACACAAGCTCTTGCTTTTACTTGTTGCTGTGGCAACCAGCGTCAGCTGACTGGGTCATTTAACCTGTAGAGGGTTTGTAACTGTGGGGAAGAATGAACTGGTCAGGTGACCCAAACTGACCAATAGGGTATTCCATCTCATCTGTCAAGCTCACTATAAAAACTGGGGGATCAAAGGAGTCACATGGAATCTTCTTCAATGGACTGCTCTTGAATGGCTGCTTTTCAATAGCTGTCTTTTTTTGATGACTGGTGTGTAAGGAAGACACTATTGGTTTGTCCACCTTCAATCCCCATCAGAGTGTTCCAGAATCCAGTTCCCATTTGTCTCTGAGACCAGTCTGGAACTTTCCCAGTGCCTGATGGTGATGTCTCCCTGGGAACTTGATATGGTTTTTTCTATATGTTGTATCTATTTCATTATTTCTTTTTTTTTTAATTATTAATATTTCATTAAAGTAGTTTAGGTTTTCCTAAAGTCATAAATCTCTTTGTCTCTCTTCTTCCTCGCCATGAAGTGAGAGGTGAGGGAGAGTATCTGTTGTCTTGTCATTAGCCAGCGTGGCCCAAACTGAAATGCCTTTGACAGATGTTTGCTATTAACTACTGTTAAGCTGTCATAAGATCTTACGATTTTGCTTTCTACTGTGTTGCAACATAGCAGCTGATTAGTTCCTAGAGATCTTCTATGAGTTTTCCTAAACAAATCCCTCTTAAGAATTACATTAATTTTATCAAGTTTCACCAGTTAAAATAAACATTCAGAGAAATAAAAAAAACCCTCTCTTTTGTCCACAAAACTGGAAGTGTAAATATTAACAATTCACTTCAAACTACTTGAGTTGTCTCAAACTTGTGAAAACCCACATGAACTACTGTGTCCAGCTTTGGAGTCCTCAAGAAAAGGAGGACATGAATCTGTTGGAATGGGTTCAGTGGAGGGCTGTGAAAATGATTAGAGGACTGGAGCATCTCTCCTATGAAGACAGGATGACATAGTTGGGGCTGTTCAGCCTGGATGATAGAAGGCTCCAGGGAGACCTTATAGCAGCCTTCCAATACCTGAAGAGGGCCTACAGGAGAGGTGGAGAGGAACTCTTTGTCAGGGAGTGTAGTGATAGGACAAGGGGTAATGGTTTTAAACTGAAAGAGGGGAGATTTAGATTAGATATTAGGAAGAAATTATTTACTGTGAGGGTGGTGAGGCACTGGAAAGGTTGCCTAGAGAAGTTGTGGATGCCCCATCCCTGGAAGTATTCAAGGCAAGGCTGGATGGCGCTTTAAGCACCTTGGTCTAGTGGGAGGTGGCTGTGCCCACAGCAGGGGGATTGGAACTCAGTGATCTTTAAGGTGACTTCCAAACTGAACAGTTCTATGGTTCTGTGATTCTATGTATGTTAACTGCCACTATGAAGATTTATCCCAGACCGCTTCTCGGTTACACTCAGTATCTAGCTACAGATGAAATCGGATTGCTTCTACAAAGCATGATTTCATATCATGCTTTCATATCAGCCATGGAGCTGTTACAGGCTACTTAAAAATTACAATGACTCACCTCCAGAAATACAGAATCTCCAGAAATGTGGGAATTTATTTTCTACACTTTTTTTTCTGTTGTTTCTTACAATTCAAAATGGATCATGGATAAAGGTAGTATGTGTACCATTGAAATAGCAGAAATGATGTTAATATACCAGGTTCTCAGAACTTATTGTTAGTGTTTGATTCCAGGTAGTATGATGTGATTAGAGAGTGAGACCATTTTTCTTTGAACTCTTTACTAAATCTTACCTGGGAAAAACGGATGCATTGGTGAAACTTATGGAGGGGTATGCAGAAGGAAGTCCAGGTTTTTTATAGAAGCTAGATGTACCCCACAGGTTACAAAGGAAGCAGCAGGAGGCCTAAGCCCTGCATTCACAAACCAGGATTCCATTTGCATTTTTACAAATCGCTTACATCCTTGTCCCAGCACAACCGTAGCAGAAACCTGTGCCTTGTCCAATGACAGCTTGCTGCATTCAGGGTTTTCTTTTTTATGTGTTTCAAAACTCACCACAGCTGACAGATTCAAGTTGTCCATTTTCCACTTGCTGTGGTGCTGTGGATAACTATACTGAAACTGACATTTTCATTTTTATTTATTTCTTTGTGAAGTTCCTTGCCATTCACAAGGCAGTTATTGGTGTGCTCAGCAGTCTTAAGATACATAAGGCTTAAGTAAAGCTGCTGGGCTGGTTCACTTACTGAGCAGCTGGGTAGGCCACCGCTACCCAACAGGGAGATTCAGTCAGAAAGCTTCAATGATGCCCCAGTGCTGAAGCATACATCCAGGTTGTGGAGTTCTCATGAGCTGTGATTGACACATAGTGACATCTGTTAGCCACCTTTGATGTGTGGCTGTGTCCGCTTCTTGAGGAACTTAACAAAATTAGGTGACAAATAGGTAGAGTGGAAAGTTTAAACTTTGGGAGTGTGGCTTCTGGAAGAGACCAGTAATTTATTCGGTGTTAACAAAATGCTAGTTAGAAAGGAGAAAACTTGTCAAACACAAAGAATCTGCCTTTCTGGGTTCCTGAAGAAGTTTCTTTTAGAGAAAAATAGCTGTGGGAATCATACAGTGCATAGCTTTAATACTTTATCTGACTTTCTTCCAAGTCCTAATAGAGGACTCCTTTTCTGTGTAGTTACAGTCTTATAGATATTGTCCAACATCATACTAATAACCTGGAAATTTTGGAGACTCCTGTATGCTAAGCACTTTCTCCTATCCCATGTGCCATAAAGTCATCAGCATTAAGTATATAATAACTAAACCTTCTCAAAAAGTATGATATAAGCAGCTGTTACGTCCTTTGCATAAGGAAGCTGAAGTGCATTCATTGCCAGAGCACTCTAAAGGCATAAAGAAATGTTAAATCTTGAAAGAAATTCTAAAAGAGCTCAACATTCAAAAAGCATGTCACATATTCATGATATTTTCTATTTCTAGATATGGAATGGAAATTAATGGGTGATCCTTAAGAGATTTTAGGGAGCTACAACTCCTTCCCCAACTTTGTGGTAGTAACATTCCCTTAACCATAAAATACTTTCAGTGTCACCAAATATTTCTTATAAAATATTTCTTTTGAAAAATTTGGCAGTCAGATCCCAGCATGACCTACTTGATTTCATCTTGTGGATTTTCTATACCACAGTTTAGTTACTTCTATTTCAATCTGCTCTGTCACAGCATTTCTGACCTTTCAATCTGAGACAGGGATTTGGCATTCTGAAGACTGGTCTGCCTACAAGCCTTTCATGTACCTATTCTTGAGCCAGAATTACTTATTCACGATTGCTGCACTATCTGCAACTTAACAAGGGGCCATGGTGGAAGCTGGGCTTTTTACATGTTCTAGATTTTTGATTTGTATGGTATAGCAATGGTGAAAAACAATGAAGTATGAAAGACGCATGGGCAATACATCTGATTTCAAACTGAGATTAAAGAAGTAGATTTACTTGTTCTACTGTTAACATTATTTTGCATGTTTGGAACAGCTTTTTGATTTTTCAAACAAATGTTTACATTGTGCTTTTTGCAAAGCTCTTTGAAAAATCTGGGATTCTTTGAAAATAAGAACCAATACTTTGCTTTCACCAAATTGGCAATTTAGAGTTACAGGAATTCCTCAAAACAAATAAAGTAAGTTATTTTCAAGAGACAATACAGGTCATGGGAAAGCATATTCAGTTGGTGCAAGCAATGCACTTATACACTGATGGGGCTAGGTGTCTCTGCATAAATACACTACAAAATGAAAAATCAGAGGTTGATGAAATGTCAAGGGATTTGCAGGCGGGAAATAAAACTGCCCAGAAAGACATACTACTGCACTTGAACAGTTTCTGGAAGACTTTTGAAATCACAGCAGCAGTGAAGATCAAAACGACATGTACTTTAGGTTTGACATTAATATTCTAGCATTTGCATATATTTTGTAGATGGCTGAACTTCAGTCCAATGGCTCTGAAATCAGTGTAAATGCATAATGTGTTGCGGTAATTTCAGAGATGCTGTATTGGACACCAGAGGATTACAAACTGCATGCAATTCTTTGGACCCTGAAGTATAACTTCAAAGTGGTCCTTCAAAAGAGCATTATAGAAATATGCAAGATGAAATTTAAGATTATTTTCTTTGCCAAACAGGTAGAGAGTAGAGGCTTTGAGAAAAGATATTAGTCCAGTTTGCTGATTATTCTGTTGTCTGTACGTGATTGCCTTCAGTTTCTGCACCTTGGATACTTCCAGTTTTTGTGAAGGCATCCCTCTACTGTGCAAGGGACATAAGTCCCTTTTGTTAAAGAGTTGTCAATACTTTGTTTTGTACTGAGAGATAGATGGGATAAAGTGTCAAACCTTGTTAAGGTAAATTAAAAGCATACAAGTTGTCTTTCTTCAGCTTTTGCAAGTGATACAGGAGAGGAAAACATAAAATGAGTGTTTTACACTTTCACGAAGAGAGTGCTTTTCCAGCTCAGAGAATATGGATTTCTCCTCTTGTAACATTAGAGCTGTGGCAGCATCACCTCTAGCATTGACTAATTCATTGTCCACTACAGGTGACAACCAAGTAAAAGGGAAGAAAAGTACAGTACAAAAATGTTGGGTTTTGGTTAAGATCTCCATGGCTCTCCCTCTTATCCTAGCCATGGGAATAAGTGGGCTGGCTCATCTCCAGATGGCTGAGATAAACAATGGAGAGAGTGACAAAGAGACAAAAGAGCCATCCATTTTGTCACATATGCAAGGTTTGGGACTTCATATCAAGGTCAGATCTATCAACCAATACATGTCACAGAGCAGAGTTTCCTTTTTTAAGTAATAACTTAAAGAATGAAATGTCGAATATGAAGGTAGAACTAAAAGAAAAAGAATAAATTACTTCAAATCTAAATAAGATGTCAAATTAAAAAAAAAAAAACAAAAAACTTTTCAAAACTAATATCTTTGCTCAGCAACATTTTTTCTTTAATTTTTTTTTTTTTTAATTCAGATGCAAGTTCTAAACTGTATCCTTTGCAATATTTTACCAATGCAACTAATATATTTCCAGGTGACATTCCCCGCTTTTTCCCTGACTGTGCCTTTCTTCTAGAGTAGAATAGAATAGTTCACTTGGAAGGGACCTATGACAATCATCTGGTCCAGTTGTCCTAGTGGTTTTTCAGCAAACTGGGAAGTTTCCACAAACTCCTAACTGGGTGGAAGGTACTCAGGAGCAATCTGAGGGTGGTTTATCTGGCATTTTCACGAATGTCAACTTCCTGGAAGAAGAACAAACCCAAAAAGGACCGCTGTGTGGTACTCCATTCCTTGTTCTTCTCCAGAAACACCTAAAGTTTATTTGTCTATCCTAACAAATGAAGATTGATTTGACTATATAACCAGTGTTTGGCATATTGCAGAAAGCTACTTGCCTCACCCTAAGGTAGGTATTGCAGGTTGGGAGGCCGAATTATGCCTTGGAAACTTCTCAACAGCTTCCTGTCACCTTCCCAACATCACAGACAAGGTGGTACACATTCTTTTCCTTGGCAAGAAGCAAAGTACAACAGTAATTGCTTGGCATAACTAATGATACACTTAAAAATATTTTTATTTATTTATTTATTTACTATTGCATTTTATATTGGTTTAGTTTTTTAATATTTATTCTGAAAATATGAGTTGACTGCAAACTTAAGAGATAGCTTTTCCAGAGGGACAGCAGGCAATGAAGAATAAAATCCTATCTACCCAATTTCTAATTCCTCCAAAACAATGAATAGGTCTACTTCTATGGTTATGATCAGAGAAACTGTAGCATCAAAGTCTTTGGCAGGTTCAGACTCTTTCCTGAGGTAAGATGAAGTGGTATCCCTAGGACCAAAAGACTTACATAAAAAAATTAGCTAAGGAATCATATTTTTCCCTAACAAAGCAAAAGGAATTCTGTATACTGGTGAGAAAGAGGGGTCTTGAAAGATATCAAATCCAATTGCACAGAAATAGATGATAAAATGGCATGTTCTCATGCTAATTTTCCTCTGCTTTCTGAAGGGCTTTACAGATGTTTCTTAATGTTTGCTACTACAAGGAAGTCCCATGTTGGAAAACTTTGCCCTGTCAGTGGGAGCAGTCACCCCTGTGATCTCTGCTGTTAACAATTTTTTTCCTTTAGAAATACACATTCCTATGTCAAATCCTGCAAAATGAATAATTTATGCAATGAAATGAGGTTGGCAGAAATGAGGTTGCATGCTTGTCCCCTGGCATCAAGGTAAACCAACCTGAAACTTCATTTCTTAAAGTCTGTCCTGACCGCATCACAAGGCTGGTCCAGGGAAAGCATGGAGCTTGTTTTCCCAACAGACACTAGGCCAGGAGAGGACTTTCTTTCCTGTTCTAAGACCCATGCAGTATTAATTTTTTCAGCTACCAGAAGAATATACAATTTCTGTGGTTTACAGAAAAAGGAATAGTGATATACATCTTAAGTAAAATTTAAGTGAGAATAAACGTTTCCCAAATGCAGAAAATGTCTGTCAACTGTCTTTGTTAATAGAGCTAATTATTAACACAGAGATAAGTACAGTACTAGCAGATTGAACAGGTTTAATTTTCTCAGTAAATGCTATTTCTGTATTATTGAAAAAGGGACTTTCAACTATGTCTCTAAATTCCTTTGGACTCAGAAAACTGAGGCACTGCTTGCCAGCTTCATATTTTCCAACTCTATACTAAGAAAAGCTCTTCATTTTATTGTTTTTCTAAGACTGCTAAGACTATTGAACATGGCAATCCTAATGTATATTCTTTTGTGTACAAAACAAGCCACTTTTCAAGTTTTCATACTCATGCTAGAAAGCACTAATTAACCACCCTTGTTAGTGTCTTACAAATTAGAGGGGAAATCATAGAAAATTTCATGCAAGAAGTAATTCAAGACAAACCTAGCTTCACTTAAAAAGAAACTCCAGGACAGAATTGTCACATGGGAAAACTCAAGGTTCTTTTTTAAAGATTTGATGCTTTATGCCAAATAAATATAGCGTTTGGAAGCCTAAGTTACCTCATTATCTTGGCAAATGAATTACAGCTGTAGTCACTATACCTTCCAGACTACATCTATGAAAAACCTGGTGACTAAATTGTGACAATCTATCATTTTTTGCTACACATGTGAGGATTCATCAAAATGCACAATAAAGTTTGGTTGGGGTTTTTTCAATTATTTTGGGAACAACCTTAAAATATATTTTATGAAATAAAAGCTGGATCAAATCACTGAGTCAGGAATGTAAATAGCAAATATGTGTTTTCTGAAAAAGTCAGTTAAATGCATTTAAGATCTTAAGTTAAAAGCCTGAAATTCAGTGCAGTGTCTGGGTTCACTGGGACAACTTCCATTCAGATGAACGCATACCTGTCTACTGCTGCAAGATGAAACAAATGCTTGTGTCATCACGCAAGCTGTACAACAGCTGCACATGAGCAGCCTTTGGTATAGCTATGCTAGGATCTTGAAACCTTTGAATCTGGATGAAGGTAGGAATAGGACAACTTTTGGATCTTCAAAACCTTAGGCTCAGACATATCTAGTTGAGATACAACTTATTTTCCCTACAAATCTAAACAGAAAACAAGTTAAGGCTGCCTTATACTTCATGAATGAGGTCATGGCTAGCTAGGACAACTATCATTTCTGAAACTAGCATCTCACTGTCTTGATCTTAGCCTGAATGTGCTGCAAAAATCTCCATTTCAACACTGCAGAATCAGGCAAAGTTAAGGGCATAATATGGTTTCTCTGAGCTTATATCATAATTATTAACAAATATTTACCTGATGCTTCTGGTTACAGAGCTAATGTATTATCAACTGAGGATATCATTCTATTAGCATGAATTTATATGACAGTAGTTTACCAAGAATGTTTGTATTTGTTTTATTGATGAAAAATGCAGATGAATATATTTTCTAGTATTGAAAGTTCTTTCAGAAGCTGAGGAAAGAATGTTTAGGAAAATATTTTCTGTTTAGAAATAGCAAAATAATTGTTGTCACTGATGTAATTCCTGGGGGTATGCTCAGACAATAGCATTTTTACATAGTTGTTATGATTGTTTCTATTCAGCAGAAGTCCTGTTCTGGAAACTTCAAATGAAAGAAATATCCTGTAGAAAGCATGAGGACATAATCCAACTTGCATTTCAAAAATTTCAAGTTTAAATAAATAAAAGACAATGAAAATTTATATTCATTTTCCCCTTTTTACATATAGGAAATGGGCTAAATGCAATGACCAAGTAGGTAGTGGAAAGAAACTTCAGTGGCATTTACACTGTCCCAGAACCCACTGTAAAACACCCAACTAACTTCTGTATATGTGTTTTCTGTATTAAAGTAAATTCTTTCCTGTTTTACTTTGACCTCCTCCTAGACCCTGGAACTCTAATAAATAAAAAGTGTTCCACACCTCAGTTTAGCTGAGATGCTGGAGGATGGGTCAGGTACTCCTCACTGTATACTTGAATGGGTTGTAGTACTCAGGATCTGTTTTAAGTTGCACAATGCCATACTGTAGCTGAGATTACTCGATTCAAATGATATAAAATTTCCATGTCATTAATTTTGAATCCACTTTTCACTCAAACTTTTGGCTTGTTTGAGTTCTTAAAAGTTTTGCCCACTTTTTTTCATCTCCCATATTACAGTTTGAGTAAAACACTGGCTTTGCTAGCAATGTAAGTTGAACATCACAGGAAATGGATTAGAGTAATGGCATAAATTATTCCTTAGTTTTTGTTTTCCTTTGTTTTGTTATTTTTATTTTAAGTTTAACTTTTTCCAGAGGTAAAAATTAAGTCCAGAATAGCTGCTATCCCCTCCCTGGAGGTGTTTAAGGCCAGACTGGATGGCACTTTGAGTAACCAGGTCTAGTGGAACATATCCCTCACCATGGCAGGGAGGCTGGAACTAGATGATCTTTAAGGTAACTTCCAACCCAAACCGTTCTGTGAGTCTATTAAAAAACTTAGCCATGATTAATATACGAACACTTAAAAATATCTGTCTTAAATAATGTTCAAACTCAATAATTCTTAGCTGTCAAATAGCCTGGGAAGAAGAAATGCACTGTTCCTGAAGTTGAAAACTCATGTGAGCAATGGAGGAAAGTGACTTGAAATTCCCATGCCTTTTCAAGTCCTTCATGCAGGACTTGCAGACTAGGCAGTGATATGGCTTCCTTACCCCTGTTTTCCTGCCTTTCCAGAGCTCAGATATGACAAAGTTCTCAAGCTAGTCTCAAGCTACTCACTCACCACCAGAAACTTGACAAAGCCAATAAAGAGAAAGCAGCTAGAGAAAATCAGAAGGTAGAAAGATTATCTTGTCTCACAGATAATTCTGTTTATTCTTTTTTTTTGTGAAAAACTGGTAGGAAGGTATAGCAAGGGCAAGATACAGCAAAGCCAGCTTCTCTGTGTTGCCACTATTTATCCATTAATTCTCCTGTCCAGACTAGTTATCTGAATAAACTTTCAAAAGATCAGATCTCTTAGGAACACTATGACAGAATGTTATTAGACTCTCTATAATTCTGGTAGAGAATTATATTTGGTCATTTCTTATTACTTGCTGAAGAAGTAGTAGCAGAATAAGACCTATCAATCAGTAAATTAATCAAAATCTGAAATTTCCATGTCATAGGTAATTTTGACATTTAATTGGACAACAAGTTTGATTTATACATTTCCCTTTCTCTCTGGGAAAATCCCACATATTTATAACACCATAGATATTTTAGTCAACAGTAGAGCTTTTTCTGTGTAACAGAAATAATATTTTGTATGTTCTTCACTTTCATGAACTTAGTATCCACTTCTTCTCCCCTTCTGCCTCTCCCCTATGTTGTTTTCCTATATATTTCTGGATCAACTTATTGCTTAATGGCTTTTTTTTACAAATCACAAAATTCATAAGAACTCTGGGGACCAATAAACTAGAAATTCTAATGGCGAGTAAGAGTTTGCATCATTCTGTAATATACCACTGGTATAAAGTGGCATTGCTCCACTGGAATCCAGAAGCTACCTCTTGTTTCCCCCTCCCATTTTTTCATAAAAAAGATATCAAACAGAAATATTTGTGAGATTAGGTATTCTGTTCATCTCTTGTGGCTCAAACTGTTATGGATAGCTAAGGAACATGTCGTATAAAAGGCAGAGATAAGACTAGGAAAAAAACAAACCCAAACCTATGTTGGAGCAGTTCTTTAGTCTTCAAATAAACTTACGCATTCAGTTAGGCTACAGTGAAACAGAGCAGAATCTTTTTCTTGTTTCAGGTTGGTATATAGACTTCCATAGCATATGCTACTGACTGGGAGCGTGGAGACAGTTACCTAGGGATTTAGCTATGATCAAGATGACTGTTACATTCTGAGACACTGGTCCTCACAGTGGTTGGATGACAGTGAATGATAGTGAAGTAATTTTCTTATTTTTATTTATTTATTTATAATTTATAAGCAGTACCTTTTCTGTTGACTGAAAAGGGCCATTAACTGATAAATTTTTATACTTTAGATCGGCATCTGTGCTCAACAAAAATAATATTGCTGCCAGAATTGATGATTTCCAGTGTAGCTCCACACAGCTTGGTGATATTTAGCACAGGTGTTCTATTTTTCAGCTTCAACTTTTTTCTTTTTACTTTATTGAAAATGCAATGCATAATAAAAGGTTTCTTTGGGAGGTCTTATTTGAGGAAGAACAGATATAAAGGCAGAGTGTTAAATGGCCAGGTCAGGGCTGTGATAACTGAAATGGATATCTTCTATTGTAGTCTATCTATTGTACTGCATGAAATGTGTTTTTCAAGTGTCCACTGAAACACAGAACAGTGGACAAAGCATGTTAAAATAGTGCCCATTTAGCAACAATAGAGGGGAAAAAAATAACATATTAAATAAAAAGACCCCAAAGACTACTGAAAAGCACTGAAGGAAAAGAAATATTACTTCTGCCTGATCACCTGTCCTTCTTCATGGACTGCTGAACTCCCAACGTCTAACATTCAGCTTAATTTCTAAGTTTCTCTGTGTGGAATAAATAATTTGGGCTTAAATTATATTAAAAAACTCTTTTATATGTTTTCTTTATGTCTCATTTTCATCAGAAATGGCTGGGAATTTATTTTTCCTTAAAAATATTTTAAAGGGAAAAAAAAAAAGAAAAAGTATGGTTTGAAAAAAAGTTACTTTAATACCTGTGGTTACTTAAAAGCAATGAGAAAGAGTTAAAAATTCAAGTCCATTTAAAATCTGATCCTGAATGTGCTTGGGATCATTTGAGTATTCCGACTTCAGTGATAAATAAATAATAGTGAATTTTTGTAAAGTGATTCAAGAAGAACACGTGAACATGGGATGATTCATTATTCTTATTATACAAATCAGCAAACTGACTGAAAGGATATACATTATATTGTCCAAAGTTACTGAGCAGATCATAGACCAAACCTACTCTTTTAGCACTACAGATCTTTCCTCTGTCTGTATCATACCCTTGCATAATATTCCTCCTGGATACCAATGTGTCATTCTAACTCTATAATTAAAAACAACCTAACCGAAACCCAAAACACCCAAACAATTTAAAAAAGTAACTCAAATTTCTAGTTAGTGTTTGTTTGCTTTTTTTTTTTCTTTTTTTTAGCTAATGGCTAGAGGCACTAGTCACTGCATTACTACACCAAGACAGTATATTTAGAATATATTTACAACTTTGAAAAACCAAGGCAAAACAGCTGTTTTAATAATGTCACCCATACCTGTGCGGATGTCCTGTGCTACGCAACTGCTATAAAAATGAAATAATGTCTGCCCCTGAGGCTGTGTGGTATATCAGCCTATTACATATTTAATGAGCAAAAATTCAGTTTAGATATAGAGATGACGTGTTGGGCTAATCATGGCTGCTATTTATGCAGATTTTTTCCTTCAAAGAGCCCTGTGGAAGTTGCTGTCTCATGTCTTGCTTTCTTGAAAAAGGCAACCCTGGTAGAGAACTGGGCACAAATAATGTCATTTTATCAGACACTCACGCACCAGTTCTGCCTTCTTCAGCACTGCACCTAGCAGTCTAGCAAGGAACATGGAAAGATACCTATACTCAGCAAGAGGTTTTGCTTCCTTTCTTTGAGTGTAAATTGCTCCTGATCTAGAATTTACTTGTGTGTGTGGTATGTGGATTCCTCTTCAGGCTAAATCTGTGTTTTTCTGAAATAAACAGTATGCATTCTCTCCAGATTTCCTTTGCTTTCACTGTTCTCCAAGTTTCTGTTCATGAAAATGCAATGAAAATATTGAGCTTTACTCTACATTTCCCTTGAAGTGTGAGAATTTTTCTTGCATTTTTCGAAAGCATCAGTGTTTTTATAAAGGTAATACATGAATCCATGTGTTAATGTCATTTCCCATTTGCGTGGGAAAACACATCCTCCAATTACTCTGATTATCAGAGTGGTTATAAATCCAATCATTCTTTTTCTCCTTTCTCTGTAATAACATCAATTCTTAAGATGTGAACATCATGACCCGTTTTCCAGGTCTTCAATTTTATTATCAAAATAGTGTAATCTTTTCTGAATCACCAGAAAAATCTCACTTGGAAGAAGTGCTTAAGTCTTTTACAAAGCAGGGTCCTTTTTCAGTTTTATATGCTTTCCCACAGTTACTTTTTTTCAGTTTCAAGAGTAAAATACTAGTAATGTATAGTGATTGGTACCAGATATGTGTACTTAGGGAGAAATTTCCAGACTCTAAGATTCTACGGGAAGAAGAAACAATTATTCTGATCTGGGCTGACATTCTGTAAAACATAAAACAAAGAAGAGTAAGTCTTGTAATAAAGCAATATTTTTTTCTGTCTGCAGTCCACCTAGACCCATCTTTTATTTGAACATTCAAATGTGAGAAAAGAGGAATTTACTTTAATGTTTAACTTCCAGTTTCAGGACTGAAATATTAGTGAGTTATAATGACTGATGTAACTCTAGGAAAAAAATTATGAATCTGTAAGGGTAGAAGAATCAATGATTCTCATCCAGGCTGACCTCCCAGCAAAGACCAGTGATTCATACATTAGGAATAAGACGTTTCTTCTGTTTTCTGTGGTTTGGGACTTCTAACTGTTACTTGATTTTCAATCCATTTAAGATAAGGTGTTAAAAAGCTCAAAATGTCTTTTATAAGGTTATGTCAATATATCTGAAGGTATAATAAAAACTTTCCAGATTGTTTAAAAATAAGAAGGTATGAGATACATTAAACTAAATCATGTAACTGGGTATAAGCTTCCTTCTTCATATATTGTCAGAATTGTATGATTTTACTTTTCATTAGACTTGATGAATGTTGCAAATGTTAAGTTAATTTCTTTGTTTACATTTATGTTCAACATTCAGATTTTCCTGAGCTCTGGATTCTCCCTGGATTCCAGGATTCCACAAGTGAAATCTGGAGTTCTACAAATTTTTATGCAGCATTTGCCTCTTCACTGAATATTTGTGAACTGTTCAGTGAGAAATGAAGGAAATTGCTAAACTCTGATATTTTTATCTTAGGTGTTATTTCTTTTCTGCTCTTTTTATGTATTATAGATTTTCATTATTGACATGTCTTGAAGTACAGCTAATGGCTTCTCATAATTTAACTATAAGGGGCTGAAGCTAGAGCAATGTCAGCGAATGTCGTCGGTATAAACATTTCCCCATTGCACCTTTATTAAAGAGGATTTTTCCTGTCTTAACCACAAGAAACAGAGCAAAAGGGTGGTTGTCACGACAGGTTCTGTTGTTCATATTCCAGCTTACTGATGATAATATCCATTTATTTATCATGACACTTCGCTCATTGCACAGGACATTGAACGCTTGATAGATCCCAAGGAACTCCTCCTTTATCCCTTATTTCCTCATTCAGTGATATACCTGCTGAGGGTGTCCAGGATCCTTATTTATTATCTAATTCTTCTGAATTAGGGCAAACTTTGCATTTTTGTTTCTAGTTGCTTGCATATGAAAGCCTTTGTTCTAGCTGCTTCATTGAGCAATTGATATGAACATTTCTAATAAGTCTGAAAATTCCTATTTACTACTTTCTCACCAGAAAAATCTTCTTACTTCTTTTTTCCTTTCTTTTAAAATGCTCAGTGAAATGAAGCTTTCCCAACAGCCAATTATTTTCATCTGTCTTTCTTAGTAGTTTTAACACTTTACGTCTTCACAGAAGTCAAAAACTTGTACAGGAATATTGGTTCTCTGCATACCAAGAAAAAGAAGAACATATACACTATTTTCTAGAAATAGCATACCATTTAATAAAGCACATGTGATTATCAGAAAATCTTATTAAATGTCAATAATACACTTAAAGACTTTAATATCTTTATGTTAGAATTATATATATTTAATGAGTACTTAAAGCAGTGTTTGGAGTAGTTTTCCTTAAATTTCCTTTAATTTTGGTGTTTCTTTAATATCCAGCTTGAAATAAACATCTTCTTTTAATGATTTTTTGAGATAGTTCAAAATTTTGTCTGTCCAGGCGTGTTCAAGAGGCAATGAACTATTCCATTTCAAAGATATTGAGGTGTTAGCATGCATTCAAAGAAGAGCAATGAATCTAGTGAAGGGTCTAGAGAACAAGTCCTGTGAGGAGCAGCTGGGGGAATTGGGATTGTTTAGTCTGCAGAAAAGGAGGCTGAGGAGAAACTTTATTGTTCTCTACAACTACCTGAACGAATCACAGAATCACACAGTATTATGGGATTGGAAGAGATCTCTGGAGATCATCTAGTCCAGCTTCCCCTGTCAAAGCAAGTCCATGTAGATCAAGTTGCACAAGTGCATGTCCAGGTGACTTTTGAAAGTCTCCAGAGAAGGAGACCACCCCTCTGGGCAGCCTGTTCCAGTGTTCTGCCACCCTCCAAGTAAAGTTCCTCCTCATGTTTAGATGGAACTTCTTAAGTTCAAGTTTGTGCCCATTTCCTCTCATCCTACCCCTGGGTACCACTGAAAAAAACTGGCCTCATCCTCTTGACACCCACCCTTTAAGTATTTATAGGCATTGATCAGATCCCCCCTCAATTTTCTCCAAACTAAAAAGGCCCAAATCCTTCAGCCTTTCCTTATAAGAGAGATGTTCTAAACCCATAGTCATCAAAGAAGGTTGTAGCAGGGTGGGAGTCAGTCTCTCCTCCCAGGTAAAAAGTGATAGGACAAGAGGAAATGGTTTAGATCGGATATTAGGAAAAATTTCTTTACTGAAATGGTTGTAAAGCACCAGGCTCATTCTGGCTGTAGGAATAAGAAGATACAAAATGAAGCAAGATGGGAAGGACATGCTGCTCAGAAAGAAATGCATGGGGAAGTACTGTACTCTGGGGACTAAGGATATACGCTATCGTCTCAGTTTAGCCCTGTGCTAAACTATTGTGCTTTCATGTTTCTAATCCTGGATGCTTTATAAACACTGAGTCTGATGTACTTTTGCCATGGAGTGACAACTTGTGAAAAAAAAATAGGTAGGGCTTGGCCATATTGTGAGGGCTGTTTGTCTTAGGAGTCTTTTCTGTACACAGGTGGGTGGACATGATTCAGATGCTGGTATCAGGCAGATACCAACAAAAGAGATGTTACCAAAGTTACAAAGGTTAAGGTCGTGCAGACTCAAGGTGTGAAGCTTTACATTTAGATTCACATATTTTATAAAGTTTTCAAATACATACTATTGCTCATATATGATTCCTATTCCTACCACTGCTTACGACTGCTGATGAACATCTCCCTCAGAAAGCAGGAGAAACCCCTGAATGCTGATTGCATTACAGCAAAAGCTAGAAAAATATTTGGAGCCTGTCTTTTCTTTCCAGTGAGGTGGGTTCAGTAGCCATACTGCAGTACCTGTCAGGTCTTCAGAAAATAGCATATAGTGATTTTTGACTGACTAATCACCTATTTGGAAGAGAGGGAGGATATACACTTGATCCTTACTTAAAACCAGCATGCAGAGATGTCATGACCACAGTTTTAAAAGGGAGGTTCAACAGAAGAAGGTTACATTCACTTCTGAGGACATTTTAATTTTCTTGAAAGTTTCAATCTTCAGTGAAATCAAATAGACATGCACTTCATCCACATGGTGGAAAATTCATTTGGAAGGATGCACTAAAAAGCAACATGCTATATTCCAGTCAGTAAAAGCCTACTGACCTCATTTTTTAGGTGATGAGATTCTTTGTAATCTTCAGGGGACTGTCAGAGCTTACCTCTGAAAGGTTGAGCTTCTTTTAAAAATGCATTTCAGGTCTTCCTTCTACAGGTGCTTAAGGAGATAATTGATAGCAATATAGAAACATAAAATAAAATAGACAGCAATGATTTTTAATGAGTACAGATAGCCATTTACCCACCTATACTTAAATAAATAATGGTCATACTGTATGAGCACATATATACAGATACCGGGATCCCAGGATATCAACCTGAAAAATTTCTGTAAATTACAGTTGAAACCAACAAGACAAACAAATGGTTTAAGAAAATGTATGGTTTCTGTCATAGGCCTGACTGATCCCATACTACATCTACATCATTGTAAGATAATAAACCAGTAAGAATATCCTAGCTCTTATGATTTAACTAATGAAGATGCACAAGGTTTAGGGAAAAAAAGTAGTGATGATTCTAATAGGATAGAAACAGTAAACAGAGAGAAAGATTTCTGGTTTTCATAGATCTGTGAGTATGCAAAAAAATCTAAGATCACTATAAAATACTTGTCATACTCATTATGGTTTTTTTTACAATTAATATTTTAATATATTTCTTATGCAATATTTTTTTCTTAATTTAATAAAACCACTCTGTAAATCAAGCCAAAGGAAGAATAAAGTTGAGAATGAGAACAATAAAAAAAAGTCAAGTCAAACTTTTATTTACACAGTGATGTATTAGAAAATATTCTGCTTCAAGCAGTTGTTTTACTTCAGAAAACTACATAGTTTTCTTCTGAGAAGTTTATGCTTTCATAAAAGCCCTTTTATATATCCATAAAGTGATAGTGACTACACAAAAAGTACGTGATACAGAAACTGGTCTAACAAGCTTAAGTTCAAATATAGGTTGGTCTAAAAGACAGTCATATTGGTTGTTTCACACTAGTAATTGCTTTTCACTCCAGTCATGAAATTTGCATTTGCTTTACAAAAAAAACCAAAAAACCCTAAAAATTCCCTCCAGCTCAAAAAGAATGAATACACTGCTGTATTCATGTCTGTGATTCATTGCCAAAGGAAAATCAGGAAAAAATAAGAGTAAAACTAATCCAGAGGTTAGTGGGCTCAAAGTCCAGATGGAGATTGATAACACGTTGTGTCCCTCAGGGGTCCCTATTGACACCAGTACTGTTTTATATCTTCATCAGTGACATAGACAGTGGGATTTAGTTTAAATTCAGCAAATTTTCAGATGACATCAAGCTGAGGGATATGCCTGAGGGATAAGATGCCACCTAGCAGGACCTAGACAAGACCAAGAGTGTGCTCATGTCAACCTCATGAGATTCAACAAGGCCAAGTACTAGGTTCTGAGCATGGGTTGAAGCAATCCCACAGACTGAGGAATGAAAGGAGAGCAAATCTGATGAAAAGGACTTGGGGGTACTGGTGGTTGAAAAGCTGGACATGACCCAGCAATGTGTGTTCACAGCCCAGAAGGCCAGCTGTATCCTGGGCTGCATCAAAAGCAGTGGGGTCAGTAGGGCGAAGGAGGTGATTCTGCCCCTCTACTCTGTTCTCTGCCCCTCTACTCTGTTCTAGTGAGACCCTACCTGGAGTACTGTGTCTAGTTCTGGGGCACCCAACATAAGAAGGACATGGACCTGTTGGAGTGGGTTCAGGGGAATACCACAAAGATGATCAGAGGGTTGGAGCACCTCTCCTATAAAGACAGGCTGAGGGAGTTAGGGAGAAGAGAAGGCTCCAGAGAGACCTTATTGCAGAATTTAAGTTCTTAAAAGGCATTTATAAGAAAGATGTGGACAAACATTTTAACAGGCCATGTTGTGCTAGGACACAGGTTAATGGTTTTAGACTAAAAGAGGGTAGATTTAGACTAGCTGTAAGTAAGAAATTTTTTACAATGAGGGTGGTGAAACACTGAGACAGGTCACCCAGAGAAGTGGTTTCTATCCTGGGAAACATTCAAGGTCAGGTTGGATGGGGCTCTGAGCACCCTGATCTTGTTGAAGGTGTCCATGCTCACTTCTGGGGGTTGGACTAGATGACCTCTAACGGTCCCTTCTAACCCAAATATTCTATGATTCTATGATTCTGTTAGTTGTCACAACCTCATAGTTGTTTTACGCATCAATTCATTTTTGTTGCTGTTGTTCTTTTTCGAGACTGAAAAAAAGAAAGCTTAAACCTTTTTACTGTCAAAATAATTATCCGTTGACATAATATTTACAGTCCTGATGATCAAGCTGGGAACAGAATATCTTGTCACTGATAAGACAGAGGTTCATATACAAAAGAAAACTCTCTTGACAGCAAGACACAAGCATCTGTAGTGAACCAAAGATCAAACTAGGCTCCAAGGGTGAGTGCATGGCCTAAAGAAATATAAATCATTTGGAACAGAGTGTATATTTCTAAAGGGATTTATACTGCTTTTTTATACTGCCCATCCACTATTTCTATTTATGAAGCAGAACGCAACAAAAAATTGTTGCTCCTGGGTTTTTTTTAGATTTGACAATGCCAGCACTTCTGCACTGTCAGTCCTAAAAGCATCTGATATTATAAGTTCAAATCCAAGTTTTGGACTGGCTAGTTCAGCAGGGAAATGTGATTTCTCTTTTTGGTTTATTCAATAAAAACAGATCAAATTCAGACGTGAAAATACTTGTATTTAAAGCCAAAACTTCAAGCCATTTTGTGAATTCCCAGTTCAAGTTAAAAATTGGTTTTAATTAATTCAAGTAATAACTTCATGGCACAAATAAAACCTAGGAATTACTGTTATTTAGGTGAAGGAAATGACAGTGAAAAAAAAATCCTATTACATCAGCTTTACAAAACCATATGAAGATTGGTTTTAGGTTGTAGTTGGCTTTTTTTTTTTTTGAACATTTTTAGTACTCTGTTACAGAAAATAAATGAGAATGGTTTAAGCTGGCCCAAGTGAAACCAGCAAGGCTAACCTGAAAAGGGGGTCTTGCAGGATTTCAAAGTGGAGTGGAAGACAAGGTACAGTATTCAGGCTACACTAAACCAAAGATAGTTTTATATATAAAGAAACTGAGTTGAAGGTCAAACAAATGAATTGCCAATGTTATCAGGTCCTCCAGATAGCTCTGGATACTACTGTTTTCCCATCAAAGCATAATTTGGTAATTCTCCCAACAAAACACTCAGTCTACATTGCAGTATAGCAATAGTAAGGAGCTTCTTTTCCATATCTCTTATATAATGAAGTCAGTAAATGGGGACACCAAGAAACTCAGTGACATTTGCCAAATTATTCTGGGACTGGGGACAGATCTCTGATTCTCAAACTTATGCTGTACTGCTAGATAAGATTCTTATCATTTTATTACATCAATGTGTGTTTTCAGAGAAAGTTATGCAGATGGAAATATTGCTAGTTTCAAGTTTTTGGATAATATACATTTTCCTTATTTTTAAAATAATTGCATTTACTGGAGTCTATGATAAACTATATTTCTAAACAGGGTTTTGTAAACTATTTCAAGATGGATTCTATCTCTGTGAAGGCATACTCCGTGTATGCTTTGTGAGAAATTTGTGAGAAGCTTTGTGAGAAATTCCAGGGTGACAAAGCTGGAGCATCTCTGAAATGTCTTCAGCTGCATATTGCTCAGTTACAGCTGAGGAGAGATGAGGTTGGACTGAGTGACATTGGCAGTATCCTGCCCCTGTGAAAGAAAAAAGCAGCTGTAGGAAGGGCCAGGAGTTTCAAATACAGCGGAAGTGGCTTATGGTCGAAATGGATAGCCTGCTTAAGGGGATACAGAATGTTTGGTCACAGGCAAACAGGTTAAATGAATGGACAGTGAGGTGGATTGAAAACTGGCGGAAAGACAGAGCTCAGAGGGTCATGATTAGTGGCCCAGAATCTAGTTGGATGTCCGTTATAAGTGATGTTCCCCAAGAGTCCAGTCCTCTTCAATATATTCATGGATGAAGGGATGGAATATACCCTCAGCAAGTTTGCTGATGATGCAAAGGGAGGGTTGGCTGACACACCAGAAGGCTGTGCCACCATACAGCGAGACCTGGACAGGATGGAGAGTTGGGCAGAGAGGAACCTGATTAAATTCAACACAGGCAAATGTAGGGTGCTGCAGCTGGGGAAAAAATAAACACCCCAAGCACCCCAAGCACCAGTACAGGTTGGGGGATGACCTGCTAGACAGGAGCTTTGATGAGAAAGACCTGGGAGTCCTGGTGGACAACAGAATGACCATGAGCCAGCAATGTGCCCTTGTAGCCAAGAAGGCCACTGGGATTCTGGGGTGCATCCAGAAGAGTATGACCAGCAGGTCAAGAGAGGTTATCCTTCCTGTCTTCTCTGCCCTGGTGAGACCCCATCTGGAGTTCTGTGTTCAGTTCTGGGCTCCTCAGTTCAAAGACAGAGAACGGCTGGAGAGGGTACAGCAAAGGACTACAAAGATGACTGGGGGACTAGAACATCTCTCTTATGAGGAAAGGCTGAGGGATTTGGGCCTTTTTAGTTTGGAGAAAATTGAGGGGGGATCTGATCAATGCCTAAAAATACTTAAAGGGTGGGTGTCAAGAGGATGAGGCCAATCTTTTTTCAGTGGTGCCCAGGGGCAAGACAAGAGGAAACAGGCACAAACGTGAATATAAAAATTTCCACCTAAACATGAGGAGGAACTTCTTTATTTTGAGGGTGGTAGAGCACTGGGCAGAGAGGTGGTAGATTCTCCTTTCCTGGAGACATTCAAAAGTCACCTGGACATACACCTGTGTAACCTGATCTACGTGGATTTGCTTTGACAGGGGAAGTCAGACTAGATGATCTCCAGAGATTCATTCCAACCCCATATCATTGTGTGATTCTGTGAATAAAGTAGTTGTTCTTTGTGCAGTGGTGTGTGTGGGAGAGGTGTCAATCCATAACTTTGCAGATCCTTCTAGTGCTTTTCAACAGATCAAAGAACACATATATATTTTAAAGGATTTCTCTCTGATGATTATCAAAACATATTTTAAACAGATTCGATAATGTCACTGAAAATTGGAGAATTTATTAGGCTTCCAGTCTCCCATTAATTATAAATGTTATGGTCTCTTTTGTAAAAGATACTCAGTTTCTTTGCTTCACAATAAAAACACTGTTACTGAAGACAGTATGATAAAAGCAGAGTAGCCACCTAAAATCTCTTATTAAATTTCATCAAAGTTTCTGTCTCCTACATGTTTTCCTGAAGAAGTTATGTAGCACAGCATAGATACAATCAGCTCACAAACATCTCCTCCGTGTTTTTATAGTGTTTTTATAAATTAAATATTATCTCATGCTGCTTAAAAAATGCAGATTAAATAAATACATAAATAAATAAGCCACCCAACAATTAAGATTCTATGCTGTCCACCAACATCTGGAACTTTGCCCTTTATCTTGAGAACAAAAAGTCATATGAGGTCCACAAATAATTTACAAGATTTGCAAGGTTGTTCTCTGATGTGGTTCATGGCACCTGAGAATATAGGTCTGAGACAAAGGAAATCAGAGTAGGCTCATTTGGAAAGGAAGCAGTTTCCAAAATGATAAGAATTAATCCAAAGGATATGCTAATCATGAGAGTTTTAAAAGATTGTGGTTTCAAAATTTCTCATGCTCAGTTGATTCAAAGCACCCATGCTTACAGACATCTAAAATATTCATGACCTATGGATCTCTGATGGGATAATATGCATCAGAAATACAACATAAATATCATTGTGTGAAATTTATTTCAGTTAGTTAGTTGAAAAAAATGTGATTCAATGTTCTCTAAGGTGTGGATTCGTGAATTAATACTGCCAGAATTGATCATGCCCATATTAGAATAAGGAAAAAATTCATATCCTTGTAACATGTAAAACATTACACTCCTGGCAAGTAAGTCAATCTAGCTATTTCATATAATGTGTAATTGCTAGAAAAATTTTTCACTGATTTTGAGAATGATATTTTCAGTCTACATTTTGTTAATGAGGCATTTTTGTTTAGAAAAAAAGTGGCCTTTTACATCTATTCTATACACAATTAATACAAAAAGAGTGTGAGATATTCAGCTGTTATTTACAAACTCACTCCACAGAGGCTATGGTGATTTATATGTGTAGAGAATCTTCCCTGCAATACTAGTTTTGCAAAAATTAATTATGCTTTAGACACATAATAATATGATAATATGATGCAGAAACTCTATCAAAAGCCATATTAATTAATTCTAGCACTAGTCACTGATCATTAGTTCATGCACTGTAATAATCAGTTCTAGAATCAACAAATCCTATATTCTCAGTTAATTTCTCTGTTTTTAAAAGGGAGACAGCTCTAACAGTCTTTTAATAAAATGAAAACAAATCTCTGATATTTGATAGATTAGAAAATTTTAATCAATTTACACTTTATTAAAAAAGGTTGAAAAAAGCCATGTTCCTAATATATTGCTACCATGGTCTGAAAAAGGTTTATTATATCTCATATTCATGCCTTTTATCTGTAGCCAGTTTATTTTCTTAACTAGATGAGAGTACACCCACATCCTTTTGTGGGTTTTAGCATTTAAGTAGTGTTTTTTACTTCATAGTAGGATTTAGGTCAGCATTTCTAAATATTTATTATCTAGTACTTTAAATTCATTTTGCCTGGGCATAAATGACATCATAAATGCTAGAGCATCTTATAGGAATGTTTTACAGTTTATGTTACTTAAAATATTACTGGAAGTTATGCCCCTGTAAACATTTGCACATTTATTTTAAAGCATATAACTTACTCAAAGAGTTAGTTCAAAAATACTTGGTGAGCTGAGATCACAATGTCTTACAAAATAATTCATATTAGAGAGGAAAAAGTTAGTCAGAGAAGCAGGCAGACATAGTGTGCCTGTCTTAAGCTGACACTAAGAACTTTCCCTTTTTAAAAATGTGGTTTAAGATTGCCAAAAGTTATACTAGCTTCAGCAAAGCTGGGATTTTAAGCAAGCTGCAGGAATCAAATAGCAAACAACAAGAGGATGCTCAAGAGAAGAAAAAAGAAATGATATTATTTTGCGGCATGTCATACAGTGGATACAACTTCAGAATTCCCAAATACTTAACATCTGGGACCAAACACTTTTCTGGGGCAAATGAGGGAAGTTTTGCTTCATTGGAGCTATACTGAATTAGTTTTTAAAGAAAATTTCTTCTCTCCCCCCATCACCCTCCAATATTATCAGCTCCTCCATTCCCTTATATCTCTGTTATGACTGTCCATGAGCCCAGTATGGGTATTGCTGCAGCTGATCTCCATGCATATTTAAAATAAACTGTGCAGAAATCTGAGTTGCATCAAAGGTAAATATATCCAGAGTTATCTTTTTGCTGTACCTTGTCACAAAGTGGTTCTTGCATGAAGAATTCAAATGACTTTTCTATATTTCAAGTATACACAAGCAGATTAGAAAATAAACAAATAAGTGCAGGTACACTTCTGGCTGGACAAAAAGATCAACCTAAAGCAAAGATGCTCTTCTACTAATAAATTTACAAGCCATGCAATTGTCTCAATGCCACACCCTGTCTTTTAGAAAGACAGGTGTATCAGCTGCACAGGAGTGTAGAACAGCTGAGGATGGCAGATCATCTGAAGACCATCTAGTCAAACTCTAGATCAAAGAAGGGTCACCTACAGCAAATTGTTAGGATGGTCTTCAGGATTTAAATATGTCCAAGGACAGAGGAGATTTCACTCACCTTGTCCAAAGCCAATGAAGTTTGTCTTTCTTATCTGCATCTCCTAGCAGTGTCTATAATTTTTCTGCATCATCTTATCCTTCTTCTAATTCTTATATGCCTCCTTTTTGTGTTTGAATTTTGTCAGGATATTGTCCACATAGCCTTCCTGCTGCCTTTGCCTGGTTTGCTGAATTTCTCCATTCCAACTCAAGAATGGAGATAGACCATTCCTGAGTTTGGAGGAGGTGATCATTATTAAACAAAGCATTTCTCCTGGACTCCTCCTCACTCTAGGGATATTTCCCTTGGGATTCTTCTAGTTCCCTGCTAAAGTCTGTTCCCCCTGAAGTCTGGGATTGAGATCCTGCTTTCTGCGCTGCTTCTTCCTCTCAGAATCCCGTACTCCACCATCTCATGGTCACTACAGCTAAAGGCTGCCACCAGCCTTCACTGACCAGTCAGTCCTTCCTGGTTTAAAAGAATCACACCCTGCAGAACATCTCTTGATATCTTGATCCTTGATCATCTGTGATGTGAAGTTATCACGGATGCACCCAGAAGTCTCCTTGATTGCTTGTCCCTTTCTGTACTGTCATTCCAGCAGACATGGGGGACTAGAAGCAGTCCAGTGAGGGGAGCCTGAGAATTGGATGGTTCTTCTAATTGTCTGAAGAGGGCCTCATCTCCTTCTTGAGGACTGGAGTAAGGCAAATATCACACCAGTCCACAAAAAGGGCAAGAAGGAGGACCCAGGGAATTACGAGCCAATTAGTCTCATCTCTGTTCTGGGGAAAATAATGGAGCGGCTTGAGCTGGACGTCACCTCCAAGTACATGGAAGACCAAGAAGTTGTCGGTACTGGTCAACATGGATTTATCAAGGGTAAATCATGCTTGACCAATCTGATAGCCTTCTATGATGTTGTAACTGGTTAGTTAGATGAAGGGAGAGCAGCAGATGTCATCTACCTTGACTTCAACAAGGCTTTTGACACTGTCTCCCATAACATCCTCATTAGAAAATTAAAGAAGTGTGGGTTAGATGAGGGGGCAGTGAGGTGGATTGAGTCCTGGTTGTGTGACAGGACTCAGAGGACTGTCATTAATGGAGCAGGGTTGAGTTGCAGTCCTGTGACCAGTGGTGTCCCTTAGGGGTCAATACTCAGCCAGTCCTGTTCAATATATTCATCAGTGACCTGGGTGAGGGGACAGAGTGTATACCCAGCAAGTTTGCTGATGATACCAAACTGGGAGGACTGGCTGACACTCCAGAGGGCTGTGCCACCATCCAGTGTGACCTGAACAGGCTGGAGAGCTGGGCAGAGAAGAACTCACTCTCCCTCTCTTCTCTACACTGGTGAGGCCACATCTAGAATACTGCATCCAGTTCTGGGCCGCCCAGTCCAAGAGGGACAGGGAACTACTGGAGAGAGTCCAGCGTAGGACAACGAAGATGATAAAGAGATTGGAGCATCTCCCTTACGAGGAAAGGCTCAAGGATCCGGGACTCTAGCCTGGACAAGAAAAGGTTGAGGGGAGACCTTGTTTATGTTTATAAATTCCTAAAGGGTGAGTTGAAAGATGATGGAGCTGGGCTCTTTTCAGTGGTTTCCAGTGATAGGACAAGGGGCAACGGGCTCAAGCTGGAACATGGGAAGTTCCATTCAAATACAAGGAAAAACTTCTTTCTGGCGAGGGTGTCAGAGCCCTGGAAGAGGCTGCCCAGGGAGGTCATGGAGTCCCCTTCTCTGGAGATCTTCAAGACCCACCTGGATGCAGTCCTGAGTGATTGGCTCTAGGTGTTCCTGCTTTAGCAGGGGAGTTGGAGTAGATGGTCTCTAGAGGTCCCTTGTAACTTTGACAATTCTCTGATTCCTTCATTCCGTCATTAGGACATCTATGATAGACAGTCACAACATCACCCATGTTGGTCTGCCCTCTTAATCCTGACCTATATATCAGCTGTCTCCTCTCCTATAACCAGGTCACCTAAAGGATCTGGATGCAGAGTCCAGACACTGCTGCAGAAAATCCTGCTTCTGTTAGTGCCCTCTGCTAGCTGTGCTTCCAATTTTTATACAAATAAAAAAGGAAACATTAGCAACCCAGGCACTTGCTGATCCAGATATATTCTTAGAAGCACAAAAGTAATTGTCTGGAGATAATTACCCACTTTAACAAATAAATAAATAATAATAATAAAAAAGATTTTCTAACAGTTCTCTAAAATGGAAGTTTAATGAAAGAATTAAGGATACATAGGATATACCCCTACATGTGGTAGGGGAAATAAGGTCACCCTGCTTAATAAAACAGCTCATCACCTGTTGTCCCCTCTTATGTTCATCTGTAGTGCACTACAACCTACTTTTCCTACTGCAAGTACAAAAAAGCAAACTTCCTTATCCACTTCTAATCACAGCTGCTCAAATATCTTCACAAATTAAATAATTTGTTTGGAAATTACTAGTTTTTCTCAAGTAATTTGGGAAGAAATAGTATTGATAAGTTACATATATATTATATATATCTTCTCAGTAAGATTTAATGTCTCCAAACACAAATTAGTTACTGAATGACTAATTTGTTTAATAATATTTGACTAGTTAGTTATTCTTTTAATGAAAATCTAGTTTTTCCACACCTTATTTCTCAAATATGAAACTCTAACCCTTTATGATAATTTAGAACTAAACTTTTCACAGCAGGTTCACATGTAGAGTATGCCTGACGGTAGTTGAAAAAGTTCGCTAATGTAATATACACATGAATTTATAGCTATTGGTTACATGCAAAACACCAACTAAATGCCCAGCAGTTACATATAGTTTGCAACTACTTGTCATTGCTGCTTAGATGGCTAATGTCTAGAGGTGGGGAAAAAAAATAAAAGAACAGAGGAAAGAAAAGAATTTACATTTTTTCACTGCTGCATTTATTTATAAGTCAAAAATTATCATTTCTTAATGGAAGGATGAGAGGGTAGTTGGAGAAGCGAAGCATGTGTGATACATTTTTAAACCAAGATTATTTCTGGTTTGAGACAAAATAGATAGGCAACAACTGCTTCTATGTTGCAGTGCATACAGAGATCTGAAATAGGAAAAAATAGGGTACCATTGTTCTGTGAGAAGGAACCATTAAGTAGTTGTTCTAGTGAAAAAGAAACAGAAGCTTTTTACTGATTTAAATTAAGTAGCCATTGAAAAATCAATTCTGTTTTCTACACTCTTGATTAGGAAGCAATCCATCAGAACTAATCAGTGTAGATACCTTATGGAAACTTTACTGCAGCCCTAGCCCTTAATTCCAGGTTTTCATTGGAGGTTTATGGAGAAATATATTTACAGATGAAATAATAAGGGGAAATTTCCCCATCTTTTCTGTTCATCAGTCACATTAACCGTACCAAAATGTTCCTTAATGTTCAACTTTAATTATCTATATAACAAGGAAAAGTATTTATTCTCATTCTTTTATCTCTGCTATAACTTTCGTCAGTTCTTGTAAAATAAACATAATGTTTACTGGAGAATATAAGCAACTCATGGACAATTCATGTTCTTCTTATAATATCTTTTTCTTTCTTTTTTTTTTTTTTTTTAAATGAAAGTGCCTCCTCATTTTATAACAGCACATGCCAACTTTTTTTTTTTGCTTGGTTTTCTCTTTCGTGCTAAATTTTTATGTTACCACAGCAATAGAAATGGCCCCATACGTTTCTGAAAGACCACTATTTCACTACTAAATTGGGACATTATTTCCTATTACTGCATGTGCTCCAACTCTTGTTGTTATTGATTTAGTGGAAGTAACATTCACTACAGCTTCCTTCCTTTTAAAGCAGAAACTCTTCTGCCTCACAAGACTGGAAGTCATCAATATTGTTCCTGAAAAATAAATCTCATGAAATTCATGCAAAGTCACTTTATGAGAAAAATTCATAATTTAAATATGACTGAACTTCCTCAATTCAGTCAATACACTTTATGTTGTAAAAGAAGAACTAAAGATACAGTAGCCAAAAATTCTCTTTACTTTTAGAGGAGTGGTGCCAAAATGATCCAATTGTGAACACCCTAGGATTGATGCAATTTTGAAGAAAAACAAGATGATAAGTTACTCAGAGATGTGCTGTATGTGTTTACATGGACTGCTGCTACCTGTCTGAAATTTGTTTGCATTTTTAACATTCATATGTGCTTTACCTCACCAATAGTTTATTTACAAATACAACAAATCAAGATTTACCTCTCACTCCTCATTCACTACTCATGACTCAGTACTCAGTACTTACTTTAAATATCAACAAAACACCTAATACAGATGGAGGTGGCAGCTCTCTGTCCAGTCTGCCCAGTAGGCTTAGAGTTACAAAGGAAAGTTAGGAGGTCTCTGCGCATACCATCAAATCACAGGCTAGTAAAGAGAAGATCAATCAGAAAGACTAATTGATTGTGGCCAACACTGTAGACCCTTAAAGTATACACCTTTCCATTTTTTTCCTGGAAGACAGTTCTTGGTAGAAATGGCTTGGTTATGGTTTTTTCACCATTTTTTTTTCACTGGACCTTGCTGAGAAAAAGGAAATCATGAAAGTACATGAATGTAGCACTATGTTCTACACATATCCTTCCTAAAAATATGTTTGAAATTTCCTTTCTAACATAGCAACACTTATTGTAAGAAACAAACTGATACATATTTGCACATACTGCACTAATGGCTTTCAGAGAGGCATGGGTTCTGAATTTAATAGTTCAAAAGCTTGTTTTAAAATAACTTTTTAGCTGAGCAATTTTCAAAGGTAAATGAATTATTTTTATTCTGGATAAAATTATCCAGAAGACAAATTAATTAAACTAAGATCATAATTTAAGATTTTTGTAATAAATTCATATCTAAATTTTTTTTGTAAGACCTACAATATATCATGTTTTAGTGATTTTTTTTTTCATACAGAGACAGTGAACTAAGATACGTCAAGGGAAGGCTTACCAGTCTAGTCTGGTGTAAGTAGCTGCTGAGTTCAGTGCTGCAAGCTCAGCAAAACCATGTAGGTTTTGGTTTTCTTTCTGTGATTTATATATTTCTTTAGAAAAATTAGTACAATTTGCAGATTCAGTTCATGTTGTGCAGGTATAACTATTCCTGCACACCTGAGTGATAGCAATAATGACCAAAAAATTGACATTTCTATTTATTTAGGTACTTCCTAGTCTTGATGACATTCCAGTAAAAGAGCAGCTGAGACAAAGCCCTTCATTCTCACTGTTAAGGACATTTATGGAAGATTAAGAAGATGGAGGCTGAAAACCCTCAGGCTCTTTAGAAAAGTAGATCGTACCTGTAGGGTATATTAATGCTTCTAGATTGTTTGTCAGGATGCTCTATCAGTCCTGCCAGTGCATTTACAAGCCCCTCACACCCTCCAGGAGCTCCCTGACTGCAGAAGTGATTCAGATGGAGACACAGTCAAAAGGATAGGATTATTGTCCTCTATTGAAACACTCATCAGTGGCAAGACAGCTTCAGATAGACCCCAAACCTTGCTACCTTGCTACCTCTTTTTTCTCCTTTTTTTCCACACTTGCAAGTTTTTCCCAATCACCACAGTAATTTCTTTCAAACAGCTCGCTTCTGTTTAGTCTTTCACCATAGATCCTCATTTTGCTGGTTTGTACCCTTGCCACGCATTGTAAGAGTTGTCCAGGTGTTTCTGCTTGATCATGTTAATCTCTCCTTCTGTTACACTGTTTCTTATTTCTGTCATTTCCTATGTTACTATGTTGTTAGTTCAGACACTAATCAAGGTTGTTTAAGTTGTATAACCTGTACCCCCTCTTTGCTATCTGTAACACCATGTAATTTTTCATGCTGTTATCTTGTTAGTGCAGACACAATTCAGGGTCAGCATTACACACACACGCCAAAACATTGTTAAGAAAAACCCAAATGGCAAAAAAGTCTTCTTATAATAGCTTTTCAATAAAAAACTTTATGAACTGTAGCACCAAAGTTTTCTGTAAATAAGAAATATCAGTATTCAGTCTCTCATGTTTGAAAATTTTCTTTTCCATCATAGATGTGTTTTAGCAGCAATCATTGATCCACTTTAAGGATTATAAGGTAATAATTCTACTTTCACTGTATCACCTTCAAGTTTTTCTTCTCGATGGTCATTATTGCTGTCAGTAGAACTGAAGTTACAATAAGTCAGACCAGAACTTCTGGATAATATTTTTCATAAAAGACCAAATCATGCTCCAAGGTCTTTGAAAGATGTCACCACCTGGCATGAAGATGTCACTTTGTCTTTCCAGGAGCTGGACAAAGGCACTAAGTAAGCAGCAATAGAACAATAGTATGAACACAGTCTTGTGATTAAAAGATCTTTGTCTTCCATAACATTATTACAAGGAGATCTAATAACCTTATAGCCAGTTTGTACAAGAGCAAAGTATTTTACTCCTGAATACAGTTATTTCTGTCATAATTTCTGACACCATTTATGTTGACTGCTAAATGATTTCTATATTGTCCTTTTAAACAAATGAATCATCAGTAGCATCAATATCTACATCTGCTAAACAACAGACGGTGTTTGTTTTCTTGGATGAAATTCCCTACAAATTCCTTGAAAGAAGGTACTGGTGTGTGTGTGGAGGAAAACCAGGCTATTCTGAAGTTGTCTGTTCTTGGCATATGCTATGGACCCCATTTTATGTCTTTTTGTATGTTAGAATATTTTTCTTCTGAGGAAGTTCCTCTTTCTTGGAATTATTGTGTTTTGTTTTGTTTTGTTTTTTTTTCCACTCTTCTGATCCCTAGATGCTACAAAATAAGTAATTATGCAGGACTTAGCACAGAGAGAATTCTGGCTTGCAAAATAAAATTATAATACTTTTTATGAGAGAGAGAATTACCAGCCCACACCACTTATGCTGTCTTCGAGTAATGAAAATGTCCTAGGCCTCAGATTTTCTTGTGTGTTCATGCAGCCTGTCAGGCAGGAAACTGCCTTCAAAATAAAACAATTACAGTACTCTCAATCAGAAAGAAAATTAGTATTCAAGAGAGACTATGATTAATGAATTTTGCTCAGGGTTCTACAGCAAGGTCTGCACAACTTGGAACCCAAAATGCAGATGGAGAACAAAGGTGGGTTTAATTAAGTAACGTAGAAAACACTAATTTGCCTCTGCTAACCACTTTAGCAGTGTTTCCCACAAAGGCAAGAGGAATGAAAAACACCACCAGTGGAAATATTTGAATCCCCTTTACCGCTGCCTTTTCTCATTCTGAACTATGACAGGACAGAGCATTAAGAAGATACCATTAAAAAATATGGAATCAGCTGCCCATAATTAATTGGTGAAGATCTATTGAATTCATAGTATTCACACATAAAAACCTGCACTACAATTCTAAATTTTTAATTTTTTTATAACTATAAATTGTACTTGGCTTTATTTCAGCTACATAATTAATTACAAACTGTATAAACACTTATACACACTAGTCTGAAACTGAAATTTTTCATGTGGTTTACCCATGGTATTTCCAAACTCCGAGCTCATAAATCACAAAACTTGGCAATGTCCTGTTTTTTCCATTTTCATTTGTTTTTTAAATTTATAAATTCTTTGTAATATCCCATTATGTATATTCTTTGCCAACCAATCTTACTCTAGAAGTCTGTTGTTGAGGTTGGAGACTTGTAGAAAATTTCAGAGGAGCTAAATTAAACCTCAACATTTTTAAAATATTGCCCCCAGACTGGTATAATCAGTCTATCTGGCCCAGCCTATATTATTTTTCTGAAAGTTGGTGTTATGTTCCTGGCCTTCCTCTCCCCCTCCCCCCCAAATTCTCTACTACCTCCATGTGCTATTAGGTAGCACTTCCAACTCATCAGTGCTATCATATTTGCTGGGCGATCAGTAGTAGACACCCACTATGACATCTCCTTCGTTTTCCATCCCCTAATCCTCACACAGAGGCCCTCAACTACATCATTGGCAGCTGTTAATGGTTGTACCTCTCCCTTTCACACAGTGAAACTTCTCCACCTAACCTGCTCTGCCTATCCTTCCTGAACAGGCTATAGCCTTCCATCCCAGCATTCCAATCATGGGGGTCAGTCCACCAAGTCTTGCTAATACATATTATATCATAGCTCTTGCAACTGAGAAATGCTTCCAGTTCATTCTTTATTTATTATACTACATTCATTGGTGTTCAAACATTGCAGATGTGTTCCTCAGCCCTCAGTGTTCCCTCAAGCAGTGTAAATGGTCCCATTAACATTGCCATCCCCAGGTTATGCTGATCCAACCCATGTTTTAACTCCAGCTCACCTGATGGTATCCCTTTCCTCCATCAATTTTAGTTTAAAGCCCCCTCAAACAGTCCTGGCAGCTTAGGAGCAAAGACGAGCTTTCCACATTGGGTCAGGTGGATTCCATCAGGCCTCAGGACAGGGTCAGGGGGCAGGGGGTGAAGTGGGCCAGAGATGAACTGGCACATGTCATTCTTCATATTGTTTGTGTTAGAAGGTTATTAAACCTAAGTTTAGAAAACTATGAAATGTGCTTCCACTGTTTGTGGAAGACTGCCCAAAATACGTTTCTTAAACTCACACCTGAGGTAACACTATATTTTTCACTATATGCATTATTTAATAGTACTGATGTACAGAAGAGAATTCACCTTTCCATTCATTAAAGAACTTCTGTTTTCCACAAAACTCCTCCTAAAAAATTGTGTATTTGAAATAATTAGTTTCTTTTTCCTTTTTTCTTTTCTTTTTTTTTTTTTTTTTTTTTTTTTAAAGACACCCAAAATTCACATTGTGGAATACTCACGTCCATTCATAGAACAGACATCATTATGGGTATCAGTATTTTCCCCAAGAGACATGTGGAATATAATGAACAGAGATGATTACATGTGGCAAAATCTTTTCTGTAGAGAAAATTTCTTACAGCAAAGGGGATATTTGCAGAAAAATAAAATGTTACTCTAATATATAAAATAACCAAGTGCTGTTTAAAACTTTGTAAACCATAAAAGCAGATAAATAAAATAAATAATTCTTGTAAAATTTTTCTGAAAGCTGAATGTTCAAACCCATAAAAATTGTTTTAAATAAAGCCTTTGTTTCTACTCTGTTACAAAAATTGCCATATGACACTAGTTACCTCCCTCTCCCATTTGAGATTTACAATTGTTGTGTTATTCATTTCTATTTAACACTGTACTTATAGTGTGACATCCAAAACATAATCAAGATTTTATGTTCTAATGGCAGACTGCTGAGTGCAAAAGAGAAATGAGGCCTCAAGAATGGAACAGTCCTTAGAAAAATTCTGCAGTATTAAATAAAATATCCCATCTACAACATATAAGGGTCAGTTGCTCTTTTTTCGTTCTGCTGGTGAGGTCTTTAACAGGATGCTTTAGTGAACAAATTATGCTCAATGTTCCATATACACTGAGATTATAGTCTAGCTCTGACTTTCTCAATATATTGTATTAAGTATGGTTTAATTGCAGCATTTAATTTTGACTAATAAAAACCACTTAGTTATTTTAATGGTGACTATTAACAATGAAAATAAATGTGAGAATTTAAAAAGTTCCATTTAAAAACACTGAGGGTGCCAGGTACACTCTTCCAGCAAAACGATTGCAGTACAGTTTGCCTTTTGCTGTGTGAGAGGCCCAGATTGAGATATTCCCTCTCTCCTTTGGTGATTACCACTTCCCAGACATAAATGACCAAATTCCTAAAGGACTTTGAACAGGGAAGATATATAGAGTATACTAAAGGACAGAGTAATTGCTTCACTGGGTTTGAACTGAGAGGACAAGGTACAGAATTTCCACTGTGAGAAAAACAAATGAAATTTCTGATGAAGTTATGAGTTGTGGTTAAAAAAATATTTTCAAGGGAAAACTTCAGTGAGGAAAGTGAGACACAACAAGAGAAATTGCATCTTCTGTCCGTAAGCAAACAACCTCAAACTATTTGAGAGAAGACACCTGGCAAACAGGGTAAACTCTACCACCATAGCTGTTTGCATGGAAAGTTCCCAACAAGGCAGTTGCTAAAAACTAATCAGAGAAGCTGAATGAACACAGATCTAATTCAAGCAGCAGCAAACATATCTGTCTCTCTTTCTGTGAGAATCAGATGGCAAATGTCTCTCTCCCTCCGCTCCCCTGAAAGGCGCTTGATAGTGGCCATATACACCCATACCCTATTGCACCAGCAGTTATACCATCTAAGACCTCCGTTTCTCATTTTCCAAGCCTTTTTTTTTTTTTTTTTTTTTTTTTTCACTTCCTCCAATACCAATAAAGCCTGTTAAGGATGACTTGAAAAATAAATCACTCATGGTGTTACTATTCCCCTGTTTTTATCTACTTTTGAGAGTAAGGTTGGGACCTCTAGAATAAGAGATGTATCCTCCCAAATGAATACAAGCTTATACTAGAGGGTGCTTCTCTGCCAGCTGCATGAATAATGTGTTACAATAAACCAGAGCAATAGACTGTCACGTTTTTCATTATTTATTCATTACATTTTTATAGTAAAAATCTTCCACACATTGTCAGCAAAGATTCAGCCATCCACATCATCCATCTCCCAGTGGGTCTACTTAATCTACTGCAGGAACCGGCTTTTAAAGTCGAAACAAACCAGTGTACTATATTTCTAGAAGAACTACCAGTTCTCTTCTAAAGAGCACTTCTGATAGAGGAATCAAAAAATATCCTTCTTTTGTCTTAGCTGTTGATTATAAAGGAGAGAGAAAATAAAGATTTTTTTAAATGAATACATAAAATAGGTGTGGTGGGAAAAGGACAAGATTTTGCGAGGTTTAATTATAATATCTTCTAATTATAGTTCTCTGTCAGAGGACTAGAAATCTCTCTCCATGAAATTTCTGTCCCTTGAGTGTTTAATTTTTAGGTAGACTGAATGCATATAAACATACAAACACAGACATATCTTTAAAAATACTGTATTTGACAATAATTTCCATATCTTAAATGTTGGTTAGGCAAGAAATTAAGAAGATAAAATATGGAAAAAACAATACCTCAGGGAGAATCAATGAGACAGAAAAGTTATTTCTACTTTTGTGATTTACCACTTATTTTAAGTTAGAATATTATGCCATCTTTTTGCAATCTCCTGATCTCTTTCGACCTTAACTTTTTAAGCACCTGAAGATGATGAACCCAGGCACAGGTTCTGCTCATGAAGCAGTTCTTGACCCCTTTGTCTCTGATACAAAATCTTTAGGCCAGAGCCCTCCTGCTTCATTCTTTAACTTTTTCAGAAAGTAACCTGAATCTACTATGAAAGAGAATTAAGAATTTTAGGGAAACAGTGGCACTAAACTATGGTGAGCAAGATATTCTTTTTAGGATAAAATTCCTGTCTCCTGGTAAAAGATGATACCTTATCCCATTTCTCTGTTTAAAAAGAGAAAAATAAAAGGGAAACTGCTTGGGCTTCTATAGCAATAAGGACCAGTCTTAGCTTGAAATTCTGCTCTATCAACAGCAACAACAATAATAAAATAATAATAATAGCAATAATAATTATATTCTTTCAGTTCTATGCTATGAAGAAATAACAAGATTACAAATTTCTGTGACAGAAAGGGCTGGTGGGTAATGTGAAGGCTGGGGACAGCTTTGGCTGCAGTGATCATAAGATAGGAGAGTTCAGGATCCTGAAAGGAGGGAGCAGGTCAAAATGTCAAGATCACAACCCTAGACTTCAGGGCAGCAGACTTTGACCTCTTCAGGGAGTCTGCTTGACAGCGTACCATGGGATAAGGTCCTTGTTGGAAAAGATGTCCAAGAAGGCCGGTTGGTATTCAAAGATCACCTCCGCCAACCTCAAAAGGAACACATACCAAAACCAAGTAGTCAAGGAAAGGTGCCACAAGGCCTGCATGGATGAAAACAAGATCCTGGAAAAACAGTGAGAAAGTAGAAGCAAAAGCAGCTAACCTGGGAGGAGTATAGAGATGCTATCTCAGCATGCAGAGTGATGGCTGGGAAAGCCAAGGCTTACCTGGAGTTTAGTGTAATGAGGTTTGTCAAACTTAACAGGAAAGGCTTCTGTAACGGAAGCAAAAGGAAGATTAGGGAAAATGTGGACCCCCTGCTGAGTCTGGGCAGTGGCCCTGGTGACACAAGACATGGGAAAGGATGAAGTACTGAATGTCTTCTTTGCCTCATTTTTCATTAATAAAGACCTCCCTTCAGAAATCCCAGACCTCAGAGACCAGAGGGAGTCTGGATCAAGAAAAGGTTACTGTTGGCGGAAGAGGATCAGATTAGGGAATACTGCAGAAAAGTGAACATATATAAACCCTGATATGATGCACCCATGAGTGCTGAGAGAGTTGGCTGGAGATCATGTTGTTCCAACCCCCCTGCCATGGGCAGGGACACCTCCCACTAGACCAGGTTGCCCAAAGCCCCATCCAACCTGGCTTTGAACACCTCCAGGAATGGGGCTTCCACAACTTCCCTGGGCAACCTGTTCCAGTGTCTCACCACTCACACTTTAAAGAATTTCTTTCTGGTGGCTAATCTAAATCTCCCCTCTTCCAATTTAAAACCGTTGACCCTTGTCCTGTCGCTACACTTCCTCGTAAAGAGTCCCTTCCAATACAAATAATTCTGTGATTTTATGATTCTATGAAAGCAAATTTCATTCTCGTCTTCAAGAAGGGCAAGAAGGAAGACACAGGCAACTAAAAGCCAGTCAGCCTCACTTCAATCCCTGGAAGCTAAGGAATCAACTAATTTCTAGGCACATGAAAGACAAGAGAGTGATCAGTAGTCTGCATGGCTTCACCAAGAGGAAGTCATTCTCGACCATCCTGAAAACCTGTTATGATGACTTGACTGTCTTTGTAGTTGAATGCAGAACAGTGGGTATTTCATACCTTCACTGTAGTAAGGCTTTCAACACTGTTTCCCATAGCATCCTAAAAAAACTTTTCACTGTGAGGTTGGGAACAGCAACAAATTGCCCAGAGATTTTGTGGTGTCTCTGTCCTGGAAGATATTAAAAAACTTACTAGACATGGTCCTGGGAAACCTGTTCTAGGTGATCCTGATTGAGCAGGGGACTTGGGCAAGATGACCTCCAGAGGTCCTTTCCAACCTCAGCCATTCTGTGATTCGGTAACACTTTCAGAAGTATGTAAGAATGAAGGAGGCTCCCTAGGTATAGGAATATGAAAAGGAATTTGCAGCATCCAGGCCTAAATGAAAATCGTCTTTTGTGTTCATGGAAAGAAAGTAGAAAAAAGGCCAAGATCTTGGAAGCATTTTAAGGCTCCCTATAACTCTCAGACACCAAATGTACAGGCATCAATGTTCAAAAGCATCAAGAAAATCTCGTTATTAGAGAACTAAAATTGACAGCAGCAATAGCAGTGAGAAAACAGAAGCAGCACAAGGTTTGAAGTGCCATTTCAGTGATATTGAAGCTGATGGATGAGCTGACAGAATCAAGGAACACCTAACAAAGCAGAGGGCATGAATCTCTGAAACACTCATGTGAGATGAGATATAAGGTCTCACTGAGAGTCTCATTTACAGAGCTTTACCTTTTGGATGAAGACTAGATTTCTGAGTTCATCTGTCTGCACTGCATTTTGAAGAGTAATTGCTCTCTTTGCCACCATATTTAAGAATTTTATTTTATTTTTTAGAATAATTCTTCTTTCAAAGCTGAGTCATAAAAGGCAACAGAATTTAATGTTCTTAATATATTTAATTTTGAATGCATAGCACTTGAAAATACTTGTCAGTAAAAATGAATACCTCAAAATCTATAAGGTAAATGTTTATAACTCTTTAAATTTAATTTTTAATGATGATAAAGATTTGTAAACAAATACCGTTCATCAGATGCAAAAGTGGATTTTTAGTGTCAGCTGCATTAGAGCAAAATTTTACTTGTTAGATCATTTGAAAAATGTGAAGGTCATCCTTCATATTTTTCAATGAATATTCTAATGGTATCCACCATGGCCTCTCCTAGGCAACTGGAAAATCTGGCCTTGACATTGAACTCCAACCTGTGTTTTACAAACAAACTCTTTCCCTGCCCTCAACTTGAACATGCCTCTTCTGCCTCTCCTGGCAATGTCCAAAATACCAAATTCAGCATAAGATATTTTACTCTTTCCAAGGGGTATTGTATTGCATTGAGGCTTGAAATCCACCTCTGATTTGCAGAGGCTTCAGAATAACATACCATCTACAGTACATTACGAAATTGCAAGTGTCTGTATAGACTATGTGATGGCTGAGTATTCTCTCCTGAAATACTATTGTTTCAACAAGCTCCAATTCTCTCCCCAACATGACAAACTACTCCAGAGTGATCACACTTAGTAGGAAATTGGTTCTATTAAGATTTACTTGCTATATCCATAACATGTTACAGTTGTGGTCTCTGTAGCAACCACCAATGCTGAAATTCTCAGAGACGTGAAACAGAAGTATATTTAATTGCCTTCTGAGCCATCATTTAAAGCATCAGGGAAAGAACTGAATTTTCTGCATTACACAGAAAAAAAAAAAAATTAAAACAGTCTGTAGTATGCCTGTGCAAGCCGAGAAAAAAGAAGTGTCTAACATCTAATTCATCTGATTTTTGTCCTAATTCTGCTATAGAACATCTAGCACAAAAGCAGGAGTTAAAACAGGGTATCCCAAAAGTATCTGTCTATGGTGTCCTGCAGTCAACAGAGGTGGCAGATAACGTTTTAGCACAAAACAGATTAGGATAATCTCTTTGCATGCTGGATAGTTACTACCAATTTTCTGGTTTCTAATTGGCTTAGACTGAACCTGAAAGTTATTGTACTTGCACAGATTATAAACACGTAATCTGATTACCTATTTGTGCAGCGTAAAAGAAATATTTGCTTTTTAAATATTGCTATCTTTAAAGATAAATGTGGGTTCCCTTCCCTTCCCTTCCCTTCCCTTCCCTTCCCGTCCCTTCCCTTCCCTTCCCTTCCCTTCCCTTCCTTTCTTCAGATTTGAGAACAAGTATTTTTCGTCTTTACTAGGAATTCCAGCCTAAGAAGTTATACCATTTGCTGAACCTCAGACAACAAAAAGTCCCTGTTGTGAAAAGCAGAAGCTTAACTCAGAATACCAATCATGAAATGCAAGAGATGTAAACATTGAGATCTCTAAAAATGCTCTGGGGTCTCTATCTATTTATGTTCAATTATGACTACATGGTTCTGATGGATCATGTTAAAAAAAAAATATTAATTTCTCATAACCTTTGTTGACATTCTTGGCTGACTACAGGAAATAATGAAGAAGCTCTGAAGGTTATTGCTGACTGTAGTTTTCTTATGAACACTTTGGTGTAATTACCACCTTTTTGTTCTTCAATATATTTATGCATTAATAAGGATCATACTGGAACAGCAGATATTGCCTTTAATTTGAATTGAAACTCTGAATTCTAAAATAGCCATGTAAGTTACAGGACCTCTGAGGACTAGTCAGTATATCTGCACAGCATTGGTCATTTCTGTGCGTAGGTGAGTATTATCCAGGTTTGATCTAATGGTGCAATGAAACGAACTGTCTCAAGAAATTTGAACATGTTCAGGAAACTCTAGGACTTTCAGGTCCTTCATATGTCACATCTTTCTTATTGAATGTTAACTGTGAATGCCAGCAGAATAGATTTTAAAAACTGTGAAGATATGAATTATTTAACATTAAAGGATGCTCCTTTACATTACTGAGCTCCAGGACTGACTCATAAGCTGAAAAGACAACAGTGCTGGCAGTACCATCACACTTTTCACCCTAGGCAGCCTTCTGCCTTTCTTTCTCTATGAGGTGAGGTTATAGCCAGTCAATCAGCCAGTAATTGCTGCAAGGAATTGAAGAGCTAAGCTTGGACAGCAGAACCTGCTCTTCCCTCAACATGGATGATTTCCAGCTTGATCAGCCATACCTGATCTGTGCACTGACTTATAATGGATTAATCACCACAGAACAACATAAAAAAATATAACTAATGTGGTGGAGGAGTGCTCAATCTGAGCCTGACTGCTGATCCTAAATCTTCCTACAAAACTACAGGAAATATCTCATATTTTGGCAAGAGCTAGAGCTCTTGGCATTAGTCTCTACTGCCTCAGGCCTCAGGCTAAATGTTTACTGTATTGAAGTTGGGTCTTAAATGCTGACGACCTGCCTGTGATATATAGAATTGTACACATTGAGTTTCATCTTTTCACGGATATATACACAAATGTATAAACATTTTTGTGTGTGTATAGACAGCAGCTAAACATAAAAATGTAGAAGGCCTTAATAAAGAGCTTGGAAGTGGTCCTTTTCCACGTAAAATCACATAAAATGCATATTGCTGCTGTAGCAAGCAATCCAATTAGAGTTTTACTACAAAGCCTATTTGGCTTGGCTAGACTTAAATGCTGCTACTACTGCTACAGGTCGCCAGAAGGTGGGTCTTATGTCCAAGAACAAACCTATGGGTTTTAAGAGCTCAGAACTCCTCTGAGCTTGGGGTTATGGCAGAAAGGTGGGAAAGAAAATTGTGATGATTCTGAATGGAATAGAATAGTACAGAACAGAACAAAATAGAACAGAACAAAACAGAACAGTTCATCTTTAAGGGAACTACAATGATCGTCTTGTCTGACTGCCTGACCACTTCAGGGCTGACCAAAAGTTAAAGTGTGTTATTAAGGACATTTTCCATATGCCATTTAAACACTGACACACAGGGGAAATCAACCACCTCCCTAGGATGCCTGTTCCAGTGCTTGACCAGCCTCTTGGTAAGGAAATGCTCCCTAATGTCAAGTCTGAACCGCCCATGATGCAACTTTGAACTACTCCCACACATCCTGTCACTGGATCCCAAGAGGGGACCGGGACCTCACTCTCCACTTGCCCTCCTTGGGAATCTATAGAGAGTAATGAGGTCAACCCTCAACCTCCTTTTATCTGGACAAAAGAGAAGATTAGACTAGAAAAAAGCAGCAGTTCTTCCTCAGCTTGAATCTCACTTAAAAGATAAATTTAGCATATCTGGAGATTTTCATCATCTTTGTTCACTCTTACAGCATTCAGGGAATGTGATGCCTTAGGACAGTTTTGGAAGGGGAGGAGGATAAACACATCAAGAATGTACTTGTCTCATATCAATGACTTCTCATCTGGATAGAGTTGTTTGAGTCAAAAGATCAGTGATATTAGGCTCCTGATTGCTTTTCTGGCAAAGACAAAAAGTTAGTAGTTACCTACCAGTCACAAGCATAACCTTTCATTTTAAAATCAAATTGAAATATGGCCTCCAGCAATAGCTGATAAAAATCTATTAATTGAATAATATGTTTCTTAAACAATATTAAATTGGCTTTGCCTGCTTTTTGCTCCTAAATTGCGTAGGAAAAAATGATTAATGAGCTTTTAGCAAAGAAACTGTATATACCTTACAGCGTTTACCTACCATTATTGCAAATAGAGCTAGTAGCAGAGTTTGCATGCAACACTGAGCATGTTTATAGTATTTACCCTTAGAAATCTTTCTGTCACAGAGGAAGGCATGTTAATCTATAATATGCTCCAAAGTCATGTATCTTTTCTGATAACCTCTGTCCACAGCAAATATTTAACTATCCACTATTTGACTGGTGACACAAATAAGTAACAGACAGCCTTTAAGAGTTTTCCTGCCTATATAAAAAATCTAAATCTTATATTTCAGTGTCCAAGAAGCAGTTATAATACTACTGCCCTGTTCAATGCTTATTGTCAGCACATTGAAATAAGTCCTTAAGCATTTTTAGACAAAATTAAAGACAGTAATCCAGTACTCAGTCTGCTTTTACAGACAAGTTTTGTGCATTCAGGACAACTTGTGTCCCTTTCTTGTTTCTTTGGCTTAACAGAACCAGCATGGAAAGTTTCATAAAATTCCTAAATTATAATCCTGGTACATAATGTTGGTTTTGCTGTCCACTGTGAAGAAAGTGATTGAGGATTAAATAGTCCACTGTGCACTGTCTCTACAGGAATCAAAGTGTTTTGGATTGCAGTCCCAAGTCTGCAATCAAAAAGCAACAGAAACAGAAAAATCAGGAATTCGTTATTAAGCAAATAATGTAGATGTACTATAGGTTCTTGATTTCTGTACTTTTTCCCATAATCCTGGCCAGGGAAATTGAGAGAAAAAACAAATGAAAAATTTTGAATCAATTTGAATTGAAAAATGAAAAAAAATCCAGGACTCACCATGAGTTTATTCAACCCAGCTAAAAATGAACTTTCCAGAAGCACAACATTTGGTGGCTAAGAAATATCCCCAAAGTGCATTTATTTTTATATACCTCTAGTGTAATCATAGAATCATAGAATCGTCCAGGCCGAAAGGGACCTCCAAAGGTCATCTAGTCCAAGCTCCCTGTACTCAACAGGGACACCCCCAAGTAGACCATGTTGCCCAGGGCTTCATCAAGCCTCACCTTGAATATATCCAGGGATGGGGCCTCAACCACCTCCATGGTCAACCTGTTCCAGTGCTCCACCACCCTCACAGTAAAGAACTTTCTCCTAATTTCCAGTCTAAATCTGCTCCCTCCAGTTTAAAGCCATTGTCCCTCATCTACTGCTGCCTCAATACAGGCCATTGTAAACAGGCTCTCCCCAGCCTTCCTGTAGGCCCCCTTCATGTGCTGGAAGGTTGCTATTAGGTCTCCCTGCAGCCTCCTCTTCTTCAGGCTGAACAACCCCAGCTCCCTCACCCTGTCCTCATAGCAGAGGTACTCCAACCCCCTGATCATTTTTATGGCCCTCCTCTGGGCCTGCTCCACCTCCTATATTGAGGGCTTCAGACCTGTACACAGTATTCCTGGTGAGGTCTCACCAGAGCACAGTAAAGCAGAAGGACCACGTCTCTAGACCTGCTAGCAATGCATCTTTTGATGCAGCCTAGGATGTGATAGGCCACCTGGGCTGCAAGTGCACACTGCCTGCTTATGTCCAGTTGCACCCCCAAGTCCCTTTCCTCAGGGATGTTTTCCAATACCTCATCCCCTAGTCTGTACTGATAGTGAGGATTGTTCCAGGCCAAGTGCAGAACCCTGCACTTGCTCTTGTTGAACCTCATGAGGTTCACCTGGTCCCACCTCTTCAGCCTGTCCAGGTCCCTTTGGATGACATCCCATCCCTCTGGTGTATCGACAACACCACACAGCTTGGTGTCATCTGCAAACATGCTGATGGTGCATTTAATCCCTCTGTCTATATCATTGATAAAAATGTTAAACAATATCGGTTCCAGGACGAGGCCTTGAGGGACACCACTTGTCACTGCTCTCCATCTGGACTTTGACCACTGAGTACAAGCCTCTGGATGCGACCATCTAGCCAATTCCTTATCCACTGAACAGTCCACTCATCAAATCTGTACCCCTCCAATTTGGTGAGCAGGATGTTGTGGGGGACTGTGTCAAAGACCTTAGAGAAATCCAGATAGATCACATCCATACGTCATCCCTTATCTACTGACCTAGTCATTTTATCATAGAAGGCCACTAGGTTAGTCAGGCAGGACCTGACCCTAGTGAAGCCATGTTGGCTGTCCTGAATCTCCTCCCTGTCCTCCATGTGCCCAAGCATGGCATCTAGAAGGATCTGTTCCATGATCTTCCCAGGCACAGAGCTGAGGCTGACAGGTCAGTAGTTCCCAGGGTCATCCTTTCTACCCTTTTTAAAAACAGGTGCGATGTTTCCCTTCTTCCAGTCCATGGGGACTTCACCTGACTGCCACGATTTTTCAAATATCATGGAAACTGGTTTGGTAACTATGTCAGCCAGTTCCCTCAGGATTCTGGGATGTCCCATGGACTTGTATATCTCCAGGGTTCTGAGCTGATCACGTACCTTGTCTTCACTTACAGTGGGAGGGACTTTGTCAGCTTGGTCTCCAACTTGTGGGTCATCAATATGAGAGCTAGGAGGAAAGGGATTGCCAGTGCAGACTGAGGCTAAAAAGTTGTTGAATCCCACAACATAGAGAAATATGCTACCTTCTTCTGACTTTAAACCACAGATATCCAGCAGAAGCTACACAGTCATGCTAGAATTGGAATTATTAATGAAAAAGGTTGAGAGATTTTTCATGAAGTTATAAACAGAGGCACTCTGAGGGCTGAATGAATCTCTGCTTCCTTCACTGTTCCTCTTGGCTGATACATTTCTTCATACCATCCTCTGTCAGGAAAGAGTAATTGGTTAAGTCCAGTAGAGTTCCAATAGAGTCTGAAAGTTCCAAAAAAAATATTTGTTTTACTTTTTTTTTTTTTTTTTATGAATGACTGATATGTACCGACTTCAAGCTTTTAAAGATTTTTATAATTGACTGCCATATTGTACTACTGGAATTTTCTTCTTTGTCCACTATCCTCTTTTCCATGCTTCATGCTTTGTCTAATACCTTTGTTTTGTGACTCAATATTATCCTTTTTCACAGTAACTAATGCCTACCCTACTTTGCTGAAATGTGGTGTATTATACAAAGGAAAAAATAGCCCTGACTCTGAGACTCTGTGTTGTGGATTTTGAAAGCGTTATTCATCCTGAATAATAATCAAAGAATTTATTACTGAAACTCAATGAAAAGACAACTTTCATGCCATCAGAAATTAAGTCCACCACTGCATTCAGAGCTGCAACAGCAGCAGAGACGTGACTGCAGACTCCAAGAACTCTCTTAGGGTCTTTGGGTCAGTTTTTCTGCACCTACTGCTGCCTGTTTCATACTGCTGTCCAGTATTTATATCTCTCTCTTCTGATATCATTAGATGTATCTCTAAACTAGCTGACAGGACAAACTGTTGAGGGCAGTAAATACATATTTTTACTTACTGTAAAGTGGGATGCAAATTTACAGTGCTATATACTCATTTTTCATTAATCTGCTCTTTTAAAATATGTCAATATAACATATAAATAGTTTGGATTTGATTTTCAAACAAGAGAAACAATTTTATCTTATTGTTTCCCTCACTTGAGTTGAACTTCATCTTATTAAACTGACAGAATTTAGCACTGTAATCTACTTTTGGGAATATTTCACATTTAGAAGGAAACAATTTGCCAGTATTATGAAGCTTCAGGAAGGGAGAACATAGAAGAAAATAAAAGAGGAAAAAAAAATTGGGAGATATATAGATAGATAGATAGATAGATAGATATGAATTACATGCAAACTATCATGACATCTTTTTTTTTTGGAAATAGAAAGATCCAAGTTATTTTGGAAATAACTAAGAATACCTTACAGGTAGCTAAACTTGGTCTGGTTCCAAAATAATAGACAAGGTCTGGCTGTTAACAGAAGCCTGGTAAAGACTCCACATAACATTGCATTGCAAAAAGACACATCACTGTGTTTGAGGTTGTAATTCACAACTGGAAGGGGTGAGGAGAAAGAGCTTAGAAGAACACTCTTTCAATAAAAATATATAGTAGTCAAACAGAGTTAAAGATGCAATTGTTATATGAATATAGCTATAAGTCTCCTCAACTCTCTGTTGAATCTTTTCCGGAGACACAAGGATAAGCGAGCAAAAAAAATCAGCATATATATATATGCACAGAGACAATGCCAATAAGTAGCACTCTCCCTACGCATTTGGTTTTGCTCTGCTTGTGACTTTGGGGTTTTATTTTGTTTGTTTGTTGGTTTGGGTTTTTTTTTGTGTAGGAGGGATTTGGGGTTTTTCTCTGTTGTGTTATTTTTTTTCTGAAGGAAACCAGTCAATTACATCAAAACCTTCAAAGCCAGAATACAACCTCAATGTAGCAATGGGAATTAGAGTATGTTTGTATTTCACCTATATGCAGAAATCAAAAAGCAGGTTTCATTCCAGTTTTTAGGGACAGGATTTTTATTAGTATCCTAAAATTCTTACATACATACAATTACCCATGACACAGAATTTTGTATCTCCTGCCAAGATCTAAATTTCCACTTCAACAAAAGTTCTTTCCCTTCAACAGTGTTCTCTTCAACAGTCACAGAAAGGTTAAGCTTGAAAGTGACTCCAGAGATCCCTTCATCTTGTCAAGCAGGGGCACCTACACCTAGTTGCCCACCACATATAGGCAGTATTTTAATATCTCTAACAACGGAGACACTACAACCTCCTTGGGCAACCTATTCCAGGGCTCAGTCACCCTCACAGCAAAAAAGAGCTTCCTGATGTTCAGACAGAACATACTGTGTTTCAGTGTGTTTCCATTGTCTCTGATCTGGTCACTGAGGACCAGTGGAAAGAACCTGGCTCAATCCTCTTTCAGGTATTTATATACATTGATGAGATACCCCTGAACCTTCTGCTAACCTTCTAGGTTAAATGGAATAGTACCAGCTTTTTCATTCATCCTTGAGGTTATTCAATGAACTCTTTCCAGTATGTCCATGTCTCTCTCATACAGAAGAACTCAGACCTGGACACAGTATTCCAGGTTTGGCCTCACCAGGACTGAATAAAGGGGAAGGATCACCTCCTACAGACCTGCTGGCAGTACTCTGTCTACTGTCACTGTGAATGGCTGAGGATGCCATTCACTTTCTTTGTGGTAAGGGCACACTGTTAGTTCATGTTCAGTCTGGTATCCAAGGTTCCCCAGGTACTTTTCTTTGCAGATGCTTTCCAACTGGGTGGCCCCCAGCATATACTGGTGCACGGGGCTGTTCCTCCCCAGGTTCTGGACTTTGCACTTCCCCTTTTTCAACTTCATGAGGTCCCTGTCAGGACATTTCTCCAGCCTGTACAGAGCCTTCTGGATGGCATGGATATGACCTTCTGGTGTGTCAGGCAGTCACTCCTCCCAATTTGGTGTTGCCTGCAAACTTGGTGGAGGCATACTCCAGCTTTTCATCTAGATAGTTAATAAAAATATTTACAGGACTGGATTCAGTATTGATCCACTGAGGTAGACTGCTGGGCAGTGACCTCCAACTAGTCTTTGTGCCAATGATAACCACTCTCTGGGCCTGATCATTCAGCCAGTTTTCACTGTCTGCTCGTCCAGTCTCTACAGCAACAGTTGCTCTATGAGGATCTTACACAAGATCATAGGGGTGTCACAACACTGTACCGAAGTCCAAGTAGACAGTATCCACTGCTCTCTACCAGGCCAGTCACTTCATTGTAGAAGTTCATCCAGTAGTCTGAGCATGACTTCCCCTTGTTGAAACCATGATGACTACTTCTGATGTCATTTATGTGCCTGGAAATAGTTTTAAGGACTAGCAGCTCTGCCACTTCCCCACAGACCTAAGGGAGTTGACTGTTCTCTAGTTCCCTGGGTGCTCCTTCTTACCCTTCTTGAAGATGGCAGTGACATTTTCTTTCCTCCAGTCTTTGGGCATTTCTCTCAGTTGCCATGATCAATAAAGGATTATTAAGACTGGCCTCACAATATCTTCCAAATCCCTCGACACTTGTGGGTGCATACTGTTGGCGCCCATAGACTTATATATGTCCAGTTTTATCTGACTTGATCCTCTTCTCCCAAGGACATATCTTCCTTGCTCCAACATTTTCCCCCTAGTATCTAGGTAGCTGTATCTAGGGGTTTTTTTTGTGGGTTTACTCTTGGTTTTGAATTGCTTTTGGGATTTTTTTGTTAGTTTATTTGGGTTTTTTTTTTGGGGGGGGAGGGGGGCTTAAAAGGATTTCTGCTTGATAGACAATTTAAGGCATGTTTATATAGAAGTATGGAAATATTCAGCTTTAGGTGATTTAACAATATATCTTAAAGTGAATTTGTGAAACAGCCTCTAGGTACCCACTATACTTTCCATAATACTCAGCCCAGTTCCATGAAGTAACATGCACAAAGTAACAATTATGTGGTCTCATAAAAATGCATGATATGACACCTAGATTCAGATTTCTGTAATCTATGGATTTACAACTGCAGTTCAGTGATTTGGCAATGTCTGCACTGTGCTTCATTGCATTTCAGAGTCATGCCATTAGGCAGCAAAAATACTTGCTGGGCCATATTTGAATGACACCAATATCTGACTAGTGTCAGTCAGACATTTTGCCTTCTTGCTGAGACTGCATTCACTGCAAAACATTGCTTAGCTATGTGGTTAAGTGGCTAAGCACAAAGACATGAGCTAAGATTTCAAAACAAAACAAGATAAAACCCTCCCACCCTCATAACCTTCTGTTTTTTTCCTTCTCCAGACCTAAAGATATTGTGACCTAAGATACTAATTTATTAAACAGAGATATGGTGTGCTAGTTCAAAATTCTGAGAAGCTGCTACCTTTAAATATTCAGCAGTATATATGAAAAAAAAAAAAACCAACCAAAAACCTAAGCAATAGTGTCTATCAAAAGTTGGAGAAGTAAGCTTTAAAATTCTTAAATGGTCTTTAGAGGGGAAGAAATAAGTAGATTTAAAAACACTGCTTCATGGAAATGTTCTGTTCATTATGAAACTATGATTTGCCTCACTGTCATGGCTGGATTATTTTGGGCAAAAGTAAACATGACTGTTTCCTGACCCAGGTTTTTTGTGTTGGTTTTTTTTTTAACAACTGGGACTTTATTTTCCCCATTCTATCTGCAGACAAATCAGACTATTTTTTTATAACACTGCTGCAGTTTAACTCCGTCTGTCAACTAAGTGCAACACAGCTGCTCGTTCCCCCTTCTGGGATGGTGGAAAGAATCAGGAGAGTAAAAGTGAGAAAACTCAGGTTGAGATAAACAGTTTAACAAGTAAAGCAAAAACCGGGCATGCAGACAAAAAAAACCCCAGGAATTCATTTACTACTTCCCATTGGCAAGCAGGTTTTCAGACATCTCCAGGAGAGCAGGGCTCCATCACATACAACTTAGGAAGACAAACACCATCACTCTGAATATATGTCGCCCTCTTCCTTCTTCTTCACCCAGCTTCTTGTCTCTTATGGAATATTCTATTGGCAAGTTGGGGACAACTATCCCAGCTGCTATCCCAGCTGTGTCCCCTCCCAACTTCTCGTGCAGCTCAAAACTACTCCCTGGCCGCTTGGTGTGAGAAGCAGAAAATGCCTTGACTCTGTGTAAGCACTGCTCAGCAATAACTAAAACATCCTGGAATTATCAACATTGTTTTGAACACAAATGCAAAACATGTCTCCAATCTAGCTGCTATGAAGAAAATTAAATCTATCCCAGTCAAAAGGAGGATAAACACACAATAATTCTTTTTAACACTGTACCCAGTCACTAAAGAACTGTTGTGCATATTTTTAGTAAACACAGCTTTACATTTCTAGTGTCAGAGATTTATTACCTAGGGATTTAATAAAGATACTGAAATAAATCACTAAATACTCATTTTGCCACCATTTAGATAATAAAAGTATAAAAATTAGAAGACCCACAAGAATTTAGGAGGAAAAAAATCTTAAACAACATTTTTTTGTGTGTTTTGAACCAAATCTCTGAATTTGGAGATAGAAGGAAAGGAATATATCTGTTATACTTTTTGATATTTTTGTGTGTGTCACTTGTCAGTGCTAATTAGAAAAATATGGAAAGCAGATAAAAGCACAGCAAAGCTGGGTATAAAACTACCAATTACAAGATAGCTGTAATTAGTTCAATTGCTGATAGTCAAAGAAGAACTACGTAGCATATAATGGATAGTTCTGGTTACTGATTTGCATGATGCAAAAGAATAGGTGCCTATAATATGTATCTATAGGTAATTTGCATTGGGAAGTGTTACAAGCATTTTGACAGAAAGGTTTGAATTCAAAGTCATCTTGATAAATTGCCAAAACACTTTGCAATCAATAATATGAAACTCAGTACAGACAATCCAAAAATGCTTCACAAAAAAAAAAGGAAAAAGCAAATGCAAAATGCTAAACCTAACCTCTTCTCTGGAAAACACTGTAGATTATGGAGGATGTCGACCGAATACTGGACTACAGATGTGATCATGTTGCCACATGATCATCACATGCCGCGATCATCTCCACAATATGTGGAGGTCTTTCTAAATTGAAGTCTCTGCTACATCCGCTGCCAGGAAGTCTGGTGTCAATCAATCTGGTTAATATTAACACAAGCCTTTTGCTATTGTTTTCTGTCTTCTTGGTGCGTGAAGGGATGAAGCTTGAAAAAGGCAAACTAAAAGAGAAAATCAGAAAATGTTGAGAGAGAATATATGAAACAACTATGAACAAAGCCACAGAATAGGTCAGAGAATCCTTCACAGTCATGGTCAGTTACTTTGAAAACGTGAGCAGTCATGTAACATAAAAAAAAAATTAAAAAAACATAGATATTAATAAATCTTGATTTATTGAAGTTTTTCTGTACCTTAAAGAAAACATGTCATGTTTAAAAGTAAGGTTCTTTACAGTAAAATTAAACAAATGTCCATGTTCTCAAGGTTTTGAAGCTACTGTCAAGCATCTGAATATTCCAAATTTAAAAACCAGCATGAACATAAGCTGCATATTAACATTTCCGCTTTTTATCCATCTTGAAATTTAGGCCAGAGCAGCTGATTCTATTGCAAGCCAATTCTAACCTTCTCTTACAATTCCAAATATTCTGCACAGCTTTTGAATCACAGGAGGGGATCTTTTGTAGGTGTTTTCTAGATTCATGGATTATTTTTTTCTTTATTTCCCTTCTGATTTTATTTCCCTTTCATTGGTCTCTCATCTTATAAAACAGCACTAGAAAAGACACTCTCTATAAAAAATATTTTGAATAGATTTATTTAAAGATAACTTCAAACAAACAAAAGCAAAACCACCAGAAAAAAAAAAAAAAAACAAACCCATAGTATCTGCATGAAACGCATTTCATTTCAGAAGAACAAGCTAGTAAATCCTTAACTTCTCGCATGTTAAATATATGCATGCCTTTTTTCATGGTGAAAATTTCTAGAGAATAGGGATCTAAGCATGGAGTTTGCTCTCTTTCTTTATTTCTTCCTGTGTTTCCTTCTTTTCTTCCTTTATTCCTTTTTTTCTTTCTGGAAAAAAAAAGTATGAGAAGGCTGAATGAAATGTTTTCTGGTAATGCTATCATATTAACTTTAAAATTTTCCACATTAGCAATTTTCTGTCATATAAAAAAAGTTAATCAGATTCCTGAAATTATGTGCTCACTAGCAGAGGCTGAAGGTATATTACACCAGGGCCTTTCCTATTAGTGAAAACAACAAGCTAATTGTCATATTATACTAATTCAGGATGATAAAAAGGGATAATAAAATCTAATACATAAATTATGTTAGTGCTAGGATACACCATATATCCTGTTTATTTTAGCAGGTCTGAGAACTGGTGTCTAATGGCAGTTTGAACTTATGATAAATAGCTATTTTATATTTTGTCAAAAAGTATAGAAATAACTGCATGAAATTTAGATCCCATCATAGCTGTGCTTCTAAGATGATGATGATGGTGCTTCATATTTTATTCATACATTATATACATGCACACACATATAAATAAAACTTCAACCTTGGTTATGAAAAAAAGGGTAGATTAAAAGATACCTGAAAATACTAATTTCAGCACCCATAGAAATATGCAAGTAAGGCCTATTTTTCGCATACACTGTTTTGGGTGTTTTCCACTGATTTTTCTCTTTCTGTGTTGTCTTCTCTAGAAAAAGGAATAAAAATATTAACATTTTCCCATGATTGATAAAAAATATTTTTCACTAAGAAAATACATGCACAAGAATTCCCAAATTCAGACCATACTAGTGGTAACTAAGACTGCTGTGTAGCAGAGTCGGAAGAACTGAAAACAAATAAGGAATCTTTCCTTCCTCCTACTCCTAAAAGCATCTGATATAAATGTGCAGCTACTAATATTTTAATTACATCATTACCTTGTCCTTTCCCTGTTGGTTTTTATTTTAAATTTTTTTTGGCTTTACACTTTTTTATATTACATGTTTCCAGTATGTACCACCCACAGTGAAAATAGCTTTTCTAATTAAATCCACAATTTGTTAATTATAACATACATACATACGTACATATATACATATATATATATATGTACATACACATATATATAAGGTACTTTCACTGGCAAATTTAACCAAAAATTAAATCACGTCTCACAAAACAAAATATACTTAATATTTCTTTTCAAGGTGTCAATCTATAACTGTATGTAGTCTTACACATTTGAGTCCAGAGACATTTAGTGAAGACTTCAAACCCATGTGTGCACCTCATGTAGCTCATTGAAGTTTAATTTTTAAAGTGCAGCAAACAAAACTACACACCATTTCACTGAGATATTCAGCAAAAATCACTGAAGAAATTGGAGGCAGAAGAAAATTATATTATTTGATCAAAATACATAAAGTCACTGTCTTCATTGCCAAATTAGTATGAATTTTAACCAATCATCAAATATAGCTGAATTTTGTGTTACAGTTGTTGGCATATATTTTAAAATATATTTTAAAACATGATATTATTTTTCACACAGACATGTCTTTTTCTATTTCCTTTTAAAAAGGAATCAAAATATCACAGAATCACAGAATCACAGAATCTTCTAGGTTGGAAGGGACCTTAAAGATCATCTTGCCCAACCGTCAACCTAACTGACAAAAATAGACACCCACACAACAAACAAGGAGCATCACCATCACTAAACCATACCTC
>JAOQGH010000019.1:67114205-67148083 GCA_025769975.1 Gallinago jamesoni | reverse complement strand
TTGGTCTCGGCCCATCGATCCAGCCTGTCGAGATCTCTCTGCAGAGCCTCTCTACCCTCCAGCAGATCAACACTGCCTGCCACCCGGCTTGGTGTCGTCTGCGAACTTACTGAGGGTGCACTCGATCCCCTCATCCAGATCATTGATAAAGATGTTAATATGATATGAGTTCAGTAAAGTAATTCTACAGTAAAATATTCCGGCAGTAAAATATTTCTAATGAAAGAAAAAATTCCAGTGACTAGAAATACATCTTAATAATTTATGGCTAAAATAAAAAAGGAAAAGGTAACTGCTCCTGAAATGCATGTGAGGATCTGAACAGCTGACAGTTGCTGGGTATTCTGGGCAGAATGGCGTTTTTTGTCTGCCAAATAAAAATATATGAACTTACTGCTTAAAATACATTTTTATGGAGTCCCCAAACAGCTTATAGATTCTGCAACAACTGAAAAAAGGTTTGAGTCAACTCTTGTAATTCCGGGTTTCAGTTTTAAAGGTAGTACTTAAGGAATACAATTTACAATTCATGGTTGTAACAATGTAAAGAGAAGATTTCCTATAGTTTTGCTTCTGAAAATATGAGGATGGGACTAGTTATGGAAAAATGATGGCATTGCTTCATCCTGGCAAGTTATAATCTAGTACCATGAAGATTATGGTACTGATGAATGGTGTACAGAGACATGATTGAGTCTGGGAATCACAGTGTGCTAAACAGACCCTTGGATTCAAACCTGAGGTAATTCTGGATTTGATATAAACATTAACATTCTTCTGCAGAAAACCAAACATGGACACCTATCACATAGACTTGGTCTGCTTATGAAATTTCTTCACACCTTGCATTCACCTCTCAGAAACAAATAAAAAACAAACAAGAAAACACAACAGTAAAAGCCTGATACTGTTTGCTAAATGTTGATCTGCAACAGTTTTACTGCTAAGCTGCTTTTTTTTTTAAGTCTCTTTGACCCAATTTATAGTTTAATTTACATAAAACTCTCCATTCCATACAGTGTGGGTTTTTCTGCACCTGAGAATAATGAAAAAGGAATAATTGAATTAGAAACACTGCTCAGTTACCTGAATCACTGTATATGGACTTAACTGACACGGAAAGACCTTTAAGCAGAAAGTCTTTCCTTGCATTATATGATTCACGCTATTGAACATAAGCTAACACTTTAAAAAAACACACCTATATTTATTAACAATCTTGAGTGTTCTCTCCTTATAATGCAATATACAAGTTTCAAACTTCAAATCCAGTTTGAAGTTAAGAAGCAAGCGCGTACCATATTTTTGTATGCTGACAGTTAAAAAAAACCAAAACAAGACAAAAGACACAAATAAAAACTGACATTGTGAGCAGATACTCCTATCAACCTTCATGGAATGAAGATGGAAGTTTTTTCCCCTCCTAGTAAGAATGCTTTCACACATGATGTGAAATGGTAAGAGAACATTATTCAGTCTAAGAATGAAAGCTGTAGTTTTTCTAACCTTTTGAGGCAGAATGATAGTCAGCTGAATTAAAATGACTGCTAATTAGGACATACAATCTTCTTAGAACAGAGGTTTCAAATAGTTTATCACCCAAGAATTGTCAGCTCTTGAATTTTATTAAGCCTGTAATACCAAAATTAAAATCTTGTCAGAAACAGGGTCTCTTAAAATTCCTAGTGCTCATATTTCTGACAAAAGTCTGTACTAATAGCTAGTACAATTTGGAGATACATAAGAAAATATCTGTAAAAAAAATATTCTGGTCATATTTCATGAACAAAATTAATTTCCAGCTATGCACAAAGATGCTCATTTTGAAGGACTGAGAACAGGAAGAAATGGCTGGAGGAAAATCTGTTGTTTGTGTTTGATTTTTTCTTTATTTTATTTATTTATTCAGAAAATTCAGACTGCATAATAAAAAGGTGAAAGGCACAAAGACTTTTTGCTACACAACATGAAAGAGACAGACTTTTTTGTTATACACAACCCAAATAGTGTTTCTAGGAAATATCTCTCAGCTTTGCTGGGTGGGTAATGGTGGGTTTGTCAACATCTGCAACTTAGTTTGCAAGTGATCTTGTAAGGCACAATTCCTGTTGTCATCCTGTGCAGCTTGGCATAATGCAATAATGCACATTAATTTCACCATGATGCATGTGAACTATTTTTTTTTATTGACAACTCTATTTCAGGACATCCCTTCTTCTACACCCCCATTTCCATCTTTCTTTTTCTTTTTCTTTCATTATTTATGATTGAAAATGACCTTTCAAAGTGAGTTTGATAAAGATCCCATCCCCAAAAATCCAAAAGCTTATAAATTATATATATATGAATTATTTATCAGGTGGCCAAGCATGCTAACAACATCCTGGCCTGTATCAGGAACAATGTGGCCAGCAGGAGTAGGGAAGTCATCGTGCCTTTGTACTCGGCACTGGTGAGGCTTCTCTTCGAGTACTGTGTTCAGATCTAGGCCCCTCACTACAGGAAGGACATTGAGCTGCTGGAGCGTGCCCAGAGGAGAGCCACCAAGCTGGTGAGGGGTCTAGAGAACAAGTCCTACGAGGAAAGGCTGAGGGAACTGGACTGGAGAAGAGCAGGCTGAGGCGGGGGATGTCATTGCCCTCTACAACTATTTGAAAGGAGGTTGTAGAGAGGTGGGTGTTGGCCTTTTTCCAAGTGAATAATGACAGGACCAGAGGAAATGGTCTGCAGTTGCCGCAGGGGAGGTTTGAATTAGAAGTCAGGAAGAACTACTTTACTGAAAGAGTGGTCAGGCACTGGAACAGCCTGCCTAGGGAGGTAGTGGAGTTACCATCCCTGGGGGTATTTAAGAAACATGTAGATGTGGCACTTCAGGGCATGCTCTAAAGTCTGAGATTGTAGGGGTTTTTTTTGGGTGTGTATGGTTGGACTCAGTGATCTCAGAGTCTTTTCCAACCATGACGATTTTGTGATTCTGTGATTCTGTAATTATTTCTAAATAAAATTTTTGTCAAATATCTGAAGTTTAAACTAGTATCATGTCAACCACTTTTCATAAACCATCTGTTTATCTTAAAATATTTTTTCTTTTTTTTCTAACTACAGTAAAATTTCTCCTAACTTAATACATTTTGTACTTCCACAGATTTTATTATACTTTACTAGAAGATAAAAAAAAAAACAAATTTGAAAGCATCATATTTTGAAATACATCACAAATATTGTAGAAACCTGTAATTGTAGCTCAGTGATTCGATTACATTGTGTTTATTCAATTGCTTTAGCTTACTGTTATACTCCTACTCCAGCACTCAGATAAGCAGCCTAACATTACAGCAGGCAAAGCATGCCACTCTCCATTAATGGTCCTCCAGCATTACAATTACATTTATGATATTTTGCCTAGCTGAGGTTTCTATTACACACTTACCTGAATACAAAATTTCCCTTTAGATTGGAGCTTGCCATACATGATAATCTCAGTATATGAAGCATTTTCTTCTTTACACTTTTAGATAACAGCTGAGAGGCCCACCCAAATCCAAAGTTCTGAATAGCTTCATTGTGATACATATTACACTCTAAACAAAACTCATAGCCTAAGATGGTATTAAGTTACATGACAGAAGTCCCATCTCCACATTCAAAAAGGAGCTCAGAGGCACCAGACAGACAGGGACACACCATTAACCCAGTCAGGGGAATGAGCCCCATCTCTGGTCTCCTGGACTGTCCCAAGAGACCACCAACCCCATGAGTCAGGGGACACTCATGCAGGGGGTCACCAGCAGCTGTTCTTGAGGGGTACTTTGATTACTTGGGGGCCACTGCCAGGGGTAGGGGTACAGGGGAAGAGGTTTTTGTGATTGCATAGGGCTTATTATGAGATATTTTGAGGAGGAGCCAGAGGTGGGGAAAGGCAGGGATCTAGATCACGAGTGCATGAAAATACAAGGATGAATGAAAAGAAGGGATTAATTTAAAAGGGAGGCCCAGGGATAGCTACTGGACAGGCTGGATGTCTGAGCCCAGCTGCTGGAGGAATCCTTCTAGTATCTGTGTGTCTGTACATACGGCCCCTAGTAGCAGACATCCATCCTGCTCAGCAAGAGGGGGAAGCAGGATAAGGCCATTGGTCCTCTTTGTAGTTTTATGGGAGTGCTGTGCGTGTCTGCTTATGTTAATCTATGCTCATGGCCATGTGTATACATCATGTATATTTATATATTATAGAATCATTAGTCTTGGAAGGGACCTTAAAGATCACTTAGTTCTAGTTCTAGTTCCAATCTTCCTGCCATGGGCAGGGAAACCTTCCACTAGACCAGGTTTCTCAAAGCCCCATGCAACCTAGTCTTAAACACTTCCAGGGATGGGGCATCCACAACTTCTCTGGGCAACCTGTTCCATTTACCACTCTTGTGTCCACCCTCACATTAAAGAATTTCTTCCTTATATCTAATGTAAGTCTCCCCTCTTTCAGTTTAAAACTGTTACCACTTGTCCTATCAGTACATTCCCTAATAAAGAATCCTTCTCCACCTTTCCTGTGGACTCCATTTAGGTATTGGAAGGCTGCTATGAGGTGTCCTTGAAGCCTTCTCTTCTCCAGGCTGAACAACCCCAACTCTGTCAGCTGTCAGCCATATTGGCCTTAGTGAAACCATGTTGGCTGTCACTGATCATCTTCTTATTTTCCATGTCCCTTAGCAGAGTTTCCAGGAGGATCTGGTCCATGGTCTTGCCTGACACAGAGGTGAGAATAACTGGCTTATAGTTCTCTGGGTCTTCTGTTTTTTCCATTTTGAAAATGGGGGTTATGTTTCCCCTTTTCCAGTCACTGACTGGAAAAGTTCACCAGAAGTTCACCAGACTACAACGACTTTTCGAATATATGGATAGTGGCTTTGCAACTTAATTCACCAGTTCCTTCAGAACCTGTGGATGCATCTTATTATGTCCAATGGACTTGTACACCTTCAGGTTCCTTAGATGGGCTCAATCCTGGACCACTCCTACAGTGGGCTTTTCCTCATTCTCCCAGTTCCTTCTGTTGCCTTCTGTGACTTGGGCAGTGTGTCTAGAGCCTTTGCTGGTGAAAAACTAAGAACAAAAGGTTGTTGAGTACTTCAGCCTTCTCCGTATTCCAGGTGACCAGGTTCTCCTATTTCTTCCGGAGAGGGCTCACATTTTCCCTAGCTTTCTTTTTATCACCAGCATACCTGTTAAAGCTTTTCTATCTATTGGCATCCTACTGGGTCCTCGTGCAAACTGTAATACTTTCTTATTTGATTTATTATGTGGGTGTACTATGGTGTTTAACTTCTTCTAAGCTTCTGGAAGAACAATGCTTTCTCTAGGAAAAAAAAAAAAAAAAAAAGAGGAGAAAGACAAACTTATCTAGCTAAGTTAGATAAAACTGTATAGCGAAATGAGAATTTGTAACATAAGCCAGTAAAAGGTGGCAATGGAAATATAAGGCACAACTGGGTGCCCACATTTGACATTTTCCCTTTGCAAAACTACACTGTTCCATGTCATTTGCAATATTCTTTCTGTTGTGGGAACTTAAAAATTACTTAATTTCTTTCATGTAGTTTGTTATTGCCATCCTTTTATTTAGGTTTTTTCTCTCTTTTCCTTTTTCTTTCTTTTTTTTTTTTTATTTTATTTTTGCTGTTGTTGTTTGTTTGATTTTTTTTGGTTTGGTTTTCTGTTGTTTGGTTGGGGTTTTTTTGGTTGATTGGTTGGTTTTTCCAGAAAACTGGCATTTTCTTCATGAAGCAAGCTGTATTTATTCATGTATGTCATTCTCTATTTCCCAATAAGAGACAAGCTAGACTTGAGCAAAATCTCTGTGTGTGAAAACAGCTAAGCACTGTATTGGGTTACTAAGGAGTCTGTGGGAACTTCACTACTGGAGGATACAAAAAAGTTAGATGAAACCCCGTGGGACTGCAAAGGATGGAAGGACCCTGTTTGGAAGAGAAATCAATTGGATGGATTCTCAAACTGCCCTTGGTGAAGCAAGGCAACTACAGATTTCCTTGAAGCATAAAAAGTTTTGTCTGTACGTTTTCAAGGTGTAGTTTGTATGTTCTAGCATTTCAACCTTCAGTAATATCGCAATAAATATTAACGGAGTATTGGTTACTGTGGATAATTTTTGGCTCCCAAGAGTATCTTATTTTGTCACATTCAATATCACATATCTAAGCATACTGTAAAAATTAATATTTTTGTAATTTATAATTTCATTCCCTGAATTTCTTTTACACCTTGAATTAAACCTTGAATTTCCCTTGAAGATTTGATCCTTATTTTTTGTAAGTCAGACCATTTAAGATATTACTTATTGCCATAGAATGACACAAAAAGGGTAAACTACTAGTCACATAAATAGCTTTCATTGCCAAGTGAAAAATCCAGTGATATAAAGTGTTGTGTGATCACTAAATCTGCAGCTGTCCCAGGCAATTAAATTATTTAACTACTCAATTATTAAACATTAATAATGATCAGGACAGATTACAATGAGTGGTAAAGTCAACAAAACTTAGATATGAGCATTTTTTGAGGTCTAAAGATTATTGTGCCCCAGGCCAGAAACGTTTCAAAAAGGTGGCCTACATGTTAATATTACAGGAAAGTTAGCCTGTGTATATGACCCCTGAAATTGTGCTACATCAACTGGGTCATTCAGAAAGCATTTATATTTCCTTCCATGTGAGAATACCATGCCAGACAGGGTCCTCTTATTGTTTCTCAAGAGGCACAGATGCATATCAATTCCTCATTTTGTTTAAAAAGAATACTGAAACAGAAATGCTAAACTGATCTGAAATAAATCCTTGAAATTGACGGTGAGAGGCATGGATGATACTGTTTGAGCGGTACAGAAGTCATACTATTATCATAAAAAATTATTAGTGTTATCATACTATTTACTTGAGTCACAAGGCATGGTTATTATGTTATCTACCTTTTGTCACAGATAAAATTGAGCAAGTTATTCAGTCTCTGTAAGAGTTCTAGAAAACTGACACAAAACTGATAGTTTTCAGAGAGTAGGTATCAATAATTCAACAGCAGACAGTGAAGGAATGTCAAGTTGGTCCTTTAGACCTTTGTCTTCTATCTGACTTCTATCTGATACTATCCTGTATCACTTAATATTTTCATTATAACTCAGATGGCTGAATAGAGTGTGTGCTGATAAAATTCGCAGGTGGCAATAAGAACAGGTGAACTGGAAGAACATGAGTGCTGTAACAGGCAGGGGTGAAACACAAAATTGGCTCAATAAGAGAGAAAGTGCCCTGAAAACATCCATTATAAAGAGATCTAAGGTGGTTTTCTTGTGAAGAAATACTAACATGCATGAAGAATGAAAGGGTTGTAAGTGGAAAGATGTCTTTACTGCAGAAGTGGATCTGGATATTACTGTGCGATAGAAATTGAACAGTGATGCAAAACTGTTGACAAAATAGCTGAAGCCAGGACAAGGCCAAGGTGTGCCTAAGGAGCAGGAGTGTGGTGTACATCTCAGGGCAGTCTTTCTTTAAAGAGAAATTTTCTAAGCTGTTCTGGAGCGAAATTTTAATGCAGTAGATATTACAAAACAAATGACACATTTATATACATAAACAAACCCTTAGTTTTTGCAGGTAAACTTCTGTTAGTGAAAGATCTAGTGAAAGATTTAACTTTAATGAAGATCAAAATAAACACCAGAACCATGTCATTTATTGTTTATTACTACTGAACCTAACACTGTCCATTGATATATTGTATTCAGTGAAATAAATACATTCACATTTTGTAATGCTTTTCTTTTTATTTTTAATACTTAACATTAACTGAAAGAGGTGGTCCAGTTTTTCATGGGAACAACAGACTAAGTGTTGCTTTTAAGCTGAAAGTCTGTCTCTAAATTACCAAACCTACTTCTCCTGGAAAAGGTACGTTCCTTTTTTTATTAGCATGTTAAAAGGAATGAAAGCAGATTTAAACATTGATAAAAGTCCTACATTTTTATTTTTTTATTCAATATAGCAGTTACAAAGTCTACTAAAGAACAAAAAACATTAGACCTGAATCTAAACCTCCTTCATCTATACGCAAAAGTCTTACTCATAAAAATTTGCTTAGAGAAATTAATGGACACAGGTGGACTTGAATAAATTAATACTGGCCTTAATTACATTGAGTCACTCAGATGAAGTTTATAGTGGATTATTTTCCTGAGAGAGAAAACCTGCACTTGACTGAAATAATGAAAACCAATTATTGGGCCTTATCAACACAAGCTTGCATTTTACTCAGACTAGCATAATAGTATTATTTTAATTGATTTCCAAAGAGCTCAGCCTGCTTGTTTTTTGTGGTTAAATGAATATTTTTCTGATACCATTTCAAGGTTTCTGTTGAAAAAAGATGGCAGAAAAAAATAAATACATTAATTAAAGAAGACTAAATTAATAAGTCTTCTAGTTTTGTCTTATAACTTTTATTTTTGAAAGATTTGAGAAATTTGGTCTCCCACTGTCAGCTAAAACCAATGTTGTTTATTATATCTATTTTAAATTACATTGGTCCTTATGTCTAAAATTGTCAAAGAATTCTAAGGGACTTCAAGGGGTTTTATTAATCTGTTAAATCTAATTAATATGATACTGCCAGACCCACAGAATCTGTAATTTCTCAGATTTCCTGTGAAGTCTATAAAGAATATGATTGGTATCATTACTTATTTCCTCTGTGAAAATAACTACATAGGCTATGCCTCTAAAAAAAACAGTGAGGGAGAGGAAAAGAGGAAGGAATTGTCTGAGAAATGAAAAATAACAAAAGCTCAAGTAATATGTACATTTACTAAGATTAAATTAAATATTTATGATTAAATCAGCATAATTAAAAAAAAAAAAAGTGATTACCTGAGTTGGATTGAATAGCTTTCCTGGCACCAGCCATGTTTGATTTGCCTTAAGGCAATTTTAATAGTAGTTTAAAAGTACTCAGTACTCATCATTTTATGGCAGACACTCATTTGAAGACATTACATAAAATGATATGAAGCTTTTATATCCTCATATCAAAATACATTAGTGATTTCTGCTTAAGCATTTATAGTAGCAGACTTCTCCAATTTGTAAAATACAGAGCCAAGATGAAAATAATTTTGTCCAAAGCCTTTTTTCTGCTGTGGGTTACTTTTCCTTTTACACTCCGTATACAGAAATATATTCCTATATATATACAGAAACATATTCCTATTCCTATATTCTGTATACAGAAATATAATAATTATATTAAATATATTTAATAAATAGGTTAATCATCAATTTTCTTCCTTTCAACCAACAGATAAACTGCTATAATATAGAGTGATATGTAGAAATAGTGTATCAAAAACAATAGCTTAAAAAATACTTGAAAAAATGCTTCTGAAATTTCTCTTGTGATTTTATTAATGTAATATATTAACATATTGCATGTTATTGATAGTGTTTACCATCTGCTCTAAGTCAACAAAGTCCCAGAAGTTAAAGCAAACCCATATATATCCTATTCTGAGAGCTGAGCCATAAATATCAATATGGTAGTGAAAAGAGTTTAGAAGAGCAAACCAGTCCCATCTCTTCTAGCATTTGGTGAGTGAAGCTGTATACTACAGGGCTCCGAGGAACCCTAATACCTATTTAATTTTAGTTTTCTGCAATGACTTACTCTGATTGTGACTCTACTTGCTGAGATTTCCTGATCTGAAGGTTTACTGAGAAAGCAAAGCAAGTCATATTTACACATAGAAGCATTTATCTTGTTCCAGTGTAGTCATTTTATCCACTTTTTTTATAGGTGTTTTCAGGGTAATGTGGTTGCAATGTTTTAATCACAGCATATTATCAAAGCCAGTTTTGAATCCAAATCCCAATCAGACTGCCATATTTTTTTCATATATGCTTTTCTCTTTTTGTTCCTTATTCCACTCATTTTCTGTTGCTGACTAGTCTCATAAGCCACTCTATTAAAGCAATCAAAATTACATTATATATAATAATCTTAGGAAGAGCAGTTAAGAGAATGGAAATGCAAAGGACCAAGAAAAGATGTGGATTACTAGAGAGAAGCTGCAAAGACAGTAATTTTGCATATCTATTTAACATTGTCAAAGTAAGGGATTTTTTTCCTTACTGAAAGCATTTCACACACACATATACACACACACACCCCCCTTCCCTTTTTTCTTTTTTTTCACTCCTCTAAATGCTTTTAAGACTTTTTGGAAAAGCCGTCATTTTCAAAGAACCCATAAGAGCATGTAATGCCTATATAATTCTTAAAAATTTGCTCTTTTCTAAAATAATGACAATTTTCCAGATAACTAGTTTACACAATAAGGAAATACCTCCGACTTACTTTGAAAAAGGTAATGCAGTGGAGACGGATGGTTTATTCCATACTTTAGAGGGAGTATATTACCAGCAAAAAAAGAGAAATACTCAGATTAATGTGCATTAGTGAGTAATCAATACTCTTATCGAAAAAAAAAAAAAAAAGATAGAAAGCTTCCTAGTATCAGACTTCTGAATATCATTGGGAGGAAAATGCAACATTGTCTTTCAAGGCTTTTCAATACTTTCCAAAATAATCTCTATGAGGGAGACCTGACACTTCTGGTAGTGTTGAAAAGGAGACAAAATTTTGAGGTAAGCAAAAAGACAAATGAGTCCTGAGCTCAGTGAATTAATCAAAGGGAGTTCCATTGAGTCCAATGACAGGGTTTGGAGATTTTCCTTGTAGTGGTTATGTATAAAATGTATAAAATGTATAAAATTTAGTACTGACTTTACCTTTTAAGTCAATTTAATATTGACTCACCTTTCCAAAATCCATTAGCAATTTGCTGGACTTAGATTTACGTTATAAAAACATACAATTTCCAACTGTAGAAAACTCTTGTTTTGTAAAGACAGATAAAAGGAAAAAATGGAAAACAAAAAAAAAATAAAGATCTCAAGTCTTAATGTTTTAGTTATGTTACTTTCTGAAATCTGATGAAGTATTTATTTCCAGGCTATGGCACACAAATAAAAAGGTTATAGCCAGTCCAGATAAAACGCATAAGTTATTTCTTTTGACTGGATGACCCTGCAACACCCATGTTTACAAAATTTAAATAAGAAAATACATAGTTTTCAATTCCATTACAATTAAGTTTAAATAAATCAGTGAGAGGTAATTGAAATTTCCAGCTAAAAACTCAGTCATACGTACATCATAGTAAATGGCACTAAACAAGTTGTGGGGAAAGGGCTATAGAACAGAATCATAATCTGGCATCCAAATAAGAGTTTGGCATCTTCTCATTTTACAGATTTTTCAAGCCAGACACTGGCTTGCATAGTATATGCAAAATGAGACATGTCCAATAATTGACAAGGCATCATGGTTTTCTGGTAGCTGTATTTTCTACTGATGTGTGTAATGGCATTTGCAGATCAGGGAATGGTAGGGGTTAGAGGAGACCTTCGGAGATGATGTAGTCCAATCCCCCCGCCAAAGTGGGTTCACCTAAAGCAGGTTGGACAGAATGCAACCAGGTGGGTTTCAAATACCTTCAGAGAAGGTGACTCTACAACCTCTCTGTGTAGCCTGTTCTGGTGATCTGTCACTCCCAAAATAAAGAAGTTTCTCCTCATGTTGTATGTGTAGTCTCTTCTATCTAGCCATCATTTCTGGATGCAGGAGTTGAATGCAACATTAGCAAGTATGCTGATGATACCAAATTGGGAGGTGCTATTGAATCTCTTAATGGATAAGAGGTCTTGCACAAGGATCTGGCTCAGTACAAGTCAGCTGTGTTCCCTGGCAGCCAGGAGGGAAAACCCTATCTTGGGGTGGATCAAACACAGCCTGTCAAAAGAGGTGATTATCCTACTGTATTCAGCATTAATATCGACTCACCTTGAGTGCTGTGTGCAGTTCTGGGACCGTCAATTTAAGAAGGATGTGAAGGTGCTCAAATGCATCCAGAGGATGACAACAAAGCTGATGAAAAGGCTGGAAGGATGCACACTAAGGAGCAGGTGAGGAGTCTAGGTTTGTCTAGTTTGTAGAGAAGAAGGCTGACGGGTGACGTCATTGCTCTCTACAGTTTCCTGGGGATGGGAAGTGGAGAGGGAGGTGTTTGTTCCTTCTCCCTGGAATCCAGGGACAGGACATGTGGGAGTAGTTCAAAGTTGCATCATGGAAGGTTCAGACTTGACATTAGGGAGCATTTCCTTACCAAGAGGGTGGTCAAACATTGGAACATGCATCCTAGAGAGGTGGTTGATGCCCCCAGTCAGTGTTTAAGAGTCATATGGACAATGCCCTTAATAATATGCTTTAACTTTTGTTCAGCCCTGAAGTGGTCAGGCAGTTGGACTAGTGATCATTGGAGTTCCTGTCCAGCTGTACAGAATTCTATCTCTATCTCTATCTCTATCTCTATCTCTATCTATCTCTATCTCTATCTCTATCTAATACATATCTATATCTACATCTATATCTATATAATCTATTTCTAACTCCATTTATATATCTATATCATCTATATCTACCTACATCTATATCAATCTATCTATATCATCTACAATTTATTATTGTTAAATTAACATGTTTTTGCTACAGAAAAGGCAGAAAACTTGGGGACAAACTGAGTAAGAACCTCTCAGGTTAAAGCTGCAAGTATTAAAGAAGAATAAAACAGAGCTCTTTCATGTTAGAGGAAATACTCGGTTTTTCAAAATTTGGCTATAAAGGTAACTGGTACAATGAAATTGCTTATTAGAAGCATGGAAAACATATCAGTAGAAATAGAATTTCAAAAAACAATGGTTTTGATTCATACAAACTATTTTATCTTGCTTTCTATTGAAAGTACGAAACATATATTATATAGTATATATGTATGTAAATTAAGAATTTTTTGAGAGAGGTATTTTTAAAAGACAAAGTGAAATGTCTAGCCAAATAACCAGATCTCAAATTAATTTTTTTAAATGAAATTTCTCCCTAATATCTCTGAAAGTGTAATATAAAATCAATATTCAAAATATGAAGAATACTGTCCTTACCATGACAAAGTTTTTGGCTTCAGAGAGACTAGGCTTCATTAAAATAATGTTGAAATGTTGCAATCTTAGATAATATTTTTTTAAGTAGATATCTTTTTGAGATTGGGTGTTGTCTCCAGTTAACTTTCACAGAAAGCTGGAAAACAAACTCGTAGAAACAGCTTTTAGCAGTTTTCAAGAGTACATGAAGAGAAAGTTCCTTTAATGAATTCTTAGCAGTGATGTTTAAAATAACAGGATCAGATAAGAAAACAAGCATCTTTCTCCAGCAGTCTCAGAAACACTTGAAACTTTTTTGCTTTTCAGAGGGCTTTTAGCTGTTACTTCTGTTATTATTGTTATTAGCCATTATTTTGGAGGAAATCTTTTACCAAATGCATTGGTGCAATTATTGCCTTTTCTAAGCAGAAACATGTGAAACAGAATCAATGTTTATGTGTCACACCCAAAAAATCTGCCAAACATCCTTACATGGGAATCAGAGCTAGTAATGCAAATATTGAGAAAGAAAAAAAAAAAAATATTTCTAGGAAAAAACCTGAGATTTTTATCTTTTTCTTCTATGCCTTTAATTAAAGATAAAATAAAAAGATGTTGAGAAAATCTCTTTCTCTTCTTTATCACATTAAAGGATCTTTCTTTGCATGTAATTTAATGAAATAGTCAGGTAATTTGGCTGCTTGCCTTCAGGTTAGTTTTGATTTCAATTCCAGCCTTAGAGTCATAGAATATATGAAGTCGGAAGGGACCCGTAAGGATCATTGAGTTTAACTCCAGGTCCTTACGGGAATACCTAAAACAAAATCATATGACTAAGAATATAATTCAAATGCTCCTTGCATTCTGGACAACTTCCTTGGGGAATCTGTTCCAGTGACCGACCACCCTCTCAGTGTGGAACCTTTTCCTAATGCCCAATCTTGACTTCCCCTGATGTAGAATAGTAGCATCATAGAATTGTCTAGGTTGGAAAGGACCTTTAAGATCATCTCATCCAACCATCAACCTAACTCCCATTAAAAAACATCACTAAACCATGTCACTAAGCACTATGTCAGCCCATCTTTTGAATGCCTCCAGGTCAACCACTTCTCTAGGCAGCCCATTCCAATGCTGGATAAACTTTTTGGTGTAAAAATTTTTTCTTAATATCCAATCTGAACCTCCTCTGGTGCAACTTGAGGTCATTTGCCTGTGACCTGGGAGAAGAGACCAATCCCCACCTTTCTACAATCTTGTTTCAGGCAGTTGGAGAGAGCGATAAGGTGTCCCCGCAGTCTGTTTTTCTCCAGGCTGAACAATCCCAGCTCCTTCGGCCTTTCTGCATAAGCTCACCAGTTTTGTTGCCCTTCTCTGCACCCACTCCAGCACCTTAATGTGCTTTTTGTGGTAAGGGGCCCAAAACTGGACACAGAACTCAAGGTGGGGCCTCACCAGTGCCAAGTACAGGGGGACAATCACCTCATGAGTCCTACTTACCATGCTGTTCCTGATACAGGTCAGGATACTTTTGGCCTTCTTGGCCACCTGGGCACACTGCTGGCTCATGTTCAGCTGAGTGTCGACCAACATCCCCAGGTCCTTTTCTGCCAGGCAGTTCTCCAGCCACTCTTCCCCAAGCGTACATGAGGTTCTTGTGACCCAAGTGCAGGACCCGTCAGTTGGCCTTATTGAACCTCATCCCACTGGCCTCGGCCCATCAATCCAGCCTGTCCAGATCCCTCTGCAGAGCCTTTCTACCCTCCAGCAGATCAACACTGCCACCTAACTTGGTGTCATCTGCAGACTTACTGAGGGTGTAGTCAACACCCTTGTCCTGATCATTGATAAAGATGTTAAAGAGAATTGGCCCAAATACTGAGCCCTGGTGGACACCACTCCTGACTGTCCACCAACTGGATTTAAGTCCATTCACCACCACTCTGGGCCTGGCCTTCCAGCCAGTTTTTCAGTCAGCAGAGAGTACTCCCATCTAAGCCATGGGCAACCAGTTTCTCCAGGAGGATACCATGGGAGACCGTAATCAGGGAATTACCAAGTCTACTACTAAAGACTTAAGCAAAGAAGACATTAAGTACCTCAGCCTTCTCTTCATCCTTTGTCACTAGGTTACCTCCAACACGCAATAGAGGATGGAGATTCCCCTGAGTCCTCCTCTTGTTACTATTATATTCACAGAAATTTTTTTTACTGTTCCTAACATCCAAGGCCAGGTTAAGTTCTAATTGGGTTTTGGCCTTTCTAATCTTTTCCCTACATAGTCTTACAAGGCTTTGGAATCTTCCTGAGTGGCCTTCCCCTTTTCCCAAAAGCTATAAACTCTCCTTTTTTTTCCCCTGAGTTACACCATATCACTTTATTCAGCCTCTAGCTTTGTTCAGCTTCTACCATTGTTCAGAATATAGCTTCATCCCATTTCCTCGTGTCCTATTGCTGGTCAACAGAGAGAGGAGATCAGCACCTCCCCTCTGTTACCCTCTTGAGGAAGGTGTGGACTGTGATGAGGTGACCCCTCAGCCTTCTCCAAGATGACCAAACCAGGTGACATCAAACACTCCTCCTAAGTCTTGCCCTTGAGGTCTTTCACTACCTTGGTCATCCTCCTCTGGACACACTCTAATAGTTTGTGTCCTTCTTGAGGTGCCCAAAACTGCACACAGGACGCAAAGTGGGGCTGCACCAGTGCAGTGTAGAGTAGGGCAATTACCTCATTGACCAGTTAGCTCTGCTGTGCTTGGTGCACTCCAGGACACATTTCATCTTTTTGGCTCTCAGGGCACACTGTTGACTTGCCATAAACCCAAGCCGCCAGATCTCTTTCCATGGGGCTGTTCTCCAGCCTCTTGTCCCCCAGTTTGTGCCAGTATTATCCCATCCCAGGTGGAGAATCCAATACTTGTTTTTGTTAAATTTCATATGTTGGAGATTGCCCAGCTCTCTAGTCTATCCAGATCTCTCTACAAGACTTCTCCAGCCTCAAGGGAGTTCACAGCTCCTCCTACTTTAGTATCATTGGCAAACTTACTTAATGTGCATTCAATTTCAGTGTCTAGAACATTTACAGAAACACTAAAGAGACAGAGACAAAGAAGCAAAGAAGGCATTTGTCGCAGACAGAGTGATTAACTTCACTAGTAGAGTGAAGTAGTGAAATATTTATTAAGGTGAAACAGTGATTTAACAAAATCAGTAGTAAGTGCGATAAAACCAGTAGTAAATGTGATAGTGTTTTATAAGATTCCATGTCAAGGTACACTCTATTATTTACTGCATAGAGGACAGGGTCAAACAAACTGTCAGGGAGACCCTCCCGTTGAATCACGAGGTTCAGAAAGGACCCCATTTTTTTCTAACTCCGTCTCAGAGAGGAGTCTAGGTGCAGCTGGACCCAATCCTAGTCCCAGTCTTGGTCAACAGTTTATCTTTAAAGGATTATAGATGCACAATCGATCCTTTACATTACTTAGCCAAGATTTCAAGTTTAGCATGCTATTAGTCACTTACCGAGAATCTGGTGCAGCAAGAAATCTCTCAACCTCAAGGAGTAGAACCTTAAGCGAGCGTCCTCATGAAAGGGGAGATCCTGTCCTGGAGACAAAGAGACAAAGGGACTCCTGTCACTTGGTTCTCCTCATCCATGTACATGGCTAGCTCAAAAACAGTGACACCTTGAAACCAACATACCATTGTTGGCTGTAAAGTAAATATTTTCACAAACGCAGACACTAGAGTTTTCTAAAAATTCAGTTTTCCGTAGCATTAGAAGAGACCTTGCTGAAAAGCGAAATTACTGCAAGAGAAATTAATCTTGTGTTCCTCAAACCTGGACAGGCTCTTAAAAAGTGACCAGCATTCATGGACCCTAACATCTTAAAAAGCAGATTCCCAGGGGACTTTATTAACCAGCTTCTTCAGCAGCCTGAAGTCTGCTCTCCCCATATATAGGATAGAAGGTTTATTGGGCATTTTTCTGCTATTGCCAACAGTTTGAAACTCAACCACTTCATGGTCACTGTGTCCAAGACAATCACCGTTCACTAATTCACCCCTGAATCCCTCTCTGTTTATAAAGAACCAGTCTAGGAGGGCACCTTTCCTAGTTGGCTTCCTTAGTACCTGCACCAAGAAGTTATCTTCAACATGCTTCAGAAATTTCCTGGACCTGTTTGTGTCTGCTGTATGATATCCCCAGTTGGTTTCTGGGAAGTTAAAATTACCCATAAGGACAAGGGCAGATAATGTAGAGATTCCTTATAACTTAATTCATTGGTGTCATTGTCTGGTCTGGGTGACCAATAGTAAACTCCCACCACAATATCCCCTTTATTTGCTTTCCACTTCATCCTTACCCAGAGGCTTTCAACTGTGTTGTCACCAACTGTAATACCATACAACCCAATCCCTCCCTTAACTACAGAGCCACCCCTTCACATTGCCTGCCCTTCCTATCCCTCCTGAAGAGCCTATAACCATCCTTCATGGCACACCAGTCACAGGACTCATCCCATCAAGTTCCACTTTTACCAGTGATGTAACTCTGAGATTGGGCAAAAAGTTGTAGCTCTTCTGCTTATTCCTCATGTAGCCCGCTTTAGTATAAGGACGGTTCAAATGTGCTCCAGTGTCCAGTGTACTCAGCATATTGTGGAGCAGACTGAGGGACCTTGTTAGTACACTATCCCTCAAATATTGATGTGATGCCCCCAGGTTTATCTCAGTTGAGCCTGATTTTATCCATTTCCTCCTTCAAATCTAGTTTAAAGCTTTTTCAATAAGTCCTCTGAACTCCTGCATGAAGATCCTTTTCCCTCTTTGACACAGGTGTACCCCATCTGTCTCCAGCAGGCCCAGGGTTGTCTAGACTGGTCCATGACCAAAAAAACCAAAATTTTGCCACTGAAGCAATGTATTGGTCTCCTTGTTTCTTCGCTTATTAATTCCTGGAGCTGGAAGGATATAGGAGAATCCCAGAGTCACAGAATGATATGGGGCTGGAAGGGACCTCTGGAGATCATCTAGTCCAACCCCTCTGCCAAAGCATCTCCACCTAGAGCAGGTTGCATAAGAACATGTCCAAGCAGTTTTTGAATGTCTCCAGATATGGAGGCTCCACCACCTCTCTGGCCAGCCCATTCCAGTGCTCTGCCACCCTCAAAGTAAAGAAGCTCCTCCTCATGTTTAAATTGAACTTGTTATGTTCAAGTTTGTGCCCATTTCCTCTTGTCCTGACACTGGGCACCACTGAAAAAAGACTGGCCCCATCCTCTTGACACCTTCATTTTAAGTATTTATAGGTGTTGATCAGACGCCCCTTCAGCTTTCTCTTCTCCAGACTAAAAAGACCCAAGTCCCTCAGCCTTTCCTCATTAACAGAGATGTTCCAGGACCCTAATCATCTTTGTAGTCCTCTGCTGTACACCCTCCAGCAGTTCCAGCAGAACACTATATGTGCTTCTGATCCCTTAACCAGTCATCCTAAGGCCTTGAAACATCCCTTGATTATCTTTGTATTTCTTGTTGTAACATCATTACTGCTAGCATGAAAAATCAATAATGGCTAATTACCTGAAGACCACACCAGTGTAGGAAGTCTTCTTGTCACTTCTCTAACCCAGGCTGCAGGAAAGCAGCAGACTTCCATAAGAAGTGGGCTAGGCCTTGTCATTTGGCAACTTGTAAATTCAAACTGCAGATGAAAAAACTTTAATGCAAGCAGCTATAATAGTCTATGTCTTCACATATGGCTTCAAGCTCCAATAGGGTAGGTTTAGACTGGACATTAGGAAGGAATTTTTCACAGAAAGAGTAGTCAGGCATTGGAATAGGCTGCCCAGGGATGTGGTTGAGTCACTATCCCTGGACGTGTTTAAGAGTTGTTTAGATGTGGTGTTGGGGGATACGGTGTAGGGGAGAACTTTGTAGAGTAGGGTAGATGATTGGACTCAATGATCCCAAGGGTCATTTCCAACTGAAATGATTCTGTGATTCTATATATCTTCCTGAATTTTTCTCACTCACCAGGAGTGCCAGCAAGGTGTGAGGAGGTATCTTGAGAGATGTTACTGTTCCTTCCTACGTGCATTAGGCAATGTTGGGCCCCAATGAAGATGCTTTGTTGTTTTGTATCTCCTCTTTTTCTTTATTCTTTTTTTTAAAGAATCAGTTTAATTTTTTCATATATAAGCACAAGAGAAATCTCATAAGATTTGAATAACAAATTGAGACACAAATATCATATACATCCACTTATGCATGTGGGAAATTATATTCCCTTTTTTAGAGGTCACCTATAAGCAAAAGTGACTTATGGACATTAGTTAATTTCATCCTTGGAAGATAACGTGATGCTATCAACATATTTGATTGTTTCCATGGAGACGAATAGATTTTAACAGAACAATCCTACTCAGGATCCCAATAAAAATTGCATGAGATCTTGAGATAGGTATGAAATTCGCACAGGTCAATAAAATTTAATTTGTAAGGTCACAAACGCATTTCGCACTTTCCGTGCTATTAGACATAATAGTAGACTCCCTATAATTTTTCCTTAACATCTATTTAAAAATCACAACTCTACAATGCTTATTAACTCATATTGCTTTAATTTCTTCAGTTCTGAAGATCCTGTACAATTTCGTTCTGGATTGCTTTGGTGACTTTTTCTGTGGCACTGAAAACCTTCTTCCTTTCCCTTCCCTTCCCTTCCCTTCCCTTCCCTTCCCTTCCCTTCCCTTCCCTTCCCTTCCCTTCCCTCAATGTGACTTCAAGATGTCTTGCCCGTTCCTGACCTATTCTGTCTCATATTTGTTGAAAAAATTGAAGGGGACTGGGAAAAATCCAGTGGACAGATAAAAGACATAACAGTCCTCTGTACATGTTATTAAACTTGTATATTGCAAGCTTTATTTTTTATTGCCATTGGTGTCCACTTAGGAATCATTTAAAATGGACTTTTTCTCTTATTTTTGTGATAACCTCAGCAAGCTGTTCACATTCCAAAATTTATTGCTAAAATGTTAAATAAAGTTCAATAACTAGAGGGTTATAATCAACAGGTGAGAAATAATGCATTGATAATAATATTTAATAGTCCTAATGTGACTGTTTCCTTCTATAATACCTCATTCATCCTATTTTGGTAATACAGTAAACAAGCTTCTCTAATAGACAGGGAAAAATAAAATGTCATCAATTCAAGAGTAAGCAGCTGCCAGTAGACTTTATATGACCAAAAAAGAGCTAGTTTAGAGATCCCATGGTATTTTTACATCTGATGGTTTCAGCTCAGAGAGTTCTACTGCCTTCAACAGAAGGGGGAAGTTTGGTTTCCTGGTAGGAGTTGAGAGCTGTTCCCCACCTGTCCTTGTGATTCTGTATAAGTGCACAGGTCCTGTCTTCTGTCTGCTGACATGGGCTGTATGAGTCTTCCAGCAATGGTGAGCCAGCTTTTGAATTGAGGAGATGGTGCCCACATATGTAAGTTCTGTATTAAACAGAATAATTCAGGTAGGTAATGAGTTTTATGGTTACTTTGGTACTCCTGCTAGTATAGGCTGAAAATTGACCTGTACTTCAGATTTTATCTGGTTATATTTCATATTACAGTGGCTGCTCGTAGTTGCAACAAGGTCGTGATTGAGACAAAATGAGCGAGCAAAAAAAATAACTTTTATTAAAAATATTAATGCAGGTAGGATGATATTAGACAGAAGAAGAAAAAAAATAAAACACCACCCAAAAAATTTCTGATGATAAATACCAGCTGAGAACAATTCCAATTTCAACTTCTATTTTGGCTTGAATATTGCTGGGTGGGTTTTCGTTTGGTTTTGTTTGATTGATTGGTTAGGGTTCTTTTTGGTTTTATTGTGTTGTTTTTTTTTTTATTATTTTTTTATTTAGACAAAGCTACTATATTCCCAAGACTGGGCTACATTTTTTAAAATCCACAGTCATGGTCTAATAGGAAATGTTACTCACTAGGATTATATCTCAGACAGAAATGGCTTCTGTACACCACTGCCTACAAAATATCAGAAAATAGAGAAATTTTGAAGTACAACAAAATGCATATTGGATGCAGACATTTGTCTTTGAAACCCTTCCAGCAGCTAGAATGAAGTACAACTGGGTATTGCATACACATCTGTTTAGAGGTGGAGAAGTCAGGCATGCCTTTCAAAAAAAAAAAAAACAAAAAAAAAAACAAAAAAAAACTCAGGAAGACTATAGATCATTAAAAAAGTATACCTGAACAGAGGAAGAGACATCCTATGCAGTTAGGAAACTTCATCATTTTTTTATGATAAGAATACGTCTGCCTTAAAAACCAGCCTGACACACCTAACTGTGAATGCTGGATGAATCTCCTCCCAGAGAGGGAGACCTTGATCTTGATCACCTCTGCCTGGCTTGAAGTGATAAGGTTAATGCTGCCTGTACTGGAAAACAAAAAGTCATTAGGCAAACTTTGTTAAGTTAATGCTGCTGGCTTCTCACTTTTGGTAAGACATTTGAGGGGGGAAAGTGGGGGAGAACAGGTATTGGTGACAGCCAGTAGTGGCCCATCATCACGGGAACCTCCTAAGACAAAAATCTTAGAATTTCAAAGAATTTAAATCTTTATCCACTCCACTTAGGAAAACAAAACCCCCTATCTGCAGATGGTAAATCACTGAGTGATGCTCTTCTGCAGCCAGTTTTCTCATGACAGCTCTGTTTATCAAAATATTTGAGAAACAATGGTGAGTCTCTTTGCCCGGAAGCCCTAAAACGAGCTCTGTGTTGCAACCACTCAACTCCACATGCAAGCAAGATTGCGCTGCTGGAGTCACTGGGGTTACTCCTGAAGGCAGGATTTGGCCTCACATGTTTGAAGGGCCATTTCTGGAACAGTGAGAATAATGATTTGTAAACTGAAAAAAGAATCTCTTAAGTCAGATATTGATTTCTCCAGCTGATGAAACAGAGAAAATGGAACCTTCTGGACAGAGCAGCACAAGCATAAACATATATGCTGAGTACAGAGACCAGTAAAAAATTGTCTTTTAAAACCCTTGAGCTTGGATTATTATATATCAAATAATAGTGATGAAGCAATTCCTGTAGAGAAGTAATTTCTGAGCTGTAAAATATGACTGCCCTTGGATTAAATACAAAAACAAGTTAGAAGCAGGCAATATCCACTTCACTGACAGAAATACTAGGCCATGTTTCAATCCTATTTACCTACCCACCGATATCAAATAAGACTGTGCCATGCTTATTTGTCCCCATAGATATGATGCTGGAAGAAGATACAGACTAGTCCAAGAGTTATTGAATCATCATTCAAGATTTTCCTAATCAAATTATAAAATCTGTCTTTCATTCTGTCATCTCTTATACCAGCAGAGCATTGTTTTGTGATTCCAAAATCTGGAAACACAGCTGAAGTCCAAACTGCTTCAAAACCAATTTGACAGTTTTGTGTTGATGAAATAACTGAATGTAAAGATAATGTGATTTTACATAATTTGACCAATATTTTTATGATGTATGTGTAAATGATATCACTTCCGTTGGTAATATTTTTTGCATCTTAAAGAATAATTACAGATTTTTTGTTTTATAATTGTTTTTCATCCTTTTTGCTAGACAAAGGAAAATCAAAACCAAAAGGTTTTTTATCCATCACAATATCTAATAGCTGTGGTCTAGAGATGAACAGTGGTTCTCAGTTGGTTTCGTGTTTTTTCTTCCTGAGCAGTATGAAAAAAAACCCACTATATGATTATATATTTTTTGACAGTGGATAGAGGGATTAATTACAGTTTTTCACTTTAAAGCATCTGTGTTAGTATCATGCATGCTAAATAAGCTTACAATTGTGTGATATCATAATTGGAATTTAGTAAGCTTTGAACTACCAACGCTTGAATTGAGCTCTGTCAGCCTCAAGCAAAGCTTTTGACAGCTCAAATGCTGTAATGGAAAACTGTGAGAGAGCTGTAATGGAAAATTGTGAGAGAATGACAATATTTAGAGTCCCCTAGATCCCCTTCCTTTCTTTCTCTGACACTATGCAGTATCTCCAACAGCATCCATTAGGACTGCAGTGTTGGTCACACAACAATGTCCTGTAAACTCTTCTTTGCTTGTCTTTCAAAAATATTGAAAAATCTATTGTGCTAGCTAGAAACACCCAGAAGCCTAAACCTAGCATGTTGCAGCCAAACAGTGTATCACAGTGCATCCTTGGTCAATGAAAAGCATGATGCTCTATGTGCTGTGGCTACTGATGAAGAGTAATAATAAAGATAAATGCTAATGAGGGCTAGGATCTTTTTTTCCTTTATCCCAGGCTGTCCCTTTGCAGTAAATGTAGTGCAGGGCAACAGCAAACTGTAGTTTTTGTAGTTTTGTAGTTTTTGAAGAACTGCAATGTTTACCCCATCTAAACTCCCCAATCTTTCAAATCTCCTGTAGCTTTTAGTAAGTCCACAAAAGCATTTCTATTTTGTTAAAAGGAACTGTAATTAAGCCAACTTAGAAAAAAATAATATCTCACATATATATCTCATTCAATCCTGTAGTGGAATGAATCAGTACTGCACTTGTTTTACATCTTTAAGGCAGGAATGATAGGTGCAAATTAATGTTTTTCTTGCAGAAAATGTTTTCAAATACAATTTCATAGATTGGGAGATGGGGCAGATAACATTCAACAACAGAAAAGTGAGCAAAGCAGATGAAGAGATAAACTTGTACAATTTTTTACAGGAATCAATTGACCTTGGGAACTTTTAGGCCATAGTATCTGAACAGGGAGACAAAATTATTTGAATTCCCTACTGTCTTAGTGAAGCAGGAATTTCCCAAATGTGTGATTTCAAAACATTCCTGAAAATCAATCACATTTAAAGACAACAAAGTTCTGGAAAGTCAAGTGTTCCTTTTTTTCTTTAATGAACTCACAGTTCTTCATTGTCGTAAAGCAGATTAGTTTGTTATTCATCACAACATTCTTTTTCTTTCTTCCTCTGATTTTTGCTTTTACTCATATTTTGTCTTTAGCCGTTCTCTACTGGTCATTTATAGAGATGTTAAGTTTGATAGACCTTACTTTTTAACAAAAATAGTCTTATCTGTGTTTTCACATACAGAAGCATATATAAGTTACTTTCTAACAACATCTCTAATATTACTGGACAGTGAGTATCTGGTTTACCCAAACATGTAGTTCCAACATTGCATTAAAGACTTCAGTCAGAAAGAAGTCTGCATTGAGGATAGAGACAGACAAGACTCTGGATATTCCTACATAGTTAAAACCTCAAATTTCTGTAAAGGTAATTCAAATGAAATCTCAATATCAATGTCAAGTTAAATATCATATCAATAAAGTCTCATTAAGCTAAAATTAGTGTAGATTTAAATATTATCATTTGCCTTGTGGAAACTCTTTTAAATTTCAGCAATAAATATTGTCCAACAGGAAATCCAAGAACTCAATTATTTGGTTGATAGAATATTTGACTTTAAATAAATCTAATATTACTTCATAAACATCCACTGCATGGCAGGTGCATTTTTACTTCCCAAACACTCAGCTGAAACTTTAACTTGTTTAGTTAAATTAGCAACAATTTGATGATATTTAACCAACTCTGTTTTCCTTTTGAATATGAATTACTGGAAGGCTATTTGCAGGGAAATTTAAGGAAGGCAGCCCTTATTTATGTATTTACTATTTTAAGAAGTTCACAAGCTATCAGAAAACAGAAGTATTGCTGTATTAGAACAAGCTGAAAATACTTCATTTCAATTCAGCTAAAATTTAGCTGAATTATCTTAAAGCGATCCACTGCTATCTGGAAGCAGGAACTCAGATACCCATTTTCTTCAAATGTCAGCCATTTTGCATGTTGAAATGTAACTTTCATTTACTGGTTTTGCAAAGGAAATTGCATGTTAACAATTGTATCACAGAAAAAGTAGTCCTAGGAACTTCCACTAGAGAGTATCATGCAATCACAACTCTTTCAGTGTACAACTCTGCCTTACATAAAACTTAGTTTAACTGTGGTTGGATTCTAAGAAGAAGTGGTTTCTAAGAAGATATTCCATAAATCAAATAGGCAATTTTAGTTTCATCAATAAGTATTCGATTTCAATAAAAGTTTCACAAATTTTGTTGTCCTTGCAAAGAAAAAAATTCCTGAAAGTTTTGTGTTCATTTTCACAATTCAACCCTTTATTCTAACTGCATGAAAGAAGCTTAACCTGTCAGATTTTACCACAGAATGGCAATTCTGAATTTTCCCACCCTTTACTAAAATCCACAAGTCTGTAAAACACCAGTATTTTTAGTTGCTATCACAGACATACAACAAGTAACTCAACTATTTAAAATCTGAAGGAATCTGTGGTAACTGTCAGTTATCGCTGTGGAGTGGTATTTAGAAAATGACAACTTTTGAAATAGATTTCTCTATTAATCATATACACAATTGCTTAATTATTAACTGAACACCAAAAGGTAGGGCAACATCTGAATTTGATTAACTGTTACACATAAAACTGTCTATTTTAAATATAATGATAAACGTTATTCTGTTTGTCCCTCTTCAAAGGCAAAGCAAAGAAAAATATGTTGCAGCTGAAGAAAAGTGGAACGAAATGTTTGCAATATTTTACACAGTAACATCTTGTTAGATATTATGATTTAACTCATCATTTTTTTGCACAGATTTCATCATGACAATATATGTTCAAGTATTTTATTTAGTTAAATTTTAGATCAAAAAAATGATATAAATATAAATAAAATTAGTGGTTTAAGTAACAGTTTTCCTGGGTTTACTTCATATGGAAGAAAACTTACTCCCTAGCATTTATTTTTCATAAATGATTATACCATTATTTTACAGGAAAAAAACCTACAATACCAAATATCTTCAAATTTCTGGTTTCATAAACAGAAGTGCCCTTCCCTTCTCTTCAATTCAGCATCAGGTGTCACATCTAGCTACCTGTAAGTACAAATTCAAGCACAACAAGACAGCTTGTTTTAGAACTTGCTCAGCATGCAGTTTGATTTCTACCACCCTTAATAGTCGTTCAAACATTTATTTTTATTGTCAAGGAGTAACAGTCTGACATGAGATATGTCATTTTAATTATTTCAGGAACTTTGAGGTCAGTTAGTCTAAAGAAACATGTCTTAATATTATAAAGGTGTAATTTCACCCAAAGAAGACCAAGGACACTTAAGACATGTGAATGTGATCTTTTCTCTCATGTAGCACATTGAGAAGACCCAATATCATCATATATAGTAGTAGCCTATCTAGTAGTTTAATTTGCTAGTGAGAAACAAAATTAGGCTGATTTTTAACTTTCATATTCATTACTTGGAAATAATGTTTGTCTTCCATATCACGTAGTATCATTTCCGATTCCTAGCTGGGTAAAATTCTTTAAAATGAATCAATGAAATCAGAAGAAAAATGGAACTATTAGACTGTGAAAAATAGTAATTACAGCTGAAAATATTAGCAGTTTTGGTAAGCCCACTTTCCACTCTGGATTTCATTCATTTCATGTGTTTCCTCTCACACAAATATACAGTTCAGCTTCACAGCTCAAAGTCTATGTAACATACAGATCTTTAAAATAGGAATTTAATAGAATCCAAATGATTCAAATAGATGTAAATGTGCCATTTCTTATTTTGTGTCATATACATTGACATGACATACAAAAATGTGTACACTAACAACTTTGTTGAAGGTTTTTTACATTTTCGCTTTTTCTTTAGGAAGTCCATCTTATCTGACATCTGGTAAGAAACAAAACCAACTACCAGTTTGGTTTTTTTTTTTGTTTTTTTTTTTTAAATTACTTTGCAATCCTTTTAAGAGGATAAAAACCTTTGGGAAATTTTTATATGCAAATAGAGCTCTCAGATTTAGCAAAAGATTTTATAAACAATAATATCTTCTTTTGTCACATTAGAAAATTTCAAATAATACTAGCAAACGAAACTTGTCTTTTATTATTTACATGTTTCTGTATGTAGTCTTTGCTGAGTCATCCAACACCGTGCTACCCTATCCTGCCACATAATTTTCAGCTTTTTTTAATCTTATCTTTTATATTACAGAGCTGCAAGCTACTTTCAGCCCACACAACTACAGAAACTTTGCAAACATTTCTGACAAATTTTACTTTCTATTTAAAATAGTGAAGGCTAAAACATCAGAAGAAGCAAGATTCTCAAATTTCCTCTAGAAACTTTAGCATTCTGAGACAACAGACTCTGAAATGAAGGAAAGGATCAAGACAATTTTTTTGTTTGTTTCTGCTTCTGACACACTGCTCTTCTACTACTCATTACAGGGAAGAAAGATAACAGAGTGTTTATGTTTAGCAGCTAGGAAAATGGTATCAAAGCCAAGCACAGTAAAATTAGATTTTAGATCCCATGTCAATATCAAAGAGAAAATATTTCATATCAAGTCCCTGCAATGATTGGTAACAAGAAAGTGATAACATTCAGAGATTTGCAGAGTTTACAGGGTATTGCTTTTCCTTCCTTAGCCAGATGCTGTCCTGTTTTTCTGTCTCTCTTTTCTGTTTGCTGCTGTTGTGACTTAATCCTTCCATAAATTTCCATTATGGAGTCTCAGCTTGAATTTATAAACCCTTGTATCTCCTTCTCAAACAAAACACTGTGTAATTTCATGGCTTATTCAAAATGCTGACATTTTCAACTATGAAATTAATTTTTGACAAATTTACATTCCTTTTTTATTATTTTATTTTATTTCATCTCTGAAATAAAAGCTATATGCAAGCAAATGGTGTTTGCACACACATAAAACTTTCTGTATATTACTAGCAACTTCTCATTGTTACACCAAGCACCTGGTACAAGACAAGAACTATCTTTATTTACAGTCCCAATGATTAACATATCTTTGGCAAATTTCTGCAAAAGATGCATGAAAGTGCATATGACCTGCTGCAACTTCTGGGACCTACTGTGCATAAAGCAGCAGAGCATACCTGGGAGCATCCTAAGCATGTAGCTCAAACAAAGCAGTCTGTATTCAATGAGGATAAAAGCATCGTGCCTATTTAGACAGGGGCCAGCCACATGCAGTGCCTTATGCTTGTGAAGGAGTAGCCTACCTCTCTTATATTCCATACTTAGATCAAGGCATTCTCCTTTGTCTGCCATTCTGCCCCTCATTTGATCTGTAAGTGTAACCAGGGATAAAATAAGCCCATAAAAATAAAAATCTCTTTGTGCCTTCAAAAAGCTACTACAAAAAAAAACTTATATAACTTAAACAAGATCTTCTATTCTCCATATGGGTGGACAATAACATGCTCAAAACCAGTGCCAGAAAATATGTAATTTACTTTTCATGCTTGCTGGTTATTTAAAAATGCAGTTGCAACCTCAAACTGGATAGGAAGATATGCTTCTTTACAACTCTGAATAACCACTGGTGGAAAAATCTCAGAGTCTGGAGGTCCACTTTGGGAAAATACACAAATCTTGAATGCATGTTCTTCCATCTGCACAATATTCAATGACAAGTTGGCAAAGTAAAGATGTCATTATTGAGAATGTGCTTTCCTGCGACATTCACATTGTCATAATAGAAAAGCAGTTCTTAGAAAAGCCTTTCATGAACATAATTGCTACCTACAAAACAGAAAAATAGAAAATTCTTTGCTTTCCTTTTCTCAATTTATTTTTTCTTGGTTCATAAAACGTCTGTTTGAAGCCATGCATTAGATCTAGCACACCTAGCCATCTACTGCATTTATGTGATTCTTGTTAACACATTTCAAAAAAGAACTTCATTGCCAGATGTATTTTTAATATTCTTAACTTTTGAACATGAGGGCTGGATCTTATATCGCTGTGCCAATGCACTCAGGATTTGGGACCTCTAAGTGCAGAACTTCCTATAATAAATGACAACCATAGTTATTTAGTCTCATAGTTAAAGCTGATGACTTTCACCTTTTCTAATAATAAAATTGCAACATCTTCAATAGAGAAACTCTCTCTGATTATGTGTTTGCATAGTTCTGAGAAAAACAAGACCTTGACCTTCCTGGGCCATCAGAATCATACTGTAATTCAAATGCTCAATTATTAATGTTATAGTGGGCAATAACATTCTGGCAGGATGCTCCAAATTAACTCAAAATTGACTGATACTTAATTTCTGATGTGAAAACCTGCAGCAAATTTGAGTCCCTTGCTAGGAAATGTTCCAAGAATTGTACTTGCATGTATTTTTGTGTTGGTAGTTTGTTATCTGGCACATACTCAGCCTGGGACAACCATTAGTCTCTCAAACAATCCCTTGGCCTGATTATGAAGTTTAAGACCACCCCCTGATTAAGTGGGACCCTCTTTGGAGACTAGGAGGATTTAATCATTCAGATTCTAGCCTTTTTGCACCACTTGGGCTCAATGCCAGCAAATATTGCCTAGCACTGTTTTAATTCTTATTGCAAATGTCACCACAGGGGCCAGATATCACAGTATATTGTTGCTTACAATATTATCAACAACAGAGTCATCTGTCACAGCTCCGGAATGTGCTTATCATTTTGTTCAACTGATTTATACTTCAGTGTAAACTGTTCAGTGTCTTCAACTATTTCTGTTCTTGTACATGGCCAGATTGCAAACAGCAGGGGAAAAAAAACCCTGTCATTCATAAGCAAGGATTTCTTTTCTTGGCTGAAAATTTCACACAGAGAGAGGTCTCTAGTTTGTATGTTAGTAAATGTATTTACAGCTGAGACACCATAACAAAATGGACTGCCAGTTATAAGAATAAGTTTGCACATGACTGAACATGTCCAACCCACTTGCATTCAAATTATTTAAAATGAATGGTCTAATTTCTGATATTCTTCATTCTGTACTTGTCATTCTGTGCATAAAAGTTCAGACCACTGTAAATTTGTATCAGCTGTTTTGATACCTAAGAAGTTTTTTTTTAGGGTTTTCTCTCTTATGACAGATATTTTTCAGAACAAGCTAGGAGCTGTTTACTGATTAACTATTGAACAAAAATTAATAAACAATAATGATGGTTGAATCTCCAAAGCTGTATGATTTGGCTCATAGGACCTCTCTCCTCTCTCTCCAAATAATAATTTGGAAGTGGTTGGCTACAAGTCAGGGATATCTATTTGGAGCTTCTCAGAAGCATCTTAATGAGTGGGGGAAGGGTTCCAGGCAATTGGATTTTTCCTTGGCATACTGTGACAGGGAGGCTAGAGAGCCTCAACAGCTTCTGGAAGATGTCAAAGCAAAAGTAAACTCGATGGTCTACTTCGTGATTACAATATTGGATGAGTTTTATGGAGTTTTCTCTCCTTATGCTAGACAACTTCCAAAACAACAAAGAAAACTCTTACCCTTTCTGCGTCTCAGACATTCAAACCAGAATTGCTTTCCCACACTATGTGTACAGTTTTTGTGAATATTTACATGGGAAGCTCCTCCAGGAAAAAGTTGAGCCTCAACAAGGTACAGCTGACTGACCTACACTAAGAGTACATACTGTAAACAACTCTGATATTATGTGATCTGACATGGAAGTTAAAGCTCATGTATTAGTTATTTAAACTGAGTAACTCATGCCTGACAAAGGGAAAATTTTGGTTTAAGAACAAAATTACAATCATCATTAAAAGTGTTAGCTCACTTTTTGTGTTTAACTTTTTTTTTTTGACCAAGATTTTAAGACATGATTTTCTAAGGATGTTTAAATATAACTTTGCATCAGAGGTACAATCAGTAAAATAATGTTAATTGTTGCCCTTCTCCATTTCTGCTGTGTAGACAGCAAAAGTGGAACCTCTTTCTCTTGCATGGATTTATAAATGAATGGCAAATGAAATCTGTTGTCAGTCACTGGATGGTGAAATTATCGACAGTCATACAAATTTTGTTTAACTGTATGTATAGTTCACTCTTAAGGAAAATGTGCTTTTTGGTTACACATTTTTTTTCATCACAGAAGATACTGCATTTATTAAGCAATTACTCTAACTGGAATAATTTCCTAACTGCAGAGGTGACACCCACATATTATTGTGATGAAAATACATTTCTTTATATCAGAAATGCTTAAATACAACCTAAAAAATCTGATTTTTATTTTGAAGCTTGGAATTTGTATCCATAGCTTCATAGGTCACACATTTCACATTAATTTAGTAATACCATTCTACATAATAATTTTGCACAATTTAATATATTCAGCAGGAATACTTTATTCAATATCCTTAGGTACCGAAAAGGAAAGTTCAGCAAGAATGCATCATGACTTTATATCAATCTTTTGTTCCTGGAAATAAAGTGATTGCAGTCCTTGTATATACACTAATATACTTAGGAATGAATATTTAACATTATCAAATGTGGTAAAATATTTGGGAAGGAGGTTAACAAGAACACAGTCACTGCTGTATGTTTTTCATGTGTAAAAAGTGACTGTACTTTAGACAGAAATTACCTTGAAACTTGATTCAGTAAATTCAGTTACATTTTTAAATTCTAACTCAGAACATTTAACTCTTACAAGAATAGGTGTCCATATATAAATAAAAGCAGTGTTGTTGCAGTGCAAAAGTATGTACTAAGCTCCAATCTTCCTGCCAGGCAAGTCTGACCAGTTTTTCTGTATTCTTTGAACGTGATCAGAAGTAATCCTTCTGTAATACACACTTGTAAAGCAAGAGATGATTTGTCTTATTATAATGGTCTTCTACATAATTGGCGCAAAAAAATGCATTCCGAAGAACACTTCTACATAAGATAGAATGTTTTCTTACTAGATTGTGTATGCAAGTGTGCATGCACATTCAAATACACTTTGAACACATATTCCTAGCCACAGAAAAGAAATTTCAGCCCTTACTAAAATAAACAGAACTTGTCTATAAATATAAAAGGCCACAAATTCAACTGCAGAAAGATTTATGTCTTAGTTTGACAGAACACATAGAATGTGACTTCTGATTTAATGAATCAAGGGCCCATAACTTCAAGAGGTTATAATTCTCTCATTAAAGTGAAAGACTAGAACCATAAGTGTGGCTGAAGCACCCTTACACTGCCATGAAAAAAACAAGGAAAATCCCTTTTATTCTTCTGGTCCTGAAACCTTTCTAGTTTGGTTTACTCCCTTCTCCGTTAAGGCCAACAGTTAGACTGCTCAAACAAATACATTTCTATGGGACAGGAAATTTTCAGATTTGTGACTGCACAAGTCAGTGGAGGAAGAGAAACAAAGGAGTTGCTGTGATCAACCTAGGTCACTTGAGGAGCTTTCCATGATGTCTTTGGGCTAATTTAACTTCACAATTGCTTCACCATGCTTAAGAGTGCAAAGCAGTCAACAGTGAGCAGGAACTAATTTCAAGTCAGTAGATACATTAGCCTATTGAACAGTGGAAGGATTATAAATGAACAAGAAAGACAACGGATTATCATTCATCTCAAAGTCATTCAACAAATAATTTGCTGTATGGTTTTCTCTCAGAAATATTAGCCAATGATACAGTCAAAACTTTAAAAAGCAATGCAACTGTTGTAGAGTATAAAAATTTCTAACTGCACACCCCTCCCCCAATAAAGAACGAGCAAATAAAAAATATTGGTTGAGAATTACTGCCTGGTATAGATATACAAATTAGGTTTGTAACACTGCCTGAAATTGTAGCATGCCATTATGAGTTATTTTGGACTGAAAAGTTTGAGCTTAAAATAAAGTAATGATAGTAAAAATAGCTATAGCCAGAGGGTAAAAAAGGAACTAAAGAGAACATAAAAATGTACTAGAAATAGGACAAAAAGATTTTATACTGATTTCATTAATTTTTTTCTTTCTCTTTGCAATTTGTATATATCCTTTAGCTGCCTTAATTATGTGTGTGCATGAATTTCTGATTATACTATACATGTCTGAGAAGAAAACTCAAATAAATAAACTTCCCACTTCTCCTGAGATCCTCAATGCTTATGAAAAGCAAACATTGAATTACACAATAAAAAGTAGTGTGATTTTCCAGTATCGATATTACTTCTTCTTTCATAATTCTGCAATTCTCTGAGTATATCCATTTCTAGCAAAATGAAGAGAGCCCAAGTGACTGACCTAAAGTGTCCTATTTTACCATTGTTTTGCTTTAGAGTTGTTTGTGTTGAAATACCACCATTCATTACATAATATTACTTAGTAATATTTTTTGGCACTCAGAGTAGTGATTAGCTGTCTATAGGCAGGATTCTAGAGAGAGCACCGAATACAGCCGCAAGATGATATAATGTAGAACTCATGTTCTGTCCCTGCAAAGATTTATACATCTGATGGCTCCATGCACTGCAAGTAAGCCCTGCTGATATCAGCTGAGCTATTCTCAAGATGATGAGTTACATGTGGTTTCGAATACTTGCAGGCTCATGGGCAATTATGAGAGAAAACAATTGGTACCTTGTGTCTCTAAAGCCCTAAACGCAACTTAAAGTAAGCAGTTTCAGTTTCAGAAGTTATCTCCACGGCTACATATGGTCTGCACATTTTCATGGCGTGGTTCAATATAACTTTTGATTTTAGATTACTGGACACTAGAGCATCAGAACCCAGAGGTTCCTAGAGTGTGTGGAAGACAACATCCTAACACAGCTGGTGAGCAAGCCAACCAGGGAAAGCACCCTGCTAA
>JAOQGH010000019.1:67103257-67114105 GCA_025769975.1 Gallinago jamesoni | reverse complement strand
GCAGATGTCACCTACCTTGATTTAAGCAAGGCATTTGACACTGTCTCCCATAACATCCTCATTAGAAAATTAAGGAAGTGTGGGCTAGATGAGAAGGCAATGAGGTGGATTGAGGCCTGGTTGTGTGACAGGACTCAGACAGTTGTCATTAATGGAGTAGGGTTGAGTTGGAGGCCTGTGACCAGTGGCATCCCCCAGGGGCCCAGTCCTGTTCAAGTCATTCAGCAATGACCTGGACGAGGGGACAGTGTGTATCCTCAGCAAGCTCACTGATGATACCAAACTGGGAGGGCTGGCTGACACTCCAGAGGGCTCTGCTGACATCCAACAGGACTTGAACAGGCTGGAGAGCTAAGTAGAGAAGAAACTAATGAGGTTCAATAAAGGCAAATATAAGGTCCTGCATGGCTGAGGAGGAGGAATCCCAGGCACCAATATAGGTTAGGGGTGGATCTTCTGGAAAGTAATACTGAAGTAAAAGATCTGGAAGTCCTGGTGGATGGCAGGGTCTCCATAAGACAGCAATGTGCCCTTGTTGCCAAGAGGGCCAATGGAATCCTGGGCTGTAGAGGGAGAAGTGCGGCCAGTAGGTCAAGGGAGGTCATTCTCCCCCCTCTACTCTACACTGGTGAGGCCACAATTGGAATACTGCATCCAGTTCTGGGCTCCCCAGTTCAAGAGGGACAGAGAACTAATGGAGAGAGTCTAATGTAGGGCAATGAAGATGATTAAGGGATCAGAGCACCTCCCTTACAAGGGAAGGTTGAGAGAGCTGGGGCTCTTTAGCCTCGAGAAGAGGAGAATGAGGGGAGACCTAATCTATGTTTACAAGTTCCTAAAGGGTGGGTTGAAGGATGATGGCGCCAGACTCTTTTCAGTGGTTTCCGGTGATAGGATGAGGGGCAATGGGCATAAGCTGGAACATAGGTAGTTCCACTCAAATATGAGGAAGATCTTCTTTATGGTGAGGGTGACAGAGCACTGGAATAGGCTGCCGAGAGAGGTAGTTAAGTCCCCTCTCTGGAGATTTTCAAGACCCACTTGGATGCAGTCTTGTGTGATGTACTCTAGGTAATCCTGCTTTAGCAGAGGAGTTGGACTAGATGATCTCTAGAGGTCCCTTCCAACTCTGTCAAATCTCTGAATTTTGCTTTCGTGACTTGCTTTCACTTCTCCATTTCATGTAGGGATTGCTTTCAGTTAAATCCCCCTTTAATAACAAGTCCAGTTAAGCATTCTCTTCACTCAGCAGCCCACGCTGTGCTGCCCTGACCTTCACAGTGCAGCAGGATGTCACAGATAAACCTCCTGAACTCACACTTCCCTTTCTGGTTACACCTATGTCTGACACTGGGCAATATGATTTGAATTGTTGTTACTCTACATAGGGTGCCTCATTGAAGCAAGAGGGAGAGAGTACCTTCATTTTACAATTTACAATTTTGGAGTGATCAGTGAAGATCTCCAGTGAAACTATGAAATATGTAGTCTCTTCTGTGAACAGTTTTTATCCTTTTTACTATAGGCAAGAACTTGGTTCTCCACTTCTGTGAAAAATGATATCAGCACAGTGGTTGCTGAATCTATGGGCTGTCTCTGGTGGATTTGCTGTTCATTTTTCAAAATGCAGTGTGGAACAGTGAATTTCGAACCTCTAAAAAGTCAGTCTGTAATTTAAAGCTACTCTTTGAAATATGCAAGGATTGAGCATATCCTGCAAATACGATGGATAAGTTAAAAAAACTTGGGGGCTGTCTCCTAAGTCATGGGATTCTGGACACATGAAGAAAGAGAAATTGTTTAGCGACAGATAAAGGTAAAGCTACTTAAAAAAAATGGCCATGTTTTGAAGTATCTGATCTTTAATGCTTAAAGATTATGAGATTGCAGATTGTATCTCTTCAGTGTTTCCTCTGTAACAGCTTTTTTTTTTCTTTTTTTTTTTTTTTCCACTTCAGCTGAAAGACCTGGGTGGCTCTGGTGAATTAAATGATTGTCTAAGACAAGACAGTAGGTTAAACTAGGTCTCTTTTCCTCATCTCTGCTACAAGCTAAGAGCACACACATGAACTGATACCACAGTCCAGCTAATGCTCAATGACTTCTGAAGCAATGACAACTTGATCAAGTGAGTCTGCACTCCGAAGGGTTTTTCTTAAACAAGTCAACAGGTCCTCCTCTGTTATACAGTAGAAGTAATGAGAAAATTTCTATTTAGAAGTCTAATGAGTTTCAAGTCCAAAGTGTTTTGAGGGCCTTCATTTCCATTCTTTTGGATTTCTTATTTTTACTGAACCTTCTTTAATGCTTGTTGCTACAGAGGCAGTAGTAATAATTAATGTAAAAGCTTAGTGTCATATATAACTGTGCTATGCTTAGCACACTCTAACAAACAGTACCTCTTTGCTTTCTAAGACTTCTCAGCACCCCACCTGCTAAAGTGGTAGAGTCTCATGGTACCTGGGTAAACAAGGACATGTCTGCATTACTAACTGCATTGGGTCTGGCTGAGGTGGAGTTTATTTTCCCCTTATCAGCCCTCATAGTGCTTTGTATTGGTAGGTGGAAAAGTATTGATAATGCACCAGTGCTTTGGCTACTGCTGAGCAGCATTCACGCCGCATCAGGGCTGTCTCTCCAACATTCCCCCCTCATTGGTAGGCTGGGGGCAGGCAAGATCCTGGGAGGGGACATAGCCAGGACAGCTGACCCAAACTGACCAAAGGGATATTCTGTAGCACATGACATCTGCTCAGCTATAAAAGCTTAGAGAAAGGAGGAAGAAAGGGGTGCATTTGTCACTTATGATATTTGTCTTCTGCAGCAACTGCTACTTGTACTGAAGCCCTACTTCCTAGGAAGTGTCTGGACATTGCCTGCTCATGTGAACTAGAATGCAATCTTTTGCTTTCCTTTGCTTCCACACATGACCTTTGCTTTTGCTTTATTAAACTGCCTTTATTTTTAACCATATTTTTTTTCCTCCTTATTTTCTCCCCTCCCTGTCCTGCTCAGGAGGCAAGTGACCAAGCAGCTTGATGGGCACCTGGCATCCAGCCAAGGTCAACCCACCACACTAATTTTGCATCTAACATGGAGTCAGAATGAATTATTTGGAAGGAGAGATTAATTAACTCTTCTCCTAGATTAAACAAAATGTTCAAATTGGAGAACCTCCCAGAGTTGAAGTAAACATGTGAGGATGGAGAGGAAGAAAGCCAACAGTGCACTGCAATGAGGAAGAGCAAGAGGCTTTTAAAAATCTGCCTGCAGCAGATGATGAACTCAAATTGCAGTCCCAAAGATGGGTGTGAGGAGGTAACTTTCTGACTGTCCGCATGGAGGACAATTCAGGGAGTTATAGAGAGTTGCTCAGCTTTAAAGGCAGAATGGAGAAAGAACAATCCTTCTTCTCTCCTTTTTTCATCTGTGCAATGAGACTGAAAGCATAAGGTAGTTTTATTCTCAGGTTTTTATTTGCTTGTACTTATCCAGAAAACTTAATTTCTGTGCTAAAATTTCCCTCATCCAACTATGTTACCTTATTGTTCTAATGAAATTTGGTCTAGAGACTGAAAAACCTTTTTCTATGTGTTGGTGTTTTTGCTTCAAAGAAAAATTGTAGTAGCTCCATCTCAAGGTTCTGAGATCTTGTCATAAAAATGGTTTAAACCCATTTCTTGGGGAAAGGTACTTGTTCTCTCCAATAGGTAAGAGTGGTATTAACAACTATATTTAACAGGTAAACATGTGCCAAAGAATTAGATTGTCGTTCATAGTTGATGCCATAGTTCATTATATTTATAAAAGACGTTCTGTTACAATTACTGTACTTATAAAAAGCCAAAAAGTTTAAGCAGAAGGATTTCTTTGTGTTCATAAATTACAAATAAATTAACAACGAAGAATCAGACATTATTAGAAAACAACAAAATTACTGCATTACTGATATAGTTACCTTGTATTTGAAGGAAATATATGAGAGTATTAACAATTATGAAAGGCAAATAACTATGTTCTTTGAAAATCTTATTCTTAGGGCTAGCAGCAGGTTGACCAGCTATAGTTTTGGTCTTCCTCAGCCTATTTTTTGTAGAGTATTCATGCAAGGCATGAGATTTTTCATGTTGAAGTAAAGATACTTCTGAATCCTCTCCTTCATAATTGATTTAGGGAAAAAAAAGGTCTGGATGCACTGCACAGGAATATAAGCTGATAAGTCTCTTACAGTGGGAGGGACTTGGGTCCTCCAGTCCCTGCTTTGTGGTCCATCGACTTGATAGGTGTGGGAAGTGAGGTGGCCAGTGAAGACTGAGGCAAAAAAAATCTTGAGCAGCTCAAGATTTTCTCCTCATCAGTTTACCAGTTGTGTTAATCAGGGGAGGTATGCTTTCTTTCACCTTCTGGCTGACATACCTGTAGAAGCCTTTCTTATTATTTTTTGCACCCCTTGCCAAGTTCAGCACCAGACACACCTTGGCCTTCCTGATCCCATTCCATCACAACCAGACAGAGTCTCCAGACTGTTCCCAGGATACCTGTCCCTGCTTCATGGCTTAGACTCAGACAGCAACAAAAAACTATGTGGTAGGTGCTCTCTCAGCCCTCTCCTCCACCCCTCTACCCTGCCTCTGCCATGGCCATGAGGGCACAATTGGAAGAAAAGGGCAAAACTTGTGGGTTGAGAAAAAGGCAATTTAACAGAAAAGCCAACAAGAAAACAATAGCAGTAACATGGATAGAAGAACATACAAACATGATTACGACACCATCGCTTACCAACTGCACCTGGGACGCCAGGACGCCCCAGCCGACTCCCAGGCTTCAACTTCCTGCCCCATCCCCTGGCCAGCTCCCTGCTACACCCTGGGCATGGTTCAGTGTGACATGGAATACCCATGTCCCTGCTAGATCCTGAGGAGAATTAATCCTATCCCCTCTGGAACCAGGACACGCTGCCTGCACATTTTCTTCTTGCCCTTTAGTTTGATCAGCAGATCTTGACTCAGCCATGCTGGTGTCTTGCCTTGTTTTCCTAAGTTTTTACACCTAAGAATCAAGAGCTCTTGTGCTCTATGGAAAGTGTCCTTAAAGATTTGCCAGCTCTGTTCTGCTCCCTGTCCCTGAGGGCAGTATTCCCAGGGGTCCTACTGATTAACTGTAGTGTATGAAGGCTCGGACTCTGGTTGGTGATGCAACCAGAATCATTTATTATAACAAACAGGCAGTTTATATAGTATTACTGTATTTTCTTTCCCAACTGACATGCCCCTGCAACCCCCAACTGCCAGGTGAACAGAATTCCTCTCCATCAGCTGGGCCACCAGGCATTGTTTATGGGTTGTTAGGACTTGATCACACTTGATCACCTGCAGTCCCCTGACAGCTTCCTGCTTTTTCTATTCCTTCCGCTGGTCTCTGCTTCTTTCAGAATCCTGTTCATCCACATCTCCCACTTTTTTATTGAAAGTACAGAATAATGCTTGTATTAATATACATGTATATTGTATATAACATCCTAATGATTACATTGAACCTATACTATTAAAACTACTATAAACTATAAAACTACTATTAACTATATTGTTGAACCATAAAACTACTATTAACTATATTGTTAAGCTTATTGATTTCTATAACTCTCTTATGCTATGGCTGGTTTCTACATCTGCTTTCTCCAACATCATACTTTGCAAGGAAAATACAGTGTGCATTTGAGCATACATGACTTGATTTATGCTTTTGTAACACAGGGAAACAAATGTAGCAAACATAACAATCACTAACAGAACTATCAGGCCTAATAACATTAAAACCAATGATACTTTTGTGAACAGAAAAGATTCATTGCTTCGTTGTTTCTGATGGTTGTTCATGATGCTTGGCTTCTAGATATGGTTGAATGTATTGTCCTGGGATCCACTTGGGACCATTTCCTGTGGAAACACAAGCGTATCCTCACCCCCAAGTTATCAATGGCATGGGGCCTTCCCATTGTCCAGTGGCCATATCATGAATATGGACCACTGGCCATGATTTGAATGCTGGGAAAGCTCTGAAGTGTCAATTCACTCGTGTCATATTAGTGTTGTCTCTGTTTAGAAAATTTAAAACAAAAGTGGCTTTCCATAGTCATTCCTGTAGTGGAACTTTGTTTGATGGTCATGCTCAACAATCACCTGCTCTGTAGTGGAGTGTGGAATTCCAGTGATGTGGTGAATGCCCCATTCCTGTAAAAAAAGTTGTGTGGTTTTAGATACATATGCAGGGCCATTGTCTATCTTGATGGTTTCTGGTATACCCATAGCAGTGGTAGCTGCTAGCCAGTGTTGTCAGACATCTCAACTTTTTTCTCCTGTATGTGCAGTGGCAAAGATATAATTAGAAAAAGTAATAACAGTGACATATACATACTTTAGGTGACCAAATTCTCCAAAATGTGTGACATCTGTTTGTCAAATTTGCAATGGTGAGGTGCCACATAGGATAACTCCCAGTTGTGACAATGGGGCTATAGATTGGCATTCAGGGTATGTTAAGATAATATTACGTGCTTGGTCTGTGGTTAGCTGAAATGGCTTTTGTAGTGCCTTCCTGTTTTGGTGAAAAAAGTTATGTGAGAGCTGTGCTTGGTGCAATAATTGCAGTGTGGTGAGGGCAACTGTGCCTTTATCAGCAGCACAGTTGCCCTTAGCTAGGGGGTCTGACAGAGAGGTGTGTGACCATATATGTGTGATTTAATAGGGTAATTTACGATAGAAAATATATTGTCTGAATAACTCTGGGTTGTTGGCTTCCTTTAGGAAAGCACCTTCTATACACTGAACAATTCCTGTAACACATAAAGAATCAGTTATGATATTGAGATTTACATCAAAAAAAAAGCTGAAAAGCACACGTGACAGCTGCAAGCTCAACATCTCGGGGCAAACCATCGACACATTTCATATCTTGTTTCCTAAGAATTTTTGGAGATCATTCAGAGTTTTTATTTATAACGCCAGCTTCACTGCTTGTGGCTGGATGGTGTGAGTTGTAATTGTCCATTGAATTAAAGAAAAAAGTTAAGTATGGCTTGAAGGTTTGCTTACCTAAGTATGATTTAGCGAATATAACTTGGCTGACCACAAACAGGGGCCTACCCCCTGCAGAGCTACGATAAGTAACAGGACAAGAAGGCACAGAAGTAGGTAACAATTGTGAGGCCAGAACAATGTTATCTTATCTCTGACAAATGGGGGGCTCCAAGAGGGAGGTAACATATGGTAATGAATTACTGGAAACTAAAGAATATATTAAGACTCCTTGCATGAATATGTATGTGTGGTGTGCATATATGTTGTTAAACTGACCCTGTCTGGCACACACATTTGGAAGAGCGATCCCCTGTGCATCCAGCGCTGCAATAAAGGATACCTGCTTAATAGTCATCCCAATTATTGAGTCCTGAGTCTTTCATGGCATCACTATCCTAGATATTTCCAGCGTGGTTCAAGTTGGACTTTTTCCTCAGCTATCTGCAAGCCTGCTCCTTAGACAGCAAGGAAACTTGGCAGATGACTGTCTGCAGATCTTTGTCTTTTTACAACTGGGCCAGTCGTTCTTGTACTAAGTCATGTAAATGCAGCAGTTTTTCCTTTTGAGCAGCACCCACAATGAATTGTGTTGATAATGCATCAGCTAAGAGACTCATTTTGTAAGTTGCTGTGCTGATATCTTGGCACACTTTTATCATATCAGTGACATAAGGGTTAACATTCTAAATTGTTTGCAATAGTTTACGACAGTCAGCATCAGAATTTTCAAACATTAATTGTTTCATAAGAATGTCACCAGCTGCTCGGTTACCTACTTGTCTCTCTACTGCATTTTGGAGCCAATCAAGGAATATTTTAAATAGTTTCTAAAGGTTTCTAAAGGAATATTCTAAATATTCTAAAGGAAATATTCTAAAGGAATATTTCCCCAGGCACTTGTGTGATAGCAGAAAAGGAAGCTTCTGGAGGACTCTATCATGTACCTGTCTTATCGCGTGCAGTACAATTTCTTTTACTTGCGCAAAACACTGTCTGTCCATCTGGGTTTGAGTGTCGGTAGTAGCGTGAGGCCCCTCACAGACAAGCTCATTCACACCAATATGACTTAAATTGCAAGTTATCCAATGCTTTAGCAGTTGCGAGATCATGGTACTCAGTCATGAATACAGCATATTGCATAGCTGACAAAATCATACTCAACAACAGTTTCCAATCATGAGGAGCCATAACATATCTGTCACAGATGGTCCCCAATAAGCTAAAGGTATATGCTGACTAAAGAGCATAATCCTTTACTGATTTTCTCAACTCTTTTACCACATCATAAAGTAGGTATTTCTAGCAGGGCTGCAGGTCATCTTTGGGAAGTCACAGGGGAAGGTTTTAGCCATTCTGTATCTTCCTGGTCTATAGCTTCTTTTCGACACTGTTCCAGATCACCATAATACACAGTCTGAGTCGACGCAACACCCCCAACGGCCCCCCTCAGCTCATCATCAGGGGGTACAGATTTGGCTGCTTTCCAAGATTCACAGGACCAGGGTCAAAAGGATGGTCTTTCCCAGGTTCTGATTTTTGCGCTGCAGCATTACAAGGAAGTGACAGCAGTAGAGCAGAGGAGCACTCTGGGTGTTCAGGGGAATCAGTTTTTTCCTCTTTTCTAATCTGCGGTAAGGCTTCTCATGCTTGATGCCAAACTGGTAAATGTTTGGCAGCTGCTGCATCTGTTCCTGTGGCCCTATCCCAAAGTTTAGTGCTTATCTTGTCTCACACACCCCTGACAAAGGTGCCAGTCTTGGGAAAGTCCAGGACCTTTTTTCATACCCAGTCAAAGAAAGTTACTAAAGAGAGGGTAGCTACAGATCAAGTTTTTAAAATATACTGTACATTTAAAAATTTATTTGCTACTCTTTCAGCAGTGCGTTTCCCTGCTCCTCTTTTGGCAGACTGTTTCCCCTAGTTTCTGATCGCTTACCTCTGTCCCACAAAAGGCAATGGGCTGGCAGTGAAGTCAGTCCTCGAGGCAATCCCTGGTTCTATTGTCTTTCAAGTCTCCTGATTAGTGCCCCACGTTGCGTGCCATTTGTAGCATAGGAAGGCATGGACCCCAGTCGGTGATGCAACCAGAATTATTTATTATAACAAACAGGCAGTTTATATAGTACTATTCTATCTTCTTTGTCAACCGACACACCCTTGCAACCCACAACTGCCAGGCGAGCAGAATTCCCCTCAATCAGTCTGGCCACCAGGCACTGTTTATGGGTTGTTAGGACTTGATCACGGGCCGTCCCCTGACAGCTTCCTGCTTCTTCTATTCCTTCTGCTGGTCTCTGCTTCTTCCACAATCCTGTTCACCCACAATCAACTTCTTTAACAGCTGGGATTTTGGTTTCCTAAAATTCAGGATCCTGACTTTATTCCTTGCTTGACCCATATCCCTCAGGACTGCAAACTCCATCAGTGCCTGATCACTGCAGCTCAGGCTGCCTTTAATCTTCAGCTCTCCAATTAGCTCACTTGCATTGGTAACCAGTATCAAATCCCCTCTGGTGGGGCTATCTATTTTCTAGCCTAACAAGTTATCCTCAATGCACTCCAGTAGTCACCTCGACTGCCTACTGATAAGCATACTACTTTTCCAGAAGATATTAATGGAATCACAGAATTGTCAGAGTTGGAAGGGACCTCTAGAGATCATGTACTCCAACTCCCCTGCTAAAGAAGGAATGCCTAGAGCACATCACACAAGACTGCATCCAGGCACACCTCTTAAAGATCTCCAGAGAAGGGGACTCCATGACCTCCCTGGGCAGCCTCTTCCAGGGCTCTGTCACTCTCATCGTAAGGAAGTTTTTCTTCGTATTTGAATGGAACTTCCCATGTTCCAGCTTGAGCCCGTTGCCCCTTGTCCTCTCACTGGAAATCACTGAAAAGAGTCTGGCTCCAACATCTTCGAACCTACCCTAAAAATACTTATAAACATAAATAAGATCTCCCCTCAGCCTTCACTTGTCCAGGTTAAAGAGTCACAACTCTTTGAGCCTTTCCTTGTAAGGGAGATGCTCCGATCCTTTAATCATCTTATTTGTCCTATACTGGACTCTCTCCATTAGTTCTCTGTCCCTCTTGAACTGGGGAGCCCAGAACTGGATGCAGTATTCCAGTTGTGGCCTCACCAGTGTAGAGTAGAGGGGGAGAATGACCACCCTCGACCTACTGGCCCCACTCTTTCCTATGCAGTCCAGGATTCCATTGGCCCTCTTGGCAACAAGGGCACATTGCTGGCTCATGGAAAGTGTGCTATCTACCAGGACTCCCAGATCCTTCTCCTCAGCAGTGCTTCCCAGAGGATTCATCCCTAACTTGTATTGGTGCCTGAGGTTCTTCGTCCCCAGGTGCAGGACTCTACATATGTCCTTGTTGAACCTCATTAGGTCCTTCTCTGCCCAGCTCTTCAGCCTGTTCAGGTCACACTGGACGGTCAGCCCTCTGGAGAGTCAGCCAGACCTCCTAATTTGGTTTCATCAGCAAACTTGCTGAGGATACACACTGTCCCCTCGTCCAGGTCATTGCTGAATGACTTGAACAGGACTGGGCCAAGTATTGACCCCTGAGGGATACCACTAGTCACAAGCCTCTAACTCGACCCTACTCCATTAATGACAACTGTCTGAGTCCTGTCACACAACCAGGCCTCAATCCACCTCATTGCTTTCTCATCTAGCCCACATTTCCTTAATTTTCTAATGAGGATGTTATGGGAGACAGTGTCAAATGCCTTGCTTAAATCAAGGTAGGTGACATCTGC
>JAOQGH010000019.1:67083291-67103157 GCA_025769975.1 Gallinago jamesoni | reverse complement strand
TTAGCAGGGTGCTTTCCCTGGTTGGCTTGCTCACCAGCTGTGTTAGGATGTTGTCTTCCACACACTCTAGGAACCTCCAGGACTGTTACCTCTCTCCTGTGTTGTTTTTCCAGAAGATATCTGGGAAGTTAAGTTCCCCACAAGAACAAGTATGAGTGATTATGAGAGCTCTGTTGGGTACTGATAGAATATTTCATCAGCTACTACATCCTGGTTTGGGGGTCTGTAATAAACTCCCACCATGATATCGGCCTTGTTGGCCTTCTCTTTGATTCTAACCCATAAACACTCTACCGTGTTATTTCCATTATTAAGTTCTATGCATTCAAATGTGTCTCTAACGTAGAGGGCCATCCCACAACCTCTCCTTCCTTGTGTATCCCTTCTGAAGTGTTTGTAGCCATCGATAACAGAAACTCCAGTTGTGTAGGTCTTCCCACCACGTTTCTGTGATGGCAACTAATATCGTAGTTTTCCTGTTGTACAACGGCCTCCAGGTCCTCATGTTTATTGCCCATGCTGTGTGCATTTGTGTAGAAGCACTTAAGCCTTCCTGACCATGCTTAGATTCTTCTGTAGTTGCTGACTTATCACTATCCCCGATGTCTTCACTACCATGTGGGTTACCATCCCCCATTTCTGAGACAACAGGTTGCAAGACCTTACTGTTGCTTTTACCAACCAGCACTGGTGATCTGCTCCCAGGCTCCTCTTTGGTCATCCTAGTCCCATCCCCATCCCCCTTCAAACCTAGTTTAAAGCCCTTTCAATGAGCCCTGCTAGCTCTTGCCCCAATATTCTTCTTCCCCTTTGCGTAAGGCATGCCCCTCCTGTTCCCAGCAGGCCTGGTGTCCTGTAGATCATCCCATGATCAAAGAAACCAAAGTTCTGCTGGTTACACCAGCCTCAGAGCCAGGAGTTAATCTGTTGTTTCTTCCTGTTTGTCTCATCAATGCCTGCAGGTAGTGGGATGGAGGAAAACACAACTTGTGCTCCTGATCCCTTAATCAGCCATCCAAGAGCCCTAAAGTCTCTCTTCATTGCCCTTGAACTACTGGTGGCCACCTCGTCGCTGCCTACTTGAAATACTCATGATGGATAGTAATCTGAGGGCTGGAGTAGGGTAAACAGATTTTTCTGTATATCGTTAATCCTGGCCCTGGGGAGGCAGTGGCAGACTTCTTTGTGGTATGTCTCCAGTCTGCAAATTGGACCTTCTGTTCCCCACAGAAGGGAGTCACTCCGTACAATTACCTTCCTTTTTCCTTTGTAGAGGAAGTCCTAAGGCATGGGGGTGGATGGCTAGCTCTGGGCAACTCACTGCACGGATTTTCATCAGCATCCTCATTTACTCGGTTCTCCATTTCCAAAGCTCCATACCTATTTTGCAAGTGTAACTGGGAAGGTTAGGGAGGCCGGGAAAGGGTGATTGAAGTTTACCAGCAAGACAAGAGCCTGCGAGCAGGAGTAAGAAGGTTTCATCAATAAGCTCTCCTTGATTATGTGGCCTGTAGGAGGCACCAACCACAAGCTTCCCTTTGCCTCAGTGTCTATTACCCATAAACTTTCAACCTGCTCAAGTATACTCTATAGCTCTTCACAGTCTATCCATTTGTTGATGTAGAGGGCAATGTCTCCACCCATTCTTCCTCACCTGTTGCTTCTTAGCAACCTGTTGCCATTGATAGCTGCAGTGACTTTCTGAGGGGAACAGAGAATTCCAAGCAGACTATTATGTAAATAGTACTGTAGAAGAACTGTAAAAGTTCTTGACAGGCAACTTCTTTGCTGGTTTTGACTTACCTTGTTCAACCATCAAAACACCACAAATCTGGAAAACATGTTGAGATCATTTCAGGCTTAATTCAAATTTAGTTACTTTTTCCTTGATAAAAATGTCTTAAAAACTTTGACTTCCCTTTGGAAAGTCTCATCAACTGCAATAGGACTGAAGTGTATGTATCCTGAAGCACTTTTTTTCTTTGAAGTCCAAAAGCCATGAAATTCCCACATAAATAACTGTAGGTACTCATAATTGCAGGAGTTCTATGACAAAATTCCCTAACCTTGCACATCAGCACTCTATTCTCATGTTTACATACTATACAACCCAAAATACCCTCAGGTAGCCATTCAGTAATTTACATTTTCCCTATTGAATTAACAGTTGCTGAAAGTTTGGAAACTTTCAGTTTGTGAAAAAAAAAACAAAACAAAACAACAAACAACAAGAAAACCCCACTGAAACCAACAACAAAAAAAAAAACCCAACCCAAAACAAAACCCGAAGTGTACTCATTTCACTGAATTTTTCATAACTCAAGAAAAGGATGTAGTTGATGTAGTTGTAGTTTAACAAGGAAATTAATTATTTATTTTATGGAACAGAGATGGGAGACATTCACAAATTGTAGTTGCAACTGTGAGAAACTGAATTACATGAAATACTGTTGTTAGACTAATGCCAGAAGTCAAACAGGTGGAACAATCACACTTGCATAAAGTTCTTTCTTCCCCTTAATTTTAGTCTAATTTTTCAAAAATTTTATTTTAGTGATAAGCTCCAATTCAGAGTTTGCAGTTGCCATTATTACAGCAATACTACGTCATAACATAGGAAAGAGTACTTATTACTAGTCCTGATCTGTTCAGTCCAAAAGTGCTTAGGGCTAAGGGTTCCTGGGGCTGAAGGGTCCTTTTTTAAATCCATTACACTATTACTCTTAGTCTGGATCATAGCTTACTTTTATAAGTTTAGTCTTAGTAATGACATGAGATTTCAGTGTATGCAAGTAGTTCTTATACTTTTACATGATCAATACAACACTTTTTAAGGTCTGATTTATCCAAAGTGTTAGATCTTGTTTCTAATAATAACACCACATAAAAGGTGTCTCAAATTGGAGGCTCAGAAGTGGAGAAGTCCAACATTAATCATCAGCTATGCACAAATAAAGATAATTTTCTTTATAATTCTGAGTACTCAGGGTGAAAAGTATTTTTTGGTGGCTCAAGACTGATTTGAAAAGTAGATAGAAAAATATCTGTAATTGCTTCAAATAACATGAACAAAGAAGAAAACGTAATCTCCTATGCTTAAATGAGAAATTACAATTCATATTCTACAATCAATACTCCACACTCTGTGACCCCACTATGAAAATGAGCTCAAAAAAAATTTCTATACATGTGTATTTCTGTTGTCACTAAAGCTAAAAGCTACATTATCTCCTATTTTTCACTTTTTCCATTCCATGGCAAAAGAAGAAAACATCTTAAACATGATACAGTGTTATCAAGCAAAGTATCTCCTTCTGTAACTAAATGACTCAGAAAGCGTCCCAGCAGTCAGACTGCTGCCCAGGCATACTTCAGCACATATGCAAAGGCAAAGACACAAGGTGAAGAAGCAAAGAGGAGTATAGGGCTCTTTTCCACACAGCAGCTTTATCACAGTTTTGTTTGAAGATGACAGGTGTCATACCATCTGCACTTTAAGATGGAAAAATCTTTGAGCTCATCCTCTGCACTTGGCAGGTTTTCAAATTTGCAATTTCCTGAAACATATAAATAATCTGTCAACAAAAGGCATCAGAAAGGTTGGACAGTGCTCTGAGCTATAATCCCAGAAATGAGAGAGGCAAGACATTGTCCTCACTGATATTATCCAAAGAAATGTTGTCAGGTACCTGAGGATAGAAAGGACCAAGGCGGACAACAACCAGTGCAGTTGGGAGAGGTGTGTGGAGGGAGCTCTGAAGAGCAGCAGGGAAAGGACACCATCAAAAGGTGAAGTCCTGCATTTCCTGCAGTCACTTCAAGCACAGGAAATTTGTGTTATGCATGCTAACTTCTGCTGACCTCCAGCCATTATGAGGCTGATTATAAAGATGTCTCATGTTTAAGCAGGACAAAGAAGAATTTATTTATTAAGAATGTATACTAAACAGTTTAAATAAATAACTATACATATATTTTATATAACAATAGATATATAAAAATATATATAGTTACATTTTGTATCTCTCTCTATAAAAATGTAACTATCTATATATAGATATAGAAACAAAAATATATATGTAGTTTTATATATATAAAGTGAGCCGTGCAATACTAAGTTTGCGCAGGAGTATTTGTCAAATGCTCTATAAATGAAACTGGTTTGGTAAATTGCCTATGAACGTCACCAAATGAATATGCTTTCCAGACAGTACTCAGTTACTTCACCTGTGAAAGAAAGAATATGAACTTCAATCAAACACTGTTAAATTATTGTTATTCCTGAAGCAGTTATTTTAATTTTACCATCTACAAAGTTGAAGTGCTTTAGTTAGCAACCATAGTTGTTTCACTAAGTGATGGCTCTCCCTGATAGACTTTCTTCTAGATAAAATAAACTTACAAGAAGAAAACTGGAATCTTCATTCATCCTTCCTTCTCTGTTCCACACATTTAATTAAAATGTTCACACAAAGTGTCCTGGTGTTTAAGCCATCATATCACATAAATAACGAATTTTGACATTGTTTCATAGAAAGTATTCTATTTATCTGTAAAGAATGTAAATAATCTTCATGTCAACCTGTTCCTAAAGCAATACATAACTAAGCAGTGCAACAATATAGCAGCTGGAAAGCAGAGTGCCAGCAGGAGGATGCAGTGCTTAGTTATTACCTGAATAAGTAACAAATTGTAATGAAAGATCATGTCAAGTTGATAAAATTGTTCCAAGCAAATTGTTTGTGTTAATGATGAATTGAAGTGCTAAACCGCTCTTTTGGAAAAGCGTTGAGATCCAAAGTGTATTGTGCAGTTTTAAAATAAGAAAAAGTACAATTTAGCCAATGTATAACAATTAAGACATATAAATATTGTGTGAAATTAATTTGCATTTTCCCATGTGGAAATATCAAATGGTTTTTGTTGTGGTGTGGGTTTTTTTGTTTAGTTTTTTGGTTTTGTATGTGATTTTTTTTTCTGGTTAGGGTTTTTGTTTGCTTGGCTGGTTTGGGAAATTTTTTTTGGGGGGGGGGGCGGTGTGTGGGTAGGTGGGTAAGTGGGGAGGGAACAAGCAAACAAAAACCCCAAAAAACCCAAACAAAAATACCTAATGACTGTTCTTATTATGCTAGTGAAGTAACTGCTGTAAGCAAGAAACAGTGTAAAAAGGTCTACGTATAATACACTTTAAACAGTTGATAGTGTGAATCAGTATGTTGGCTCTTTGCGTTGGTTTAGGTCAGTATTACAGACATTTGTAAGTGTTTAGTGTGTGTTATTGCTCTTATAGAAATTGATTTTAAATCAGTGGAACTCAGGGTTCTGGAAAGTTACCTCTGATTCCTCTCATCTGATTCAGTAGCAAAAATGTAATAGTACTTATGCCCTCAGGTTTCCTGATTTGGAAAGAGAAACTCTTCAAACACCTTCTTCCAGGACATACCTTGAAACATAAATGAAGCTGAGATGTTCAATTTCTTTCACGAGTGGAATCATAAATCTTTTATGTATCATGTATTATTGAGCTTATTGTAAAAAAATTTGATCTCCCTTACTGTCTTTCAGTTTGTTTTTAAACAAAGGCTTCTGAAACCTCTTAAAAAACCATTAATGTTGCTTAATCTTACACACTATTTCATTTTTCCCAGTTATATTACACACTACTTTCTGGCTTTCACAAAGATCTCCCAATAGGTAAATGTTACTGTATCTTTTGGGAGGTCTGGAATTTGAAACCTGTTAGAAAGTTTTGTTGGCTTGTCATACACTGTGGATCTTCTAGACTTCTGATATCAAACTAGAGTAGCCTTCTGCCAGAGTCTGTTTTGGAGACCTTCCTGCTCAAGAAGGAATAAGTTTGCAGCAATTGTACATGCAAGTTTTAGTACAGTCAAGATTTTAATGAAATATGTTTGTATGGAAAGGTGCATGACTGCAAATAGGCTCTGTTGCAAACTCCTAAACATTACCAGGAAGCGATCAATACAATTTTGGAAAGGTTCCTTAATCAGGAATTTAAATCACGGTACACACACCTCCTTAATATCACAGCACCTGGAAATAGCAGATGTTTTCAGCAGCTTGCTGAAGAAACAATAAAAAGGCCATAGCCTTTTTGAAAATTTGTGTTTTCTTTCAATGTCTTAACTACTTGCAGATGTAATCAAAAAAAACTTGCACTGAATTGAAATCTTTACAACTGAAAATGAAACTGCCAGATGGCCTTGTAATTGGATCTTCCTGTTTCTCTGAATTATCCTGGACCTTGGCAAATAAGGACAGGTGTTACAAACAGGTATAATTTTATTTGTTCTCAGTGTTGCTACCTAAATGTGACATGAACATGAAAACTCCTTCTACAGTTGGAGATGATGTCCAAATGAATACCAAACTGACCAATATTTTAGAAAAGACAATGAAAGCAACTTCTTTTATTTTTCCCTTGCCTTGCCTTGCCTTGTCTTGCCTTGCCTTGCCTTGCCTTGCCTTGCCTTGCCTTCCCTTCCCTTCCCTTCCCTCCCCTTCCCTTCCCTTCCCTCCAGCAGAAGGTTAATAAGCTCTTCGGCAAAGATGCTCCTGCCTTACTTTGTCAGGTGGACTAATACTCTCCCCTGAAATCTTATATTTTAAAGAGGACCATACAAACCAATGTCTTGCCAGCAACACTAGCCATACAGCCAGGTGTTGATCCACTGGAAGAACATATTCTGACTCAAGCCCTTCTCTCTTACTCTTGGGATCAAGGAAAACACTGCCCTGGACCTTGTCCCCTCCACTGCAGCTCCAGCAGGCTATGCTCATCCTAGGTCAATTCCAAGTCTCCTTGAACAGTATTACTCTGATACTTTGAATTGGTGACAAAAAGCAACAGTCATACAGTCAGAAATCCTTGGCAGTCCTTCTACAAATATCAGCAGTCTGGACCCTGGACCTGTACTAACTCCTCCAATAAGTCTTCCAGTCTGTGGATGGGTACCTCTATCCCCCACCAGGAGGGAGTTTCTAACTACCCCTGGTTTCCTCTTTGTCGAGTTGTTTCAAATCTATCAGTCAGTTGCAGCAAAACCAGAGGCTTCCCATGGCAAAACTTGCTCTTTATCTCCTCTTGCTAAGGTTCTGCTTCTGCTGTCCAGCTGAACATCTGTGGGTAGAAAAAGAGCTCTCTTGACTGTAGTGGTCAGATGTATTCAGTCTTCAATATGACACCTTGTTGTCCATGGTTCCCCTGTCAAATGAAATCTCTATCTTTTCCCTTCATTTCTGGACAAGGATCCTCACTAAGTGACACTATATGTGCTAGTGCTTTTGCTTTTTTGTTACCTTAGGATTTTTATTTCTCATTTTCAGTGTGCCAATACCCTTACTAGGCTCACTGAAAAATTTTGCATTTCAGAGTAGAGATATCTGACTGATAAATAATTCAGAACTGCAAATAGGAAGCCACTAAAGCAATCAGACATTTTTAAAATTAAATCTAACTTAATGCAGTGCAATGAATAAAGCATTTTAAATCTGCTTTTGACCTCAACAAGTAGAGCTAACTGGGTGGAGGGTATATGTGAAGTCCTGAGAAGAAATAAAACTTAAGCTATATCACTTCATTCCTTCTTGGCTTTATACATTGAATATTGTCTATGGTCGATCCCAATTCAACCTGAGTACCTTACTCAGCAATGGAAAGTTCAGGACCAAATAGGTATAATTCAAAATGTTCAGTATTTAATTTCCACTCTGAAGTAGAAACTTCATCCATAGTGCAAAGGTTAAAACTCTTCGCTAACCAAGATCGGAATCAATGTGACACAGAGAGTCATCAATTAAAAATGCCTATATCATAGTCAGCTACTACAAACATAGTAGGCAGTCAATTAATAAACCTTTTTAAACATTTTCTATATCTCTATAAGAAGCAACTGTGTAGGTACGTGAGTATAGCAGATGTCAATTTCTTGTATGTGGTAATTATTTTACCCATACTTCTAGAAGAGATCAGTTAGAGAGATTAATCTCTCTGGAGTGTAGAGATTTCTTGATCTCAGAATTTTTAAGACATACAAAAATTGCTCAGTATTATGTAGAACTCTGGTTCAGAAACATTGCAGCTGAAGCAGAGACCCGTAACACCTATAAATTATAAAAGTATTAATCAGCATATAATGAATATTACTCCGCCTTGAAAATGAATACAAGCTTACAAAAATAGTGCGGTTAACAACAGTAAGCATTTTGTAGCACCGTGATGGTGTAGTCAAATAGCATGTATAAGCATTTCACATAAGCTTGCAAGCTATATGATTATCAAAGGGGCAAATGGCGTACTTGCACTTGAAAGGCAACCAAGTAAAAAAATTGCCAGACAGGGGTTAAGATAAATAGAGGACACTGCAAACAGATGGGCCATCCTGGTGAATGCACTAGGAGGGTGACTAGCAAGACCAAAGTAAACAAGATAAGCAACAGTGAGAGCAAAGAACTCTCTCTGTCTGAGGGGAAATTGCATAAATGCATCAGATTTCAGTGAAGAAAGATAAGAAAAGAGAGAGGATAAACCCGCTCTGGCTCTGAATTCTATCCAACTGTTCTCTGATCAAGCAGACCAAGCATCACAATCTCCATGACCAAGTTATCAGCCCTAACTCCACAGCAGCTCATCTAGGTCATAAGTGTCAGACTAACAGATTTGTATCTCTATTGATGGTGACTGCTAAAGTGTAAAATTTAGCATGAGCTGTTCTGTTAATGAATCAATTTTAAAGTTTAAAATTGGACAGATTTGTAAGTCTCCTAAATAATCCCATCACAATAAACTCTGATCCTCTGATATATTATGATCAAACATATCAATATTCATATATATATACATTAAATCTATTTACACATTTATTGCATCATAATATTAGCACAGACAACACATTATTTCAGTGTTTTCTATGAATGAGAGGTATACTTCATGTATTGAATTCCCTATTGATACACTGTTAGTCTTTATTACACAGAGGTAAAATAAATGTCTTCAGAAGCATAATTATTTGAAACTGTAGGTATAATTTATTAAATGTACCTATAATAACTTCTTTCTAAAAATTTAGTGAAAGATGAGATGTTATGACAGCTGTCAGTCTCATGAGTGTCAAAACTATTAACCTTAAAAAGCGCTTCAAATACATAATAGTGCAATTTCTGAAGTATATCACAAGAAAATGAAAGTCAATTTTCTATCATATCTCATTTCCCAAGACCAAATTATGTATAAAAAGTATTTATAATAGCCCATAGAAGGCAAAATCTGATCATTTTGAAATAAGAGCTAATGTTTTCATCAGTTTGTATAGCTCTTTCTCCTAGTCAAAAAGGATGTAGAACCAGAAGACAATATATTTAGTGGAAGATAATAAAATAGTAGTTTTCTGGGAAAGATGAGTAATTTATTAGTGAAGGCCATAACAGGAAACAGGTTAAAGAAATCTTAAGCCTAAAAAGAAAATCTGTTTTCCAAGAGAAAAAGTAAATGTCTAAATATGTAATAGTTAAGTGTCATAGAATGTTAATTATTTCTTTTCAGGTGTACCAGAGTATGAACATTAAAAAGCTGTAGAAAGATTTTTTGCCCCCTTTTCTTCCCCTTAACATTTTGGCTTCCTCCAATTTCAAAAGCAAATGCTGTTTTTCCATAATTTTTTGCCATATGGTATGAAAATCAAAGTGTTTAAAGATAGTCATACAGAGGAAGTGCTATTATTAATAACATCTTTAAATTGGAAACAAAAAAAAAAAAACAACAAAAAAAAGTAACAAGAACCGATACCAGGGATTTTAGATTCAGATGCTTTTACACAACGCTTTTACCGTTGAGAATGCCTAACCATTCAGACAATTCGCAATGAGAAGCAGTGGGGTTTTCCATTATAGAACTTGTCAAATAAAAATAATTTCTGTTCAAATTAATTTCAGTTGAAAAATATCCATATACAACTGTATGTGAGTTGTGTGGATCACACTGTACGATCTGATGCTGCAGATGATCTTATACTTTAGGAATTTTCAGAGATTTGATGGCCATGAAGGTTTGGGGGTGTTATTTCCTGAACAGTGGAAGGGGTGTGCGTAACTTTGGGTTTACATAGTTGTTGTGTTCTTTCTGCTATGTGATGTTTCCTTTTTACGAAATGTTATCGGCTGGTGTCAGGAGGCATCTGTTTGGCTCTACCAGCCCTCTCCAAATCAGTGAAGCAACCAACATAAGACGCACAGTAAGACTTCAGGTCAGGAATCTACCTCTGCTTGTTGGGGCTTGGCTGAGCATTTCCCTCTGGATATCACTTCTTGTAAGGCAAGCATCCCAATGGAGCAGTGTGGTAATGGGAAAATGCTTCCTGGGGCTGTACAGGCTTCTTTGCAGTCAAGAGCTGTGAGAGAGTTATGTTGGCCCAGAAGCCAGAATTATCTGCAGCTCATGGGAAGAACTTGCAGCTCTGAAATACCACCAGCTATCAGCAGTCTGCTTAACAGAAAGCATGAAATATGGGAAATTTCCTTGCATTGCAGCTCTCTAGAAGAGCTGTATTGCCAGCACTTCTCCAAATACCCGGGTAGATACCACCTTCGGAAAACACATTTTAAGGGTTTAACTTTTTCTGTTCCAGTATTGGATAGGTGAATCTAATATTTTAATCATTTTTTTCTCCTAAATATTTTAATCTTTCCTTTCTCCTAAAAAAAAAAAAAAAAAAAAAAAAAAGAAAAGAAAAAAAGAAAATTTTCAACAGAAGAGTTTCCAGACAACTTGCATCTTACTTTCCACCCTGAAGGATGTAAGGAATAGCACATGGGAGAAAAAAAGAAAAATCTAGGGTCATATGTAACCACAAAATGGTTAATATTCTGCTTCCTGCTGATCACTAAAAGTAGTTCAAATAACTGATATGCCTAATTTTTATTTTTGCATTGTGGGGGCCGGGAGGGGGGGGAGCAATGGTGAAATTATTAAAAAGCTTTTTTTTAATTTATTTTTTTTTCCGCCGGTAAGCCATTTAAACACTGAATGCTGCCTGTAAACTACCTGAAAAAACAGAACAAGACTGCAATTGTAATTTGTTAAACCAGGTATTTGCAAGCAGAAATTTCATAGACTAGGGTAAGCTGTGACATCCATCTCTGTTTTGAAGTTATAAAAGGATAATACTATATTATGGTACATTTTGGGTACTGTAAGAACTCAGATTGTTCTATTCAGAATACAGAAATGGAGTAAGGTTTTGATTTTGCTTGCAAACTTATGTATTCTACCTTCTGATTTTTAAGTTCCTAGCCAAGTGACATAAATACGCTTGTGATATAATTATTTTGATTAGATAAATTACTACATAAAAAGTCATTGTCAAATAAGAAATTAAAATAAAAGGAGAATAGAAACATAAAATGTCACCTTTTAACATTTATTAAAAAAGAATAAATTACTCTTGTAGAATTAAGAATAGGTTTGCAAATTCAGACAACGTTTCATGAAACAATGTGGGAATTATTTTATAGACACACTAAACTTCTCTCCACCCAGCAAAAAATCCCTGAACCAATAAACACTACTGGAGACACATAAAATGAAGTTCTGAGAGAGAACTTGGTTTCAGGGTAGTCTTTATGATGTTATCATTTTCCATTTTAATGTTGATCTTGAAACAGCTTTTTAAGAGTTGCAAATACATGTGAGGCTGCACCATATGAAAAATGAGCTGTCACATGGATACAGAGCTCAGAATAATTTAAGATTTGTGAACTGGATTTTAACTTGGTATTTAAAATATTTCCACATAATCTCCCTATGACCTTATTTTAAACATAAAAGGAATTTACAAGTATTTTGATGTTTTGATCAAAGTTGATTTACTTTTTTCCGGAATGACACTTAGTTTCATTCCTGTCTATTTCAACCATCTTATAACTGGTTATGAGGAAGGTACGTATATGAAAGAAAATCCCCAGTAAAGCGCTATATAGCATAGAACTGTTAGCATACTTAACTGACTTAGCCCTAAGGAAACCAGTGTGTAATATTAATCAATGCATCAGAGAAATAATAAAAATATCTGAGGAAAAGATCTTACAAAACAGAAAAAGAGAGAAAAAAAATGCTCTTAAAAACGATTTTTGAAAAAAGTAGTATCTGTCCTTCCATATAATGACTCTTCTTTTTGCACTTGAAGTGAAAAGCATGTAGATAATTTCTGAGAATTGCATTAAATCAGGAGAAAGGAAGATAGGTTTGATTTTATTTCCTGGAATTCCATGCTGCCATGTTGTTTGGAGTACTGATAATTTCATATTGAAGTGACTATTATGAAACATCAAATAAGACTCACTGAGAAGTATATCAACTCCCCACCTTTTAAAATTTATAGTTTGTATTTTGCATGTCCTTTGTAAGGTATGCATATTCCTTTTTTTTTTTTTTTTAAGAAAAAAATGACAAAATTTATTCTGCCAAAATCCTAAGAAGTTTTTCAAAAGCCATATTCTATTTTATTTTCTTTGGTTTTCAACAAAATACAACAAACTGAAACTTTTTATCAGAATGTATGATTTGCACTGATAAGATTCAGTTTCCGGTTTTAGTACAAATTTGCAAAACTTGATTGAATGCAACAGCTTTGTGTCAAATTTTACAGTTTTGTCAAATAGCTAATGCTTCTGCTATCAACTTTCCAGCAGGAACATCTCAGCAGTCCCCTATTACAACTTTACACTAAAGCTTGCTTGATCACCAGGCCTGTACTTGTGAACATTGGAGTAATACTGACATGAAGATTGGTGCTATCATTTTCCAGCATGAAAATCTGACATGATAAGCTCCAATCAACATATGAGATAACATATGTTATTTGTTGAAATTCAGGAACCAGAACTCAAAAATGGTAGCTGAAATGCAAGCATTTTCTCTCTGAAGCGTTTATCTTTTCATATCACAACATTGTAAAGTAAAAAACAAAAACAAAAACAAAAACAAAAACAAAAAAAAACACAAGAGCAACAATTAATAACACGGAAGTGCTTTACAAACTCCAGGCTGTAGGCAGCAACTTCTCATGCTGAGATATTATTCCCATTTGTCTGTTGAGAGATAGTTTACAATTTCTCAGCTAGAACTGTGGTGAAGCATATGTGCTGCAAACCTGGCAGTGCTACAATCCATCCTCACAATATCTTCTAAGAGAAAGCACTCTGGAGTTGCCACATACTTAAGAAGTCTAACTGTTTGACTGTGTTTAAGTATTATAACAGCTCTACTAGAAGTTGATCCCTTGTTATAACAGCATCAATGTGTTAATGCAAACTGTAATGGAACTGTATAAGAAGTTACAAAGTTAATAACATAGGGGGAATTTGTCTGTCTTCTGTTTATGCCCTCTGCTGTACCTATGCAAACTGTACAGAAGGAGAAGAAATCACTCTGATAATGATTTGTTGCATTGTAACAGCCCAATTTGACTTTCAGAGTACAGGACAGGGAGAATGTGGGTTCAGAGCACATGCATGCACAGGACAGGAGCAGGATGTGTCTTACGATGAACACTGCAATAGTGCATTTGCCAGCTGGGCAAATCAAGGCACTTTTTACATCATATAAAGGAAGAAAGAAGTGAGGAGAAGAACCAAACAAGCCTCCCAATGCTATGTCCAAATGGCACTTCCCAGTTGCTGAGTCTTATTCCTTAAATCAAACTGATGATGTAGCAACATACTGTTGATGATTGCAAAAATTTAATATTGAAGCAAGGGCATAGAGAATGCTTGTTCAGCAGTTTTGTGGTGATCTATGGAGGAGGAAGGCAGTGTTGTGAGCCTCTGTTACTAAACACCCATGAACATTGCAGTTTTAGAGGCCTCAGAAGGAAAACCAAACAGCTATTGCTATCTTCCTTTACATTGTGCAGGATTTCATTGTTGATGTGATTTTAACAAGCCAATGTGACTGTAGGTCTGAGGTGTCCCTAGTGACTCATACTACCTATAGTTTCTAAGCTCTGAGAACATCTATATTGTTACCTGAGCCCATACAGTAGGAACATTTATATTATAAAATCAAACAAGACAGAAAGAAACAAACAAATTGATTTATTTTTTTGTACTCAACATATCTTCTCAGGGTGAAATGTTGGTTCATTTTTCTGAAGTAGAATTTAGCCATTTTCGTTCAAGAGATTTATCAACTGGTTATAATAATATGGTACTATTATTAATCAAATCATAACATAAAATCTGCATAATCTGCAGCTGTGCATGTTGAAATATGACCATCCTTCAGTAATTTCTGTTGGAATTGTTCAAATTCTTAACTAGTCTTTTGAACAATGTCATCAGAGAATCACTGCGTGGTTGAATAATTTAGTGTGGAAGGGGCCTCCAGACATCTCCACTGCTCAAAGCAACTCTAATTAGACCAGGTTGCTCAGTGCTGTGTCCATTTGAGTCTTGGACACCTCCAGCTATAGAGACTCCACAGCCCCTCTAGTGAGTCACTCCAGTATTTTATCACCTTTATTAAAAAAAGAAAAAAAATAATTTAAAAAACATACTCATCAGAATTTCTTATATTCAAGTTTATACACACTGACTATTGTCCTACTGCTATGTATTACCAGGAAGAGTTTGATTCAATTTTCTCTGTACCCTACCTCTGTACCCACTGCAGAGTGCAGTGAGGTCTTCCTTCCTCTTGCTTTCCCCATGTTGAATCAGCCCAGTGCCCTATGCCTCTCCCTGTATGTCCCATGCTCCAACCCTGACCACCAGGGAAACCCTCTACTGGACTCAGTCTTGTATGTCTGGTTCTGTCCTGTGCCAGGACCTCAAGCCTGGACTATCAGGGCAGTCTAGAGACTGCCAAACAGTAGGTCAGGATCCCTTCCCATTGGTGGTGCAGCCACAGGTGCTGGAGCTGTTTTGCTACCTGGGCACACTGCTGCGTCCTAGCCAGGGACCTCAGGCCCCCACGATATTTCTGCTGAGCTACTCTAAACCATCAGCCCCATCTTGTCCTGTTCAAAGGATGAGTTCAACCCTCTTCAGCACCTTTGCCTCCAATGGGCAGTTTCCCATGGGATCTTGCCAAGGAAGTCTTTGAGTAGGCCAAAAATCTGCTCTTCTAAGATTCAGAGTGGTTGCCTTTGTGAAATTCTGTTATTCATCTTGCTCCAAGGACCTAAAGCTCCAGAGTCTCACAGTCAAGGTTGCCCTCAAACTTCATGTCTTCAACCAGTTCTTCATTGCTTGTGAGTACCAGCGCCAACAGAACCACTTCCCTGGCTGATTCACCAATCACCTTCGTCAAGAATTTGCCCTCGGGTTGCTTGCACTTATGTGCTCTGCGTCACTGGTGCTGTTTTGTCCCCTGACCCATACACAAAAGCTCACCTTCCTCAGGTTGAAGTTCCATGCCGCTGAGCTACCCCTTTTCATAGATCAACCCCTCTCTGTCCCTGACAACCCCACCCTTCCTGAAGCACCTGTACCCTTGCACCAGAGTTCTTCAGGTGTGAGAGCTGTGCCACTGTGTCATTGTAATCCCTTTGAGGTCACAGCTTAGTTGCTCTGCACCCACTGTTGATGCCTCCTTCTTGTCCCCAGGACTGCTTGTGGGAACCGCCCTCTCACGTTTCCAGACCCCCCCTGATGAGGCCAGCAAGTTTGTTTGAAAACATCCCATATTGCCCCATATTGTCTGACATATCACAACCCTTTTCAGTAGCCCTTTTTGTGAGAAAAACTTTTCTAATTAGTAAGACAAGAGACTAAGCATAGATCAAAATGCCGAACTTTTAAGCCATCAGCCCAGTTCTAACATAACGTGTGTGCTTCCACATACATACTCTTACCAAGACTGAATCCTTCCTGCAAATAACCATATGCCTTAAGTGATGAGGATAAAACCTATTTATGCCTGGATTATTTTCAGACCCTAATATCCCTTTATAAAACTAATCCATGACATCCAGAGGTCTCTTTTCTATAAGCCATTTCCCTTTTGGAAAACTGACAGTAAGTGGACCTCCATGTCTCTATGCATTATTTGGTATTTTGATGTGATAACAACAGGAGAAAGATGATGGAAGAAAACCCAAGTATTTTGAATGCATTGTTTGTAATAAATAACTAACAGAATTTAATTTCTATTAAATAAATAGCTTACAAATGAAACTGTAGTGCTGCCTTTTCACAATCCTGAATTTTCAGCTGTTCTGTTTACCTGTATTCTAATACATTCCTCACAGGTGCTTATCTAAGATGCAGAAAATTAGTTTAATTTGCAGATCCCAGGTTAAAGTTGCTGGGCTGCTGGTTGGAAGTTACTCATTGATCAGTGCTATGAGTACATGTCCTAGATGTTATTAAGAAAAAATCAGAACAAAACAAAACAAAACAAAATGAAACCAAACCAGGAAAAACACACAGGACCTGCCTATCCCAAAAGGCGTAGAGAAAAGTTGCAACTATAACTGCAATTTACAATTACTAACAAGAAAATGTCACTTAGATTGTTTTTTCCTGAAGTTAAGAATTTAATCTAAAAAAATCTAAAAAATGTCAGGAGTTTTCTTAAATGCTTAGAATTTTTAAGTTAGACAAATTATCTGCTTCTGTTACCCGTAAGGGAAAAAAAGACACCTGTTGTTAGCTTGCTGGAGATTATTGTATGGAATGAAAGAGCATTTGGCATATTAGTCATAAGGGTCTTGTTGACATGTCATGTCTGTAGCAATACAAAAACTCACCTCCATGAAACACTATGAAATGTTACCTTCAAGGTCATTACATTAAGTTATATATAGTAAACAAGAAAAACATTGTTTTTTCCTAACAAAGTTATATTCTAGTAATTCTTAAGATATAACTGAAATAACAGATGAAATGTACAAGACAGCAAAAGTGAAAGATGATTCTTGTGGTAGGATTGGATTTCAGCATTACACACATTTTGGTTTCAGCAAACCTAGGGCACAAATAATGGTTTTTCAAAGATTTTTTTTGCATCCTAGTGGTTGCTTTTGGGCTAATATAAAACAAGTATGAGAGCTATGATTGAAATGTAATTAAAAACCTCAGAATGAGTTAAAAGTTTGCCTTATAATGAAATTTTACCACTGCTTAGACCCGCATTTTTTCCTATCTGTAGCAGGTATCTGCTTTTCAAATAAATGAAATGTGTAAGTTATATGCCAGATCCTTCAGCAGCAGCAAATATTTCAAGCTATTAATTGTTCTCCTATTCTAGATTTACAATTAGATAACTGGTATGCACAAGGCAAGGACCAATTTGCTAATTTCTGGTCCCAATAACAACTAAATGAACATTTCATAACAATACAACTGAAGATCTTGAGAAAAAAGCATCAAAGAATTTGTAGTTAAAAATGGAATTTTTTTTTTTTTTGAAAAACATTATCTCAGAGTTAGCAATACTTGAGAGAGAGACTACTGTTTCCAACTAGTAAATAAGTTTTGTTACCTAATCCGTGAGTATCCCAGACTGGAAAGAAAGCTTGTTTTTGCCTCATCTGTTTCAAAGATCAGTGACAACATTTCATTTGGAAAATTCCTACCTGAAATCTGGAATCTGCTATGAAGCAGAACAGAGCTCAATGATCCAGGACTATTTAATTATACACTCAAACCAAAGACCTTTTCGAAAAGCCAAGTGAATGGATTACTGAGAACACTTAGTACTCTTAATCAATACTGATTAACCTTTTCTTCCAAACCAAGATCATGCTGAGAAATCTGTTGAAAAAAAAAAAAAAGAACATATAGCTACATCCAATATAAATAGCTGCATTTAATTTAATTTAATTTAATTATAAAAATAATTACAGAATTACAGAATCCTCATGGTTGGAAGGGACCTCTGAAATCATTGAGTCCAACCGCAAAGAAAAAAAAACCCAAATCAAAAACCACAACTGAAAAAACCCACACAACCCAAACCAACACAGACACACACACCACACCCACCCACAGAGAGACAAAACCAACAGTCTTGGTCATCAGAGCATGACATGAAGTGCCATGTCTACACATTTCTTAAATACCTCCAGGGATGGTGACTCCACCACCTCCCTGGGCAGGCTGTTCCAGTGCCTGACCACTCACACAGTAAAGTAATTCTTCCTAATATCTAATCCGAACCTCCCCTGCCGCAACTTCAGACCATTTCCTCTGGTCCTGTTGTTATTCCCTTGGGAGAAGAGGCAAACACCTACCTCTCTACAACCTCCTTTCACCTAGTTATAGAGGGCAATGAGGTTCCCCCCTCAGCCTGCTCTTCTCCAAACTAAACATGCTCAGTTCCCTCAGCCCCACCTCATACACCTTGTTCTCTAGACCCCTCACCAGCTTGGTGGCTCTCCTCTGGACACGCTCCAGCACTTCAATGTCTTTCCTGTAGTGAGAGGCCCAAAACTGAACACAGTACTCGAGGTGAGGCCTCATCAGTGCCAAGTAGAGAGGAACCATGTCTACCCTACTCCTGATACAGGCCAGGATGCTGTTGGCTGCCTTGGCCATGTGGGTACACTGCTGGCTCATGTTAAGCCGGGTGTCCACTAACACTCCCAGGTCCTTTTCTGCTGGGCAGCTTTCCAGCCACTCTTCCTCAAGCATTGCCTGAGGTTGTTGTGACTGAAATGCAGGAGCCGGCACTTGGCCTTATTAAACCTCATCCCATTGACCTTGGCCCATTGATCCAGTCTGTCCAGATCCTTCTGTAGAGCCTTCTGACCCTCAAGCAGATCAACACTCCCACCTAGTTTGGTGTCATCTGCAAACTTACTGAGGGTCACTCAATCCCCTTATCTAGAGCATCAATAAAAATATTAAACAAGACTAGCCCCAAAACCAAGCCCTGAGGGACACCACTGGTGACTGGTTGCCAACTGGATTTTACCCCAAATGTGTAGCTAAGAAAATCCATTGATTGAACAAGATTTCTCAAATTTTGGCTTTATTTCAACTCAAGACATAATCTTCATAGTATTTCAATTAAAATAAACCTGCTTCCCTCTATTCCTCTGATGGTTTGTATATGGGGAGCCCATTCTGATAGCTAATGGCTTACTAAACTTCTCTGATTTGTTCTTCAAGAACACATGTGGGTTTCATATGGTCTCCCTAAAAGTGAGAAATTACCTTCTGTGTTTGAGTACAGATCTCATGTCTTGGAAAAATATCAGAAATGCAAACTAACCTCTACATAGTCAAAGAGAATGCAGAAATATTGTGTCCTTAACAAATGTAATTCTTTAAAAAAATAAAACAAATTATATCACTGACAAGAGTATAATAATCCAATCCTCCCAAATAATGATAAATACTATCATGGAGAACACAGACATACATATTAACTTCTTCTAATAATTATTAAAAAAGGAAAATAATTTTGCACCTAACCCGTGGTATGCAACATTTTAAACATCTAATTATATCTTCAGGGTTTTTTTTAGTAAGCATGTAAAAGGTAAGAGACTTTAATTTTTCTTTTTATAGTATAAAATATACAATAAATATTAATTTTAAATAATTTTTATAAATGCATTTGTAAGTCATATAAATTAATGTTCTGAAAGCTGAGATTTTACCTCAATTTATTACATATGCACAATAATCCTGCAATAAACGATAAGTTTCATAGAATTCTCATTGAAATAATTCTTAGCCAAAATCTTTTTTTAACAAGAATCTTAGACAAATACAACATACACAACTCTGTATTTATAAGACATACTCACCTTACAAGTAACACTTATAGAATCATAGAATCATAGAATCATAGAATCATCTGGGCCGGAAGGGACCTCCAAAGGCCATCTAGTCCGACCC
>JAOQGH010000019.1:67049898-67067237 GCA_025769975.1 Gallinago jamesoni | reverse complement strand
GCTATTAGATCTCCCTGGAGCCTCCTCTTCTCCAGGCTGAACAACCCCAGCTCCCTCAGCCTGTCCTCGTAGCAGAGATGCTCCAACCTCCTGAGCATTTTTATGGTCCTCCTCTGGACCCGTTCCATCAGGTCTATGTCCTTCTTATATTGAGGGCTCCAGACCTGCACACAGTACTCCAGAAGAGGTCTCACCAGAGCAGAGTAAAGCGGGAGAATCACTTCTCTGGACCTGCTGGCAATACTTCTTTCGATGCAGCCCAAGATGTGATTGGCCTTCTGGGCTGCAAGTGCACATTGCCTGCTCATGTCCAGCTTCTCGTCCATCAGCACCCCGAAGTCCCTTTCCTCAGGGCTGCTTTGTAATACCTCGTTGCCCAGTCTGTACTGATGGCGAGGATTGTTCCGGCCCAGGTGCACAACCTTGCACTTGCTCCCGTTGAACTTCATGTGGTTTACTTGAGCCCACTTCTCCAGTGTGTCCAGGTTCCTCTGGATGACATCCTGTCCCCCAGGTGTATCGACAGCACCACACATCTTGGTGTCATCTGCAAACTTGCTGATGTTGCTCTTAATACATACAGTTTCTGTTATTTCAGAATGTGTCTCTGATTTATCCCACCAACTCTGCCAATATTTTGGCTAAGTAATTAATTCAGTAGAATGCAATGTTTTTGGCTCATCACATAATGATAAAGTTTCTTACATAAAATTTTTCACAATTTCATAAAATACAGGAATGAAATGCAAAGGAAAAACATTTAATTTTGATTTAAGCCATCTGTTTTCAAAATCATTCTGACTATTTTTACAAGGAAATATAGAACTCTCTTTTGCTGTCTGCTCAGCTTTCTCTGAGGACTGCAGAACATCTGTATTTTTACTATCACAGAAAAAAAATAGAGGGTAAGGTTTTTAACAAGACAAAAAAAATTAAGAATCTAAGTATTTTCCAATTACTGTGGATAGCCTCTATCATAAAGACACAAGTATTGAAAATTATACTTATCAAAAATTATTTTTAATGTGTTAACATTCACTCTGAAAGGGCACTCATGGTCAGGATACATAAACAGAATTTGTGTGGATAGGTGTAACGTTTGACACAATTTGAACTTAAAGGGTAAGACAGCAGAGTATCAAGGAAACATATTTCTTAGCTTTCAACTGTAATAAAACTTTTAACACTCTTTAAATCCCTTTTGCTGCCTTTTACATATTTCTCCTTGGATAACTATCTTTCTGATTAAGAAACACTTCCCAAAAAGTTGAATTAATCTCAAAGTAAAACTCAAATGGAAAAAATTACAAAACTTTTTAATACAAAGAATTCTGATAGAGTTTTTTTTCTGATATATGATGAAGGACATAGCATACAAGACAACCTCCCTCATGAATAAATATAAATTAAAGCCATTTTTTCACCAGATATGTATTTAGCTTTCTACAACAATATTATTAAATGTATGAAGAGTATAAAATTTTATATAGCACCACAATAGTTTTAGAAAATGGAAGATTTTCTCCAGTATTGTAAAAGTTGTCATAGCTAGCCCATTGATGCAAATAATTCTTGATTTCTTTTTATGTACATATCACAGCTGAATTATTTTTAAAAATAATACCTTTATTTTCAAATTTCTGCATAATCTTATTTATTATTTAGAAATAATTTATATAAAATTTAATCTTTACTTCAATTTAATTAAAATTTTAAAACCTGTCATCATTGTATTTAAGTCCCGTGTCTATCCCAAGCAGCTATCACACTGTGTAGCTGTAACAGTCTCCTGCAGGTCCTTCTGGTGGCATTGCTTTGTCAGTGAAGCAGTAATCACGAATCACAGTATCATAGAATCGTTTAAGAGTTGGAAGAAACCTTAAAGATCATCAAGTTCCAATCCCCCTGTCATGGACAGGAACATTTTCCACTAGACCAGGTTGCTCAAAACCCCATCCAGCCTGGTCTTGAACACTTCTAGGGATGGGGCATCCACAGCTCCTCGGGGCAACCTGTTCCAGTGTCTCGCCACCCTCAAAGTAACAAATTTCTTTCTAGTATCTAATCTAAATCTCCCCTCTTTCAATTTAAAACCATTACCCCTCATCCTATCACCACATTCCCTGAAAAAGAGTGCCTCCCCATCCTTCCTGTAGGATCCCTTCAGATACTGGAAGGCTGCTATAAGGTCTTCTCTTCTCCAGGCTGAATTATCCAAACTCTCTCAAGCCTGTCTTCATAGGAGAGGCGCTCCATCCCTAGGATCATTTTTGTGGCCATCCACTGGATCCATTCCAACAGGTCTATGTCCTTTCTTTGTTGAGGACTCAAAAGCTGGACACAGTACTCCAGGTGGGGTCTCACAAGAGCAGAGTAGAGGGGCAGAATCACCTCCCTCAACCTGGTCTTCATGCTTCTTTTTTGATGCAGCCCAGGACATGGTTGGCTTTTTGGGCTGCCAGTGTGCATTACCAGCACTCATTGCATGCACCATGAAAGTGACCCCTCAACCAACTGGACAGCACCAAGCACAAAATAATGGTTACAGAGAGTCAGAAACATTCACCAGAGAAATAAGCCCATAGGAGACAAGGCAATAATCAAGTTCCTGTGGTTAGAAAGGCTTCAGGAAGTCTCTGAACAAACCTCCTGCACAGAGCACATTCAATTCAGAGTAGAAAACAGGGCCTTTGACTAGTCATGTATTGAAAACCTCTAAGGATAGAGGGTCCACAACCTGCCCCAATGCGTAACTAACTTTAAGGTGAATTTCTTCTTTTTTAAACTTAGCTCCATTCTACGTGATGATGCTATCTCCCATCCTGTACCACTGTGAAGAGTCCATTCCTCTCTCTTTGATTCTCTCCCTGTAGACACTGAGTTGCAGTTAGGGGTCTGGGAAATGTCTCTGCTCCTGTCCTGGCCCCACAGCTTCTCCTCACAGGGTGAGTGCTCCAGCCCTGCTGTCCCAGTGGCATCCCCTGAGCCCTTCTGGTTAGTCAATTTCTTTCCTTCACTAGGGAGTCCCAAGATATGCAGCAACAAAATCAGAAGCTTCAAAGTATCTAAGCCTTTAGATAATGATTTTGCCTAGGGCATTATTCTGTTTTCTTCTCTTCCTTTTATCTTCCCTTTCCTAGAATTCCTTTTGCCTTACTTTTTGTCAACTTTGTGACTTTTTTTTTTAAATTATTTTAGATATTACTAAATAATGCATAATATTTACAATGCTTTTTTTTTGTTTAAACTTCCTCTTCCAGCTGATATTTTCATAAATACTTTCTGTAGCACACAGACGTTGCTGAAAGCAAAAAAAAAAAACATTTATCCTAATAGTTAAATTTACATATTAATTCAGATTATATTTGCAGGGAAAAGCAAAATTCAGAAAGGAGAATCGGCATTTTGATTAGGGCATGCCAGGCTGACTATACCCTGCTTGTACATTTATAACATTTTTTTCTATAGAATACTGCAAATCCTGAGAGACATCATACTATAAACTTCATAATTTCCTCTGAAGAAAAGAAGTTTTAAAAGAAGGTCAGACACTTGCTGAAAACTATCATTGCTTTGTAAGTTTCAGGACACCAATGACATACTGTCAAACTCTTTTTATCCAAAGCATGACTCCTGTATAAATGCCAAACTATGTATGTTAAAAGTTAGCTGAAAATTTACTGTTATTTATGGTAATCTAATCTGTGTGGGAAGTTCCTGAATGACACCAGGCAAAACCTCTCATAAAACAAATCATGTGCAATGTTAGTGGCTTCCCGATGTTTGCAACTCATATATACAATAAAATACAGAACAGATAAATACATATTTTTGTGCCCGTGCATACACATATGTCTAAAGCTATAGCTATACCTATACTCATTATAATTTGGTTTTGTAAGACATATTCTTCCACTGCATTATGTATAAAATGGCTAATATAATAATTTGGCAGGGAAGACAGGTACCCCTGAGGCACCTAACAAATAACCTGGAAAGTGAAATAAAAGGCAAGAGTAGGCGATAATTAGCAAAGATGAGCAACTGAATTGCTCTAGTAAGTAGTTTTAACTCTGAGGAATATGTGATGTTTAAGAAAGGTAATCTGAAAATGGCTATTCAATGAAAATCGAAGGGCTTCTTAAACAAAGCTGCAGGTTTGCCAGCAATGGAAAAATAGTGTTGGAGAACAAAGCATCATTTGCAGAGGCAGCTGCATTGCGTAATGTAGAAGTAACTGAGTAGTATTCCAGTAGGATAGAAAGCAGGACTGGTATTGCCGGAAGTCTTCTACTACATCTCAGATAGAAGCTTCTTTTCAGCTAGACCAAAATATACTCATTATCATGGTATCATTCGTACTCCTGGCAATTAATCTGGCACCTTTCATAGCACAATTTGGAAGCACAAATTGTTGTGGACCAGGTTCAAAGTCCATTTTAGTCAATAGAACTAACTGGAATTTATTTCAGTAAGATCTTTAATAGGGAAATCGGAAGTTTTCCATAAAAAAATAATTTAACAACTAAATGTTACATCACTTGGCATGTCTATATCAGCTGTTAAGTACAATTTGTGCTAAAAGATCATTTAATTTCATTCACAAAAAAAATCCACAGTGGCTATCTCTGCATGACTTTTTATGCTATCTGTTAAATCATGTTACTGAAATACAAAAGTGGACTAATCTGTATGAGATCAGAAAGCACTATCTTGTCTTATAGGAGTGTCTGCAGAATTTAAACAGTGTATTTCAAAGAAGACATCATTTTAATACAGTATCAGTAAGAGAGTGCAGGAAAAGAGAGGAAGTATTACAAGTAATAGAATTCCATATAACAAATATCTTTATACTTGCATAATAAGAAATTCAGGCTATTAAATTGTTATGTGAAGAGGCTTTTATTGTGGTTGGTTTTTGTTTGGTTGTTGTTTGGGTTTTTTTTTAAGGAGAGTATATATCCTCAAGAATATTCTGTTCTTGACAGTGGTTAAAAATCAAAAATTATCTTAACGTTTTGAATAGGTGTGCCAGCACCATTTAATGTTTATGTAGTATCAAATTTCTAGGTAGTAGGTCACATTTCAGTCATTTTGAGAAAATCTCCATAAAAGACATACTGCAATCTGGAAAACAAACATGTTTGAATAATTTAGCAGCTACATATAGGCCTATGAAATATTAAAGGGACAACAAACTATGGGGAATTTAACAGATCATGGCTTCATTCAGACTTCTGTATGCCAGTTTACAGAATTTAAGTGGAATCTCTTACACTAAGGGATGTAGAACCAAATGATCATGGTATAGCTGAGGTTGGAGAGACCGCTAGAGATCATCTAGTCCAACCCTTCCTTCTCAAAATGGTGTCCCTCCAGGGTCCATACTGGGTGAAATGTTTTTTAATATCTTCATGAGCAACACAGGCAGTGGGATTGAGTGCACTGTCAGCAAGTTTGCAGATGACACCAAATGAGTGGTGTAGTTGATTTGCTAGAGGGAAGGAACACCATCCAGAGGGACCTTGACAGGCTTCAGGAGTGGGCCTGTGCGAACCTCATGGAGTTTAAAAGGGCCAAATGCACCTGGGTTGGGACAATCACCAATATCAATACAGACTGGGGGATGAATAATTGAGAGCAATCCTGAGAAGAAGTACTTGGGGATACCAGTGAATGAAAAATTGTTACAAACTGGCAATGTGCGCTTGCAGCCCAGAAAGCCAATCATACCCTGGGCTGCACCAAAAGAAGCGTGGCCTAACAGGTTGAGGGAGGTGATTCTGCTCCTCTACTTTGCTATTGTAGCAGAGTCCTCCAACTGGAGGACTGTATCCAGCTCTGGAGTCCTTAGCACAGGAAAGACATGGACTTAGTAGGGTGGGTCCAGAGGAGGGCCATGAAAATAGTGGTCAGAGGTCTGGAACACATCTCCTAGCTAGAAAATCTGGGACAGTTGGGTTTGGTCAGCCTGAAGAACAGAAGGCTCTGGGGAGACCTTACTGAGACTTTTCAGTACTTAAACAGGACTTAAAGATGGAGAGAGACTTTTACCAAGGCCTGTAAAGACAGGACAAGGAGCAATGGTTTTAAACTGAAAAAAATATAGTTCTAGATTGTGTTTAAGGAAGAAATATTTTTATTTTGAGGGTCAAGAGACAATGGAAAAAGCTTTTCAGAGAAGTTGTGGATACTTCATCATTGGAAGTGTCCAAGTTAAGGTTGGACAGAATTTTAAGCAACCTGATCTAAGTGAAAAACACCCCCGCCCATGGCACAGGGTTTGAACAAAATGGTATTTATAGGTCTCTTCCAACCCAAACCATTCCACAATTCTATGATTCTAAAGCAGAGTTACCTAGAGTAGGTTGCTCAGGACTGTGGTCAGTTAGGTTTTCAATATCTCCAAGGATGGAGATTCCTTAACTTCTCAGGACAACTTTTTCCCATTTTTGACCATACTCATTGTAAAAAGACATTTTTCTTACTTTGAAATGGACTTTCTTATATTTCCTCTTGTCCTATCACTGAGCACCACTGAGAAGAGTCTGACTCTGTGTTCTTTACACCCTCCCATCAGGTATTTATACACGTGGCTACCTCTCTTCAGCACTCGTGGGTGCAACCCATCAGTTCCCTTGCATTTGGCTATGTCCAGTTTGTTTAAATGTTCTCAGTCTGATCCTCCTCCACCAAGGGTAAGTCTTTTTCACTCCAGACCTCCCCTCTGGTCTAAATGGTCTGGGATTCCTGAGGAATGATCTTAACAGTAAAGAACAAGGTGAAGACTTTTCTGTATCCTTTGCATACAGGTCCCCTGAGCCATTCAGTGGTAGACTCAAATATTCCCTACCTTTGCTATTGCTGTTGTACTTAAATAAGCCCTCCTTATTGCCCTTCACATCCCAAGGCTGCCCCTAACTTGTATATCCTTATTTCACTTTCCTTTTTCACAACAATGTTGACCTTTCAGATTTTTTGTAGGTTGTGAACCATTTTCAGAGGCACAGTAACAACTAAGTCTCTCTTCATCATTGTAACACTTAATGCATATCAACTGGATTTTACATCTTACACGTCAAAGATCAGCCCTAGGCAGTCTTGGAAGATCTTTCTTCTCAAACTCTGAAAGGTAAAGAAACATGCATTTTTGTTAATTATAGCAGTAACTTTGCTTTATTTCTATTGTGCTTAAAAAACCTCACCAAAATGTTGGTATTCCCCTCTTCTGCTTGCTTTTTATATCACAATTCGTATACCTCTGGGCTAATTCACAGTGCAGGCCACTACCTTCATATAGCTGGGAAAATGTGTTTGTTTTTTTCTGAATGTTTATTTCAACAGGTTATTTCTCTGCTTCTCTATCTTTCACCTCCTAAATCAGGTAGGAAGTATGTCCTCATAGTCATCTGAAGTCATAAAGAATTAAAAAAAAGACTGCAAAATCATAATTTAAAGAGATTAAAGTTACAATCTCCAAAATTCAGAAGAAGAGCTTTCTGTCTTCTCTCCTGTCAAAACTGTGAGTTTTGAGGGAGAAGAGTTCTTTGCTTTTTAATCCCAGGAAAGGTGTAAAAATCATGGACAGAATATTGCAGTAATGCTTTGAGATTCTGAGTTTCCCACTAGAAGCGTACCTGATCATGAACCATAAATTGAATGTGGTGTGGGACACAATGTTTCCTACAACTTTATCCTAACAGCCATTCATCATTTTTCACTTGATCTGCTAGGAAGATGCTATACTTGTGCAAATGCAACTGCAGAATTCCATCACATAAATTCTATTTTTAAGGATGTAGTGCCATTTTATCAGAACTTAGACATTAGCTGTTTATTTTTGAATGGCTCTTAAAATAGAAAAGTTTTTTTAAAACTGGACTGATGAACTCCTAAAATCCTTATGCGAAGTTTAAAGTGAAAGCAACCTCATTTTGAAAACTGGGATTTATCTTCAAATTTCCAAATTATTTTTCCCCTCATGCAAATGAAGATATAAATAAACTTTTCTTTTTTTTTTTTTTAATTGAAAAACAAAACAAAAAAAAAACCAAACCCAAATCAGCCAACAACCTAGCCTTACAGTAGAAAAAAAATAATCCAGACATTAATACTTTATGGACTGGGAAACTCCAGCTGTGGAAAGGAAAATAGGAACATAAACATGTTTGTTAAAAAAAAAAAAATAATAAATAAATAATAAATTATAAATAATAATAATAAATAATAAATAAATAAATATCAATTAATTAATTAAATAAATAAATAATAAATAAATAAATAAACAATAAATAAATAATAAATTTCAAGCATATGCTTTGAGCGGAGTGAAATATCTCCTTCTGCAGATATTTGATTGTATGTTTTGCAGTGGTATATATAATATGAAAGCATATCATATATTTATGAGAAAATGTATGTCAGAGATGGAGGAAAGACAAGGGCATTGGCCTGAACTAAAAGATTGCCCAATAAGAAAAGTGAATGTGCAGTATAATTATGCTTGTTGTTCTGTATTTACCCAAAGGGATAATTTTTTGTAGCAGAGCTTTGACTTAGCATACAGGTAATAAACATCTGCAGACCATTTCTTTAAATTTTATTTTTTTAAACTTTTCTAAATTAGTCTTGTGGGTATTATGAGTATTTAAGCCCAAAGCATTTAGCTGAGGCAACCCCTCAGGAAGACAAAACCAGATTCTATCTGAAATCAATAAAGCCAGAGGAAAATCAAGCAGTCATAGGCAAAAATAAAAGATGAAAGGTTAGACTAGACCCCATTTTTCTTCAAATTGATCTTGTGCATATTATCTCACAAGAAGCCACAATCCAAGATTAGTGTGACATCTTCTGCACTCTGCCACAGTTTTCCCTGTATTCCATATAATGAAATTTATCTAGAGAACTATTTAATCATTTATAATCTTCCTTTATATATATATGTATACACACACATATATAAAAATATATGTATATATGAAGCTGATATGACTTCAGGTCTCAGTTGCACCTCAAGTAACCAATTCGTTGTACTAGATAATGCAATACACAATTTACTGGTAATCAATAAATGAATGTGAAACTACTTACAACTTGATGCTGGCTTAAATTAAATACTTCCTCTTCATCAAATGACTTTTATCAAAGACTGTATTTTTCTTTACTGTCTCTTCAGCATTGTTTCTCTTGCTTTTCTTGCATAAATTGGGAGTTTAACTCAGGTTCAGGACTAAAAATACCAACCTCATATATAAGTTCCATTTATTTTTCTGTGACTATTACTAAAGTAAAATGAACTACTAGCTTTGTTAGTAAAACACTAGATGTTTTTCAGTCTGATTTAGTTCTGGTGTAAATGACAGCTTGTTTTGTTCAGGTGTTAGGATAAGGAAAGCTGTTAGTTAAGTCCCCTAGCATTAAAGAAATTTCATAGTCTGAAATTTCAAAAATGTGAAGTCCACATTTATGCATAAAAAACACACTTTAAAGTCTTAAGTCCAAACAAGTACACTTTTGAGTAAGTAAACATGAATCTAGGCTGAACAAGAGCTAGAATTTTCTGCAATTCAAAGTAACCAGGGTCACTTCAGGTCAAGCTAATGCATAAGGAGAATAGTACGTGGTTTTGCTTTAAGTTTTTTGGAGTGTTTCTAACAATAACCCATACACTCCCAAGCATTTGGTACAGGAAGTGTAAAACCAGTGTTTTTCGTCTGCCTGACCTTGCTGTTATTATCTTTGCCTCTGTAGTAATTTACTGCTTTTGACAGTCATGCATACAGGAAGCAGGAAGTGCTTGTCCTATCAAGACAGCTGCAGGGGTGACAGTCACATTCTAAAGTAAATTAATAATTTTCATTTATGATTTCATGCTTTCAATATTGAAATTTATTAGTTTTACATTTGATTTTTTTTTTTCTCTCAGAAAATAACTTGAAATAGCATTATGGGTCTATGTTAAAAAGATTGACTGAAGAAACATTTTTTGTCTCCAGCCTTTCGGTAGGTCATCACATCTGAATGAACACTGTATAAAGGTTTATGCAAGAACAACTTTCCTAAATGAGATGTGCAGAAGAGCTAGATTTTCATGATTTGAGCTATGTGAGGTAAATTAGTGCCAAGGCAGGTCAATGAACTCATAATTTGTTTAAATTAACACTACTACTAGCTGTGAAATTCTTTACTGGGAACTGAATGATGCTCACAAGAGTACAAAATTCTTCTTTATCTTTGAAAACATCAAAGCAAAAGATAATAATTATTTCCAGCCTAACCAGATGCAAGCTGAGATGCATACTATAAACAAGGGATAATACCAAGCACAACAGTGGCAACTGCATTATGCAAACCCAGTGTACTTTCATAGAAACACAGACAAATTCATTAAAATTATATTCTTGTTTCCAACAGGAAACAGAACATAATCATTAGCTTGGTAATGAACTGATGGCTAATTTTGGTGTTCTTTGAACTTTCTAGATAATAAATATACATGAACTCAGGATAACATTCTCTAAAACCATATGTATACCATGGTCTAATATTATATAAGCAGTCTTTATAACTATTTCAGGAGTGTTTGAAAAGTTATACAGGTATTAATCATATCTCACAATAAATATAAAGATATTGAAACATGCATCACAGAAGGTATCAAATCTAGAGCAAAGGAGGCAACTCAGGAATCTAAGTTTCCAAAAATTATGACTGATCCCTTGGAAAAATGTCCTCTTGTTATAATGAGTCAATAGCTGAAGAAGACTGAGAAAATAGAAACTGTGTTATTTCAGTGTTATTAACCTTCTTATTTCATATTCCAGAGTTCTGAACTGCTATGTGTTAATAACATTTTTGAAGTATTTGCGTAATTTTTTCTGCTTCTAGTGCTTTTCTTCCAGTTATGTTGTCTGTTTTTATAAAATATTCCTTACTCTATGGGTTAACTCCAGAAATCTTCCATTCTTTCAATCTTAATTGTTTATTTATATGTAAGATATTTAATGACTAGCAAAATGTTGATGGCCCTGCTGATATGATAGTTCATAACACACTGTTTCATAACTGTCATGTTATAGCCAACTTGCATCAATGTTTTTCACATGGAGAAAATCTGCCACTACATAAATTAATGCATCAAAATATATTGTGTCCAAATTGACTGTATTTATTCATTGCATGAATAATGAATAATAATGAATAATCAATAAGCCAACTTATGTTTACATGTTCTGCAAAGTGCTTAAAAAGTTTATATTTTAATTAAGTGATTTTGCATTTTTCACTGTTATAATGGCTAGAAATGAAGCAGGAAAAGAAAAATTAAAAAAAAAGAATAAAAGGGAAGGAAAATATTTTATAACTTCGTAAATACAAAATTCTCTTAGTGAGGTCGAATCATATTTAAAAAGGTTCTGAGGTAGAATTCAGGATGTACAAACAATGGCATCAGATGAAAAAGAAAGAAAGTTTAATGACAATTAACTGGATAATTCCTAATTCAATAGAATGGCCACATTCTGTTGCTCAGGATGAAAGCATTAACCACTGTGCCTTTAGTAATGATACTTATTAAATTCTGAAAAAAGCATTCCAAGAGAGGCTCAGATTCATTCTTCATTAATATGCAATGAACCTCATAAAAAACCAAAAACCAAAACAAATCCCCAAGACATTGCATATTATATAAAAGAAAAAAGCCAGTTAGAAAAGAGAAACTCTCACAAAAGTTTGCAACAGGAGTTCCAGGAGATACAAGCTGAGGGACAGAAATTAAAGCTATGTATCTGAAAATTATCCTTTCAAAAAAGTTCCATATGGTTTAATTATTTTTGGTTTTCACTTTATTGGTCACTAAATTTTGTTTGAATAAATTCCCTCCTCTAAAAAAAAACCCTAAAATACCTCCCCCCCTTAAAAAAACAAGAAAAAAACCCAATCAAAACCAAACCCAAAACTAGCAAAGAGTTAACTGACTACTTGTTCAGGATATTTTCTCAAATTGCTCAAACTACATCCAAGACAACATTATGGATATGGGTTCTAGCAAGTTACCAAAACCAGCATGGGCTACTCAAGCTTATTACCAGTAATAAGGCACAAACTGGTGAGACAATGGAAATAGAAAGATTATGAAAGAAACATGAACTGTGAGATGGGTTGAAAACTGGTTGAAGGACAGAGCTCAGAGGGTCATGATCAATGGCACAGAATCTAGTTGGAGGTCCGTAACAAGTAGTGTTCCCCAGGAGTCAGAATTGGGTCCAGTCCTCTTCAGTATATTCATCAATGACCTGGATGAAGAGATGGAATGTACTCTCAGCAAATTTGCTGATGATACAGTACTGGGAGGTCTGGCTGACATAACAGATGGCTGTGCCACCATGCAGTGAGACCTGGGCAAGCTGGAGAGCTGGGCAGACAGGAACATGACGAAATTCAACAAAGGCTAGTGTGTGCACCTGAGGAGAAATAACCCCAAGCACCAGTACACGTTGTGGGATGACCTGCTGGAGAGAAGGAGGAAAATGAGCCAGGAGTCCTGGTAGACAATAGGATGACCATGAGCCAGCAATGTGCCCTTGTGGCCAAGAAGACAAATGGCATCTTGGGGTGCATGAGGAAGTGTGGCCAGCAGGTCAAAAGAGGTTGTCCTTGCCCTTCTACTCTGCCCTGGTGAGACCCCATCTGGAGTTCTGTGTCCAGTTCTGTGTTCCCCAGTTCAAGAAGGACCGGGAACTGCTGGGTACAGCAGAGGGCTACAAAGAGAAGGTTAGTGGCCTGGAGCATCTCTCTTTTGAGGAGAGGCTGAGGAACGTGGGTCTTTTTAGTCTGGAGAATAGAAGGCTGAGGTGGAATCTGATCAACACTTATAAATACTTACAGAGAGGGTGTCAAGAGGATGGGACTGGTCTTTTTTCAGTGGTGTCCAGTGACAGGACAAGAGGAAATGGGCACAAACTTGAATATAAGAAGTTCCACCTAAACTTGATGAAGAACTTCTTTTCTTTGAGGGTGGCAGAGGGTGTAATGGGTTGCCTAGAGAGGCGTTAGAGCCTCTGTATCTGGACACATTCCTGTGCAACCTGTTCCAGGTGGAGATACTAGATAATTTCTAGAGGTCCCTTCCAACCCCACATCATTCTGTGATTCTGTGAAACAATTTTGCAATCTTCAGCTTTTATCATCAATGAAAGCTTGCAGAAGCAAAATGAATCCGTTTCCCAAAGTTAACTGTGTTGAGTGTTTGTGCAGCGTAGATTCTAATCTGTAGACAATGAAGAAAGAATGCAATTTCACGAGGTAGATGTAAACCTGTAATTTTGAACTATTTCCTTGACTGACAAGTTTTTAATTTACCATGAATTTAATTTTGACTGAAATAAAAACACAGGTAAATGCCTGATAATAGAAAAGAATAAAAGACTTCATGTTAATTTGTGAACTGCTATAAACACACATGAGCAGTTTAATTCAGTTGTATAACTATTATGCTAAAAACATGTATTATTTGCAAAATTGGACCTAAATTTTCACCTTAAAATCTGTATTTCTATAATAAATACCCTAGACATGCAAATAATGAAAAAGTCATCTTGATAGCAAAAGTAAACCATATTCCATGAAGGTATATAAAATGTTTCCAGCATGTCTTTTCTTTTTGCCATTGTAGAATATTTCATTAAATTTCACATTTCACTTCCCCCCCCCCCCAAGAGATAAACTTGATTGCATTTAATCCATAGAAAGTTTAAAAATGGAAAACCAAAGAATCCTAGAAAATAATGATATATCCAAAATTTATACTGTCATTATCATACAAAAGGGACTTTTGTCACCATATCCTCACTTGCAGTAGTCATTTGGTAACTGTAGGTTCCTATCTGTCTCTTCCACCTCCAATTTATTGAGTCCCAAGTTTGAAGAAAATCTCTTATTAGTTACCTCTGTGTAAGAGTTTTCTTTTGAAGTAGCACTAGTGAAATGGAATATGATAATACAGCTGACAAAATACTTCAATTCTTGTGTTTTGGTCTTCTTTGGTAAGTTGCCAGCCTGACAATACTTTGCATCGTTATGGATTTTACTAACATATGATTCAATGAAAGCAATAAACAGAATTGTTCAATAAAAGCATTAAACAGAATTATTTTTAATAAATACTCCCCGACAGCTCTTAACCTTTCTACTCCCTGATTCCATGTTATGTTGGGTTTTTTTTTTGAAGTACATCAGATTTGTCTGTTATGACTGGATTTACCCAAAATCTAGATTTATTTTTGCCCACTTTCTCTTTTCTCCATCTGTGTAATTATTGTTATCTTTTGACAGCCATCTTAAGATTTTCCAGAATCCTATGTCAAATTAAAGTTGTTGTTGACACCTTGACTACCATTTTTTCCAATGTAGGCACTACATACATTGCATAAGCATGTAACTCCTGCACTGTTCATTAGTTCTTCCTTTCCCCTCGAATTTAGAGCTTTATCTTTTATATTGGACTTTTATCATGAAATAAAACAATGTGGAGCTGTAACTGATCCTTTACCATCTCACAGACTGTAATAGCACACATGGAAGCTGCTGTAATGTTTTATCTTGCTATGTAGGGCAGACACTATATGAGTTTTCATTATGATACCACGTACATAAACCTTGCTAAACATACATAATACGAATGCATACAACTGGAAAAAGGGTGTAAATAAAATCTATTCTTAAAGCAAGAAAAAAGGAGTTGTAGCATCTTCAGCTCCGCACAATGTATCGAATCTGATATCCATGATTTGTAAAAAAGCAAACAGCAGTCATTGCTGAGAAAGAAAAACATCTGCATTGTTTCCAGGCCCTTTTAGTTCAGGAGCATTTTGCTCACAGAGGGAAATCGATTGTGCCACTGACCATGAGTAGTCAGGACATTTTAGAAGGAGAAAGCTAGATGGACAACTGATTTATTAATTCTGAATACCCTTTGAGTTCTATATAGACAACAGACAAATAGACTGTCAGGCAGACAGATAGACAAAGATACCCTAAATAAAGTTATTACTCAGGAGACTGTCAGTTCTGTTCAAGTCATGATGCAGCAGTATTGACGTGTAACATCATTGGCAAGCCAGGCTCTGTCAGATAATCACAGAAACCAAAGTCCCAATAAAGCAAGGCTAATTTTACATTTGTGATCAATGAGTCACACTGAAGCCTTCAGAAGTGGTCTTCTGTACTGAATGTCCAACAGTAGTTGGAGTGAAAAAAATTAATTCCTCCTGTTTGGTTACAAGGACTCCAGTGTGTGTTTACCAGGATCACTCTTTGACATGACCAGCAGCAAAACAGGTGGGATGACTCACTTTTAAAAGTGCTCGTGATCCAAAGTGATTATTAGGCTAATGCTTAGGTTACATGACAGATGTTGCTGATTCTATTTTCTACCCAAGTGATACTTTTCAGACAGGTTCTTCAGCAGAATTTTGATTGCATCTGCACTTTTATAAACTTAAGTCCCACATTATTTTGTCTTTTCACAGAGTACTTAGTGTCACATCTTAAATGCCAGTATTAAGGAGCTATATATCTAAAGTAAGACTGTAATAGTGATAAGTTACATTATGAGATAATAAATCCACACAAAAAGGGAACATTATCTTTCAGTTTGTATATCCAGGACATATTTGCAGTCTTTGCTGTCAGCTGTTATTACATGATTCATCCATTCCCACTGTAGTTTGCCAGAATACAGAGAAGCTTATTCACATCAGATGTTGATAATCATGTGCCTTAAACTGGATTAATGCTAAACAGTCATAAGGCACATTATTTGGTCTTGGAAGCCAGTTTATGTGGGAAAATAACATAAACAATAGCTAATAATATGACTACAAGAAAATGGCCATTTGCTTATCAAAATGTTAGCTCTTCATGAAAAATGTCCCTTATTTCCCATAATTATTTAAGCAATTTAAACTCCAAAATTAAAGATTCCATGTTTTTATTTCTACTCCAGGCCTTATTTATCTGCTTTTTCAATAAAGAGCTTGAAGTTTGTGTCAAATCTTCCAATTTGAGGAAATTCTGCTAAAAAAAAAAAAAAAAGAAGAATCAAAGGAGGAATAGAATATTTAGAATATTATGGAGAAAGATTAAATTCTTTGAAGGCCAAAGTATGAATGCAGTACTATTTCATTCAATCTTCTGTTCTACTTGTAATGTTTTATCAAAGCTGGGAAACTATAGGTTCAGTTAATATCTTTGGAATAGGGATCATAGAAAATAGTTTAGTGCAAAGACACCATTTAATTTATTTATAACAAAGTTTTAGAAGTCTAAATATATTATTTACTGAGAGTGCATTTTGGTGTATTTCAGAATGACGAAAATCATAAGGAAAGAAAGCTGTGTTATTTTTGTCTTTTGGTTACTTTATGGTAAATACATGTTATTCTTTAAGATGCGGTGAAATTCTTTTTTTTTTTTTTTTTTTTTTCATATAAAGGATGACCATGGCTATTTTCCTCTTGTTAGTACACTAACTGCCGTTTCTTTCCCCATTATCTCATTACAACTCTTTGATATTTGAAATAATCTTTTAGCTTTCTGCTTAAACAAATGGATTGTAAATTTGATATTCAGGCGGTACTTGATGCTTTTGTGAAACAGATTTACAGAGTTCAATCCATGCAAATCTGTGCAGCTTGTCTTCTCAGACACTGTACCATAACTGTAATTTTGTAATCACACTTGTGTAATTTTAGTAATATTTTTACCTTATGGTTACCTTGGCAATTTGAAGAAAATTCATTAAGACTATCGGAATATTTTTTGTTAAAATTTGAAATGGGTACTGCTAAGAAATCCAATGTAAAATGCAAGGTTTCTTTATAGTAAAATAAATCTGAAGCTATGTTACTGGACAACTAACTATTCCGTTGATCTGTTATAAAAATCTACTCCCTACCTCTATAATGACCTCATAATGATATGTACTCTAGGCTTATATGGACACACATTAAGGTTTTGATGGTAGATTAATGTAGAGTTTGTCAAACAGAATTCTTGAGCTCTGGTGTTTTAACAGCCCACATCAATGAGTCACACAGCTTCACCATACAATATGAGTGAGACACAAGATATTACCAATCAACACCAATAATTATAATAAATGTTCTTCTAAATAATTTCACTTTATGTTACACACAGAATCACACAGAATCTTAGTGGTTGGAAGGGACCTTTGAGATCATCGAGTCCAAACACATTAAAAAAAAAAAAACAAAACAAAAAACACACCACAAAAACAACAAACAAAAAAAAAACCCACACAAAAACAAACAAACAAACAA
>JAOQGH010000019.1:67016241-67041612 GCA_025769975.1 Gallinago jamesoni | reverse complement strand
GTTGGACTTGATGATCTCAAAGGTCCCTTCCAACCACTAAGATTCTGTGATTCTGTGATTCTGTGATTCTGTGATCTCCAAAGGTCCCTTCCAATGCCTATCATTCTGTGATTCTGTGACTCACCCACTTGCAACAGACATGGGCATATTAAGTTGGTGAGTTGCACAATTCTCCACTTACTATGTCACAAAGAATAATTGTTTTAGACTTTTGTATAGTAGAGATGGGGAAAAGTGGTTTGTTTAAACGGGCCTGGGTGAAAACAAGTCAAATAATCATAGTCAAAATGTGCTTGGTTTTGTTCCTGTCCAACCAGCTCTAGGTGAACCTGCTTTAGCAAGCAGGTTAGACTAGATGACCTCTGAAGGTCCCTTCCAGCTGCTACAATTGTCGTGATTTGATTTGGTTTAAGACTGTCATTTATTTTAAGATAAAATGAAGAAAGATGTAGAGTACATATATCACCTTTTGTAAAGAATATTTAAAACCTCCTGTATTTTCCACCCATGACACTGGAGGACATCTAACAGGATCATAAGAAATTCTTTCAAATTATTCTTGTTATTTTTTTCAATGTATCTTTAAGACTAACTTACCACATAAAGCCTTTCCATCTAGCTTTCCCACTGAACACCCAGGCAATGGGAGAAATTCCCTTTCTGAAATTCTCTTTAGAGTATTGTCTTCAAATTCATTCAGCCTATCTGCAGCACAGTTTGGCATACAAGTTTATCTCCACGGCTCTTGGCTCCACACTTACATCTATAAAAGAGCTACAAAAGATGATGGAGCTAAAATGTCCTAGCTAGTTCCAGACAATGCAACATGAAGCAACAACAAAAAGTTGCATAATGGGAAGTTCAGGTTGAACATTAGAAAGGATATCTTCATATTGAAAGTTGTACAGTGCAATGAGGTTACCAAAGAGGCTGTGACACGCTTGAGAAGCTTTCAGGTGTCAGTTGTATGAATGGCTGATTTAAACAGTATTGGCAATGTTGGTTGGATTGCATTTTACTTGACATATCTTAGACTTTTGTAGACAGCTGGTGTGGAGTTCCAGCAAAACTCTCACTTTGTTAAAAAGTGATACTAAATTTTCCAGTTCTTGAAAATCCCTGATTGGCACTTTCTTTTGCACAAAATAATATATTTTTATATACATTAATATAACATCGCTGTTAAGGATCGTTATATGAAGGACATTTCATCAAAGGCCAGTAGTCTTAACTCTGTGTTTAGATATCAGTAAAACAGAAATCACTCTCAAATTTACAGAACATAGAGCTATAATACAGACAAATCAGTACAAAGAAATTAAGAGTAAACTTATAATTACATTCAGAAAGTCCTAACTCAGCTTGTAAAGGACAGGCCTCATCATCTAGTCTCTAGGTTACTTTAGGGTTTTTTTTTTGTTTGTTTTTGGTTTTTTTTTTCTATTTTATGTGGTTAGTTGGTTTGATTGTTGGGTTTTGGTTTTGTTTTTTTCTTTAACATGTAATAATTATTCCGACTAGAATTTATATATAATCCCTGAATTGTCTAATATTTCCGCTTTAATCTCAAAGTTAAAAATATATTCTTTTCACCTCTTTTTTAAAAAAATAATTTCATAGTTATCTTATGAAAAGAATATGACTGTTGTGGATTATACATGAGCAAAGGACTGCACTGCAAAAATCTTTCAGTCTGAAGCTACAGTATATTGTGTTTGATTTTTTGTTGCTCTCCTCTGCTGCTGCCTGTCCTTTTCTGACAAAATCTTGAGCTTGTTTTATGGTCCCTTTACCTAACTCTCAGCATAATGATTCAAATATAAGTAATTTCAAAATGAAACTTTAGTTCTTTTATCACTCAAAAGTAATCTCAGTAATCTCAGAGCCATATGGTAAACTATGTCAAATTAAACAGAATAACATGATTTGAACATTTCAGAAAGATGTTTGTGTTTTCTGTGCACATACAAACTCTCTCTAGTCTCCCCTGGAACAACAAAACAAAAAATACGAATCCTCCACCTTTCCTGAAAGATGATTAATAACAAGTTTTGAGAAATCAGACTACAGATTGTTTTTAAAAATGGAAAGAGAAACCTATTTACTCCTAGGTGGAACACCTCAGCTCTTGTAAAAAAAAAAAAACAAACAAAAAACCCAAACAAACAAAACCCCCAAAAACCCCACTTTACCTGCATTCATTAAAGAATAAAGTAACTATTCAATGAAGGGAAAAGTTCAAACTGGGAGATGTCATTTCTCATGGTTGTAAACCTAAAATTACCTGAACATGAATTTACAATCCCTCAAATCACATGAATAACAGGCCCCAATAATGTCCCAAAATTTCAATACTAAATAAAATCTTGGTGAGAAATGTATTTGAAAGAGCTTCTTGGTTTAAACAGAACTCGGAATTAGGATGACTATCAAGCCTCTTCTCAATTTTCTTTTACATTTTATCGTCATTTGTATCACTGTGACATAACGCAGATAGTTCAGTAAGTAGCACAAGTCTGAAAGCAAATCCTGCGCCTCCTTATTCACTCAGAAGAGCTTTTGTGAGTCCTATCTTTTTAATCTTTGTACAATTTTTGTTTGATCTCCTAATCATTATCACCAGGGTATGGAAAGTGTTTTTTGCTACTCTTTAAATTGTGCTAAATGTGAATGTAAAAATAACATGACACAAATACAGAAGGAAAAATACAAAGTCAAATGAACAAGAAGGAACACAACGTACAACCCTAACAAAGATTTTAAAGGATGATAATTATCCTTTAATATGTGGTCAGTAACCTCCACAGGTATTATTATGTTGATTTGAATATATTAGAATAGAGCTCCTAACTTCCTATAGCTGTCATTACCAATTATCAGTTTCATAATGAGAGTTATTCCTTGTTAACAGTATTTGCACATTATTTGTCTGACTAGCTGCAAACCTGATCAAAAGCCCAGTGAGCTGACTCAGATTTAAGAGGAGTTCAACACAGACCCACTGCTAAATTCAACATTTTTGTCATGCTAGTATTCTGTCTTCTAAACCTAATTTATCTACTATTAAATGTCTTTAAAGGGACAAAGGCAAAGTAACACTGCAATTTTCATTTGAGGTAAGTGGTTCAGATTACAATTATCCAAAAAAAAAAAATTCTGTAAAGCAGTTCTGAAAGGCACCTGGGAATAAAACTGCACACAGACTCCAACACTTCGTTCTAGTTCTTCATAGATGGAAAATATATAAAGCTTGTTTCTGATTTTGTACTTTGTCACTTCTCCTAATACCATGTGCAAGTCAGATACAAAAGAAACAGTCCTTCTGAAAGCAGGCAGTAGTTCAAGTCTATCTTTTATATGGAAGTCAGTATGTGAATGTGTGGGCTGCCAATTGAGTGTCCAAATGCCATAAGTAGATACGAGCTTATATCAGACTGTCCACTGAGTAATTTGGCCAATAAGTGCAAAACAAGGAAAAGCATGAGTTCACTGACCAGAGAAGAACCTCTTGTTTTCCAAGAATAATACAATTTGTCTGCACTTGGCTCCAGAATTGCCTGGTTAAAACATAGCACCAGTAGTATAGCAGGGAGGGGCAAAAGTAAAGAGGGGAAACATACAATGGATACTTAAGGGAGGGGAAGAAACCAAACCATCATCCACCAAACAGCAATTCCTGTTAAACTATTATTTAACCATTATTTACTATTACGGTTAAAGTACGATTTTCTGGATCTATCTGTACAGAATTATGGTAACACCTTACAGATCATGACTTCTTTACATCACCACTGCTACCAGTTCACCTGCAGAAATGCAGAAGTCAGTGACAAAGCTGAAAAGTAAACTTAATACTCTTCTGATATCACCATGTACTGCCTGATGAGCATAAAAGCACAAGCAAATAACCTCTGGCCAAAATATATGTGTGATATACATACATGATTACTTAAACTATTTTAAGGTTACAGTTTAGATAGGTTCAGATAGCATCCATCTGTCCTGGTACTTACTTCCTTTCCTAAAGTCTTTGGTAGCACAGGGTAAGTTTAATTCACTTCCAAAGACTATTTTAAATAATTTTTAAATTTTTTGCTGTTGGTATTTACCACATCTTGCTTATCTAACAGGGTTTGATGAAGTATATAAACCCTGTAACTGCCCCGTTTGGGCAGACCTCACATCAGCAGAAGTTGTTGTGCTGCTACTTTGTGAGCTCTCCTATAGTCATTGGAGTAAAATGTTTCTGTTCTCATCTAATCTAAGTTATATTTCAGTTACTTCCATGACAGATACAATAAGACAAACTGCTTTCTATATTTCCACAGGAAAGTTACGAATTCAGTACAATAATTAAAAAAAAAACAAACAAAACAAAACAGAAAAATAATGCACAAATAGATTTGCTAAAATACATTAGTATAACCACTAATTTTTTGGAGTTGGAAAGAAATGCATCCTGAAACTTTATCTTTATTTGTCTCTTTCATATTTTTGTTCTTATAGTTCGTTTTGCTGATCCAAAATTTTTCCTTTGGCTGATCAAAGATACGCATTTTAAGGTTTAAAAATAGTTATATCTAATGACTTCAAAAATTAGGCTTTTCTTCATATACTGATAATAAAGTGAAGTAACAGGTTGCATCTCCCTTATTTCCAGAATTTTCTTCCTTTGTAGTTGCAAAATTTACCTTAATGTCACCAGCTTCCTGGGGACCATCCACTCTCTGCAAAAGTAGGATCCGCAACAGTCTGTGAAGAAAATACAGAGAGGCCCATTATAGCAGGCTTGTAGCTTGTCATTCTGCATTTACTTCCCTTTTTATTCAACAATTAATAAAGCTTTAAAAGATTCCACAAAACCTTAACTGTTCCTGTAAACTACTTTAATTATCGTGCCAGTATTATGAAGCATTCCCTGCAACATGGTGTGGAGTCCTTGGTGCAGGAGTTAAACCATAGACCTCACACACCTTCCTTCCCAAGACCTAAAATCCACACAAAAGTCTCAGGAAATGTCAGCAGCTCAGTGGAGAAGGATGTCAAATAACAAGACAGTCATCTTGGGAATTGGAAGGTCTATGGGCACATCAGTCTGGTGCTATATCAAATCTACAAGGACCTTATTTGATAGAGATTGGTTCTCTGTGTTGTGCTGTATGTCACACACAGAGGAATGAATACAGGTTGGTGCTGGATGAGTATTCTGCCTGGTGCTCCACAACACAACAAATATACTCCCTAAATAACCTGACTGGGAGCCAAAGTTCTTGGTTCTCCATATAGATTCTCGGTTCTTCCTATATAGATTGTGCCTGGGACACCCAGTTTACACAGCATAAACTAATGCATTTAAATAATTTAAAGTCAGTTAGATCTTTCACGCAATACAGAGTTAACAGCATGGGGGAAAGAAAAGTCTTACATATCACCCACAGACAATAGTATGTGATCCCAACACACACAGTTTAGCTCTCATCCTCTTTGCATACCAGAGTACTTGCCTTGAAAACTGCAGTTGCCTTATTATCATGGTCATGGCCGACAGATTCCCTATTGCTACCAAGTACATTTAAACCTGGATCAGATAACCACCTTCTCACTGATGCTCACTAAGAGCAAGTGCAAGGAATGTCTGTGTTATGGTCACCATATATTACTCACTATCTGCAGGTATTCAGATGATCACAGAAAATAAAAGGCAGCAATAAAAAAAAGGAGACCAGATTTTTTTTTTATTGTGACTTTGCTGACTTCTAGAGGAAGAAGTGACTTTCTCTCCACACAGTATAGTAGATAATTACTGAAATTACTGTTTTCTGACCATGGAGATACTAAATCTATTTGTCAAATACATTTGTTATAATGACAATCAACTGAAAAAACCTTAAGTTTATACAGTCAACAAAATATAACACGTTCTAGCTAAAGGTATTTTTAATAGGTTCTATCATGGAAAGACTGATTTAATAAATTATTTTTAAATAATTTCACACACCCACGTGTTACACAACAATCTTATTATGGTAAAGGACTTCTAAAACTAAATAACTAAAAAAAAAAAAAAGTACTTCTTCCCTACAATTTTGTTTTTTCACTCTAAAGAATATCTTTTCATACATATGGTCTTCACTCTGCACTGTCCTACTACATCTTCCTGAGATGCTGTCCATTATTCACACTAAAATATAATTTTCATCAGAAAATTTCATCAGAAATTTTTAATAGTTGCAGTACAGTGCAAGTACTCATAAAACTAAGGATGCCATAAAACTATATCCTCAGGATTACATGTTGTATTATACAGTCATGAACTACTGTATTAATGTGTTTTAACCTATGGCAATATTAGTCTAGAGAAGATTGTTAACATTTCACATGAAGGATGGTATACTGACTTTTAGAAAAGATAGACTGTGATATTTGTTATCAATTCTGCTGCAAATGACCTTGGCTGAGCTACAGATCACTCTTCTACAACTTTCAGCCTTTCCAAAATGTACTGTAGCAGAAGTTTGCAAGTGGTTTTATATTACAAATATCTCCTTAAGAGGGATTTCCTTTCAAAAGCCATCATTTCTCCTTCACAGTTCTCTGACTTCCAGTTCTGACTTCAGCTTCGCTAAATATAGGAACAGGTTCCAAATAATTTTCATTGAAAATATTCACCAAGCTTTTGAAAAAACAAGATAACAAGTCACTTTCAAGAAGCAGTCTAGAGAAGGAGTAAAAGAAAATTAAATGAGCAAAAAATGTCATTGTAATAAAAAAATGTATCCCTCAGCCTCTTGTTTTTAAACATATGCGTACATAGGCATGTTAGCATGAGAAGGATGTGCTGAAAAACAGTAAACATATTTTGAGGGATTCAATTTACTATATCTGTATTTTGAGTTCCCTTTGAAATCACTTAAAAATTCTTTTGGGGTGATCTTAAACATGCAATATGTACTTTATTAAAACTTTACTCACTTCCCAGTGCCCTGAGTGAAAGACTTTGAAATTGGTAAATATTTATTGTTTTAAGTAAGAAACCTTGAAATGAGCCTTAACCTTTTATATTGTAAATTAACACAGACCCACAGCAATGTGCTACCCAGAGAGAGTTTAATAATAAATTTACACTTAGTGCAGTCTCTGAGTAATTCAAACTAACTTTCTTAGTATATTTAGAGTCCTTTTACTTTTCCCTTAGTCATGTTTTAAGAACTATAATTTCTGCTCATAACAGACCATGACTTATGCTATCAAAAAATACTAGAAAAGGCTATCTTTATTTTCATTATTTCTTCCAGAAAGACTCAAACCAGTATTCAAATCAAATTTAGAGCTTCCTGAAAAAAAAATTAAGCACAATATTTAGTAGTTAGAAAAATCCTTTCTGCAAAAGTCAAATGTGATTCTATCTGAACATGTGAGATTTAGAGGACAGGTGCCCCAAAAAGAATGCACTGTAAAGGCATATAGAAATTACAGGAAAAGTATTTTCTCAGTTTTCACAGGTGTATTTTCCTCTTGTTCCTTTATTTTGACAACAGTGCCTGTCATCCTCCCACGAAAGATTTTAATACCACAATGAACAAAAAGAATTCAAGCCAATTCCATGAAGTACAGATATGGATGTGTTATAAGTTTACAGAAAACACACAAGTCTTACACTATGGAAAATTTCTCAGACACATGAGAACACTGAGCTTTCTATGCCACCCTAGCAAGCAAGTCTGCAGAGGTAAGGAGAGATATGTTATCTATGTGGGCTTTTTGTCATGCTGTAGAACTTTAGCCAATCCTTTACAACATCAAGTTCAACAACATCTATGTAACCCAGTTCTGATCTAATGCATTAATTTGAGTTTAAAGTCTTCAGATGGCATAAAATTGGTCATCAGCATGGGTAGTTCTTTCACGGTAGCTTACCTGAATATTGTCATCATTCACTCCAGATATTTTCATCTTCTATGTTAGGTAAGTAGTAAGACAAAAAATAAGTCCTTTGATCCATATGTCTAAGCAGGGAGAGCTTTGCCGACCTGGTAAGGCCTTTAAATTGGTTTCTTAGGAGAGAACAGCCCAAGCCAGAGAAGTAATGGAGGCTCTGGGGATACTGGGGAAGTGTCCAGACTGAGGAAGTTCTTGCATTTCTTTGTGAAAGTGAAATTCTTTGTGACTGGGAGTCTACCTCAAGTGTTTGTGCATGAATTCACATAGCAGAGAAAATAAATTGCAAGAATCAGTTTGCTGTTGCATTTGCGCAGATATGGTTTCTTTGGAATTGCAGATTCAGTGAGATTGTTCATGTCACTGGAGTTCTGCTGGTGGTGCACAAAGGCTTTCCAGAAGAGAAAGGCCAGGAAGGAAAGGAAGGACTTGAGTTCATGAAGCTTTGTCTTGAAAGTGGTGAGAAGCTAGTCAAGACCCTTCCCCATGGGCAAGGGTCACGACAAGCGTCTGTTACAGACCAACTGATCCCAAAGAGAAATAAACTCATGATCATATGTCCTGCCTGCTAGTTATAGGAATTTTGACTGTTTGAAATCTCCTGTAAGGGCATAGGGCTAACTGCAAACAGGATGTGGATGTGCTGAAGATAATTTCTTGACATAAGTGATCAAAGAGCCAGCTGGCTTGCTCCTTCACAGAGAAGGGAGAAGGGGTTGAGGATGTGAATGTCTAGGGTAACCTTGGCCACAGTGACCATGAGACTAATGAGTTTAAGATCCTGTGAGACATGAGCAAGGCAAACAGCAAAATCTCAGGCCAGGATGCCAGAAGAGCAGATTTCTTCTTGTGGAGTAATGTGGTTTGCAGCTTCTCATGAAAGGTTGTCCTGGATGACAAAATGACATAGGATAGCTGGTCATCTTCACAGACTGGCTCCTCAAACCAAACATATGGAAAGTTGAGCACTCATAGCAGGGGCTGTCATGGATGACGTGTAGCAAAAAGATTCACACAGAGGTGAAAATGTTGATGTGCTACCCTAGGGGAACACACAAACATTACTTAAGATTGCAGGGCTGGAGTTAAGAAAGCCAAAGAGCAAATGGAGCTGAAATTAGTGAGGGATGTGAAGGGTAACAGAAAGGATTTCTGTAAGTACACTAGCAATAAAGAGAGGCTGAGGGAAGTAGAGAATGCTGCTTGGTGTGGTAGAAGACCTTGTGACCAAGCATATGGAAAATGCTAAAAAAAGTTTCTGGTTATATTTGAGTTTCTCTTGGTGAAGACTGCACTCAGGCCTCCCAGATCCCTAAGCCTAGTGGCAGGTTCTGTGGTAATGTCATGGGGGAGACTGAGCATAGCCCAGTCTGCAGTAGATCTGGATGCTGCAGTCTAAGCACTCATGAGAACTGAGATTGTACCTCAACTGATGATCCCCTCCACTCACTTGCTGTCTCCAGCACTACAGTTCCAAGATCCTGACAGCCTGTGCCCTCACTGCCTCACTTTTGGCATATGGAGGCTGGAAAGAACGTCATGGAGTTCATATCTTGCAGCTGCCCTCAGGTACCAGCTTAAGCATTGCTGGCCACTGTCCCTGGACATACCCCAGAGCTTGTCCCCATGTAGTTCTATGGTTTCTGGTATCTTCTCTACTGCCAGCATCTTTTCACCAACCAGGGCATTCACCTTCCTCTATCTGAGACTCCTTGTCTCTAAGATTTTTTTCTTTGCAGAATTTACTTCTTTTCTGGGAACCCTTATTTACAGCTCCCAGGTTTCCCAATCTAAATATGTAGTGTGTAGAAGCACATCTCATGACCAGCTTCTTGACTGTTGGTTCTGTCTTGTGTCTCTTTATCAGTTGGGACACTCAAGATGTGCCACTTTTTTTTTTTTTTCTTTTCCTCAGTCTGTGTGTCATTGAAATTTACCACCAGTTCATACTGCTCATAGCAAGCAAGCAGTAGCCTTCTGCTTGGAGAGTTCAGGCTTCCAGTTTCAGATATTCAGTGCCCATGCTCTTCACCCTCAATTATCTGCCACCTCTCAGTGTTGATAGGTTAAAGGTATATGTCACTTTTGACAGCTAGAAAAGCATTATCCACAGTACAGAAAATGTTGAGATAGGAACCACATAATTAAATTAGACATATTAGACATATACAGCAACAAAGCCGGAAAGGTACCAGGGAAATGACCTTACAAGGCCAATCTCTATCACTTTTATAATAGAATGGCAGCTGGAAGAGAATCTCAGTGTCTGGAAAACAGCAAATTTAACATTCATCTTCAAGAAGGAGGAGCTGGAGAACTACTCACCAGTCAGTTTCAACACAGTGCCTGGGATGACCACCGAGCAAATGCTCCTGGAATCCACATCCAGTATTTTAAGGACAAGACAGTGATACAGAACAGCCAGCATGAATTTATAAAGAGGAAATTATACCTGAGGAAGTTGACATCATTCCATGATGAGATTACTCACTCAGTGGATAGGAGGAAAGAAGTTGATGTTGCTTACCTTGACTTTAACAAGGCGTACAGTATGGTGTCCACAGCATTCCAATACACCTGGAAGCAGGGTTAAGTACCCCAGGGAGAGTATAGGGATGCTGCCTAGTTGTGTAGGGTTGGTTTCAGTAAGATCAAAGTGGGGCTGGAGCTGATCTTGTTAAGGTGCGCAAAGAATAACAAGAAGGGCCTTCTACGGGTATGTGATCCAGAAAAGAAAGGTCAAAGAAAGCATACTCTTCCTGAGGAGCAAGACTGGCAAACTAGTAATAAAGGACAAGGAGAAGGCAGAGGTACTCAATAACTTTTCTGCCTCAGTTTTCACTGGCAAACTCTCTTTCCATATGTCTTAAGTGGGTGGAACACAAGGCAGGGACTGGGGGAGCAACATCCCTTCCACTAAAATGGAGGGTAAAGTTCAAGTCCACCTGAGGAACCTGAACATACAGAAGTCTATGGAATCTGATGAAACACATCCTGAAGGAACCGCCTGTTGTACTTACCAAGCCACCCTCCATGATATTTGAAAAGTCATGGCAGCAAGGTGAAGTCCCTGGTGAATGGAAAAAGGGAAACAATACACCTATTTTTTAAAAGGATAGAAAGGAGGAGCCTGAGAACTTACAACCTGTCACCCTTGCCTCTGTGCCTGGGAAGATCATGGTACAGATCCTCCTAGAAGCTATGCTAAGGCACATGCTGGACAGGGACAATTTTAGAAAGGCAGCATGACTTCCTCAAGGGCAAGTCCTGCCTGGCCAACCTAGTGGCCTTCTATGATGCAGTGCCTACATCAGTGGACAAGGGAAGAGCTACAGATGTCATCTACACGGATTTCTGTAAGGCCTTTAACACTGTCCCCCACAACATTTTTCTCTCTAAATTGGACAGATTTGATGGATGAACTATTTGGTGAGTAAGGAATTGGTTAGATGGTCACATCCAGATGGTAGTGGTCAACGTCTCAGTATCTGGATACAGATCAGTGACAAGTGGTGTCCCTCAGGGGTCTGTACTGGGACCAGTATGTTTAATATCTTCATCAGTGGCATGGACAGTGAGACTGAGTGCACCCTCAGCAAATTTGCAGATGACACCAAGCTGAGTGGTGAGATTGACATGCCTGAGGGAATGTCATTCAGAGGGACCTGGAAGAAATTGAGAAATAGTCCTACGTGAACCTCATGAAGATCAACAACACCAAGTACGGGGTCCTGCACCTGGGTCAGGGCAATCCCCAGTATCAATACAGGCTGGGGGATGAAGGATGCTCACTGAGAGCAGCCCTGAAGTGAAGGACTTGGAGGTGCTCGTAGATGAAAAGCTGGACATGAACTGACAATATGTGCTCACAGCCCAGAAAGACAACCATCCTCGGCTGCACCAAAAGAAGCATGCCGGGCAAGCAAGGGATATGATTCTGCCCCTCTATTCCCCTCTGGTGAGACTCCACCTGGAGTACTGAGTCTAGCTCCAGAGCCCTCAGCATAGAAAAGACAGGAAAGTAATGATTTTAGTTTAAATCTAAGAGGCTAGGTTCAAATTAAAGATTTTTTTTTTTTTTTTTTTATGCCAAGGGTGGTGAAACACCGGAACAGGCTGCCCAGAGCGGTGGTACATGCACCACCCCAGGAAACATTGAAGGTCAGGTTGGATGGGGCTCTGAGAAACTTGATCTACCTGAAAATGACCCTTCTTATTTCGAGATAGTTGGACTACAGGACCTTTAAAGGTCCCTTCCAACCCAAACCATTCTATGAGTCTGTGATTTAATGAAATTGGGAGATGCAGAATGGATGATAAGACATACCTATCTATGAAGGCATCCAAACCTCATTGGACAAGGCCTGGTGAAGTAGTCAGTTGGAGTGAATTAGGCAGTAGGATTGGATTAGGTGAGCTCCAGAGGTTCCTTCCACCCTACATCATTCTACGAGACTGTTGTAACTTCTTTTTTTTTTTTACCTCCAGCAATTTAATTTCCAGAATTCATCAATGCTGGTGAGTTGGTAGAGTTCCTTGCTGCCCACAAGTGTTCTGTTGCTTATCCTAGTTTTAATAATAGTGAGTCTGCATGTACGATTTTCTCTTCTAGCCTGGAGGACACTGTCTTTCTAAAGTTTTCAAACCCTTGTTAAATTATTCACTGAATTTCTGTAAAGTTCTGCTAGACATGGAAGATTGATACAATCTGAACATAAATAAATATCTGCCTGTCTATATATAAAATACAGACATGACAGTCATGACAATTTTTAAAATAATCACAATAAGTGTCATACAAATAAGCACAGTCTTTCACAGGACGTTATTTATTTAACATTGCATTACACTTACACAAATATTAAGGCAGTTAAAAACAAAATTATTCTTAGAACAGCAGTTTTCAAAGTTCACAGAACAAGCAAGAAAAGGTGCTCACAGGCTGATTAGAGGACACTTCTGTTTTTCCAAAGCTCAGACATGAATCTGAGGATAGGATTGAAGAGGCATTCTCATTCTTCTCTTCCAATCATGTGAGTTCTTGCCCAATTATTATGTAGCAGGGAATGCAATGTCCTCCCCCCAAATCTAGTGCTACACTTGAGGGAATTTTTCACATGTGTAGAATTAATCATCATAGAATCACAGAATCTTATAATAGCTTGAGTTGGAAGGGACCTATAAAGGTCATGTAGTCCAACCCCCTTGAAATGAAAAGGGATATCTTCTACTCAAAGCCCCATCCACCCTGACCTTGAATGTTTTTACAGATGGTGCATCTACCACCTCTCTGGGAACTTGTTCCAATGTTTCACCACCCTCAGAATAGAATATTTCTTTTTTTTAATCTAGTCTAAATCTAACCTCTTTTAGTTTAAAAAGTTTAAAAACATTACACTTTGCCCTATCACAGCAATCCCTGTCAAAAAGTCTGTCCCCATCTTTCTTACAAGTCCCCTTGTACTGAAAGGCTGAAATAAGGTCTCTCTGGAACCTTCCCTTCTCCAGGCTGAAGAACCCCAAGTCTCTCAGCCTGTCCTCACAGGAGAGGTGCTCGAGGTCCCTGATCATTTTTGTGGCCTTCCTGGTCCAACAGGCCCTCTTGTGCTGAGGACTCCAGAGCTGGACACAGTACTCTAGGTAAGGTCTCACAAGAGCAGAGTAAAGAGGCAGAATCAACTCCCTTGCCTTGCTGTCCACACTTCTTTGGATGCAGACCAGTACACAGTTGGCCTTCTGCGTGCGAGTGCACATTATTGGATTAACAGCTCATGTCCAACTATTTATCCACCAAATAATCCTGAAGAAACATATTGGTGTCCATATTGACGTATTCACACCAGTTATGGTGTCACAAACATAACTTTGGGTACTTTGACATTGGGTTGGCCTATATGGCATCGGGCTTGTTGAAAGGAAATGGAAGATGCCTCTCTCAAAGGGGGAAGACTGTTTTGGCCCAAGAGATTGAGGGGTTGATTGACAGGTCTTTAAACTAGATGTGAAGGGGGAGAGGGGTAATAACATCAGGCCTGTCTTTGAGGTTCCTGAGGCAAAAAGAATCCAGGAATCACAATAAAACACTACAAACAAAGGACATCTGAAGAGCAAGATGACGAAAATGGAGCCATTCCAGCTATTAAGTCAGCCCCATTGGGTGTCCAGCTGACATGCCTTTACACAAACAAACCCAGCATGGGGAAGAAGCAAGAGGAGTTGGAGACGTGCACACACCTCTAGGGCTACAATCTTATTGGCATTACCGAGACATGGTGGTATGGCTCTTATGACTGGAGTGTAGGAATGGAGGGTTACAGACTCTTCAGGAAGGACAGTTTGGGCAGATGGAGTGGGGGTGTTGCCCTCTATGTCAATGACCAGCTGGAGTGTGTGGAGCTCCACCTGGGGACAGATGAAGAGCCAATGGAGAGCTTATGGGCCAGGATTAAAGGGACCATAGTGGCATGTGATCTTATAGTAGGAGTCTTCTACAGACCACCGGATCAGAGTGACAGGGAGGATGAGGCCCTCTATAGACAGATAGGAGCAGCATCACAATCTCACAACCTGGTCCTTCTGGGCAACTTTAACCACCCCAATCTGTTGGAAGGATAACACAGCGGGGCACAAGAAACCCAGGAAGTTCTTGGAATGCGTTGATGATAACTTTGTTATTCAAATGATTGAGGAGCCAACAAGGAAAAGAGCCATGCTGGACCTTGTCCTTACTAACAAGGAGGGGATGGTAGAGAATGTCAAGTTCAAGGGTAGCCTTGACTGCAGCGATCATGAAATGGTAGAGTTCAAGATTCACAGGACAGTGAGGAGGGTGTGTAGCAAGCTCGGTAATCTGGATTTAGGAGAGTAGACTTTGGACTCCTGAGAGATCTGATTGGCAGGGTAGTGTGTGACAAAGAACTGGAGGGAAGAGGGGCCCAAAAAAACTAGTTAGTATTCAAGGATCACCTCCTCCAAGCCCAGGAGAGTTGCATCCCAAAAAAGAAGAAGTCAGGCAAAATAGCTAGAAGACTTTCACGGAATAACAAGGAACTGCTGGACAAGCTGAAAACAAAAAAAGGAGGCCTATAGAGAGTGGAAGCAAGGACGGCTAGACTGGGCAGAATATAGAGAAACTGTCTGAGTGGTCAGGAACCAGATCAGGCAAGCAAAAGTCCAGACAGAACTAAATCTAGCCAAGAACATCAAAGATAATAAGAAAAACGTTTACAGATATGTCAGGGCTAAAGACAAAACTAGGGAAGTGTGGGCCCTCTCTGGAAGGAAATGGGAGACCTGGCCACCCAAGATATGGATAAGGCTACTGAATGACTTTTTTGTCTCAGTCTTCACTGGCAAGGGCTCTAAGCACACTGCTTATGTCATGGAAGACAAAAAAAGAGGGTATCTGAGAATGACGAACTGCCCACAGTATGAGAAGATCAGGTTCGAGACCTCTAAAGAAACCTGAAGGCGCATAAGTCCATGGGACCTGATGAAATCCATCCATGGGTCCTGAGGGCGCTGGCGGATGAAGTTGCTAAGCTGCTTTCCATCATATTTGAGAAATCGACACAATGTTCCCACTGAATGGAAAAAGAGGAACATAACCCCAATATTCAAAAAAGGAAAAAAGAAGACACAGGGAACTACAGGCCAGTCAGTCTCCCCTCTATGCCTGGCAACATTATGGAGTAGATCCTCCTGGAATCTCTGCTAAGGCACATGGAAAATAAGGAGCTGACTGGAAACAGCCAACATGGCTTCACCAAGGGCAGATTGTACCTGACAAATTTGGTGGCCTTTTACAATACTGCCACAGACTTGGTAGACAAAGGCACAGCAGCAGACGTCACCTATCGGGACTTATGCAAAGCATTTGACACTGTCCCTCATGACATCCTTGTCTCAAAACTGGAAAGTCATGGATTCGCTGGATAGGTTGTGAAGAAAAAGATTTTCCTTTTTACTCACCAAATTTACAGTAGATTTGTAGATTAGTACAGTAGAGTTCAGGTACATTTACCACACAAAAAGGAGGAAAATCATGGAAGTCTTCCCCCTGCAACTTGCTTGCCCTCTTTATCAAAAGATTTGTGATGTATGTCTCAAACTGGATCACACAAACCATAAGGGAGCCTGGAACAGGTTATTGTGAAAGACAGAGTTGTTTTGTCTCTCAAGTAAATAGTAGTAATGGCAAATAAATAGTGGTAATTTCTAGGCAGATTTTTTTATCCTTACATGTAACCACAACTTCCAACTGCCCTTTAGATTTTCTTTATGTATGATGTCACCCAAAGGGCCACACATGCAGATCTCATCACAATAATCACACTGGAGATTATTGTTTCCATCAAATGGCTTTATTTCATGCAAGTAGGCTAGGATGGTTGTCATTCAGAATGGCTGGAATATATTTTTTCCTGCTAGAAAATGGCTATGAATCAAACCTGCACAGAATTAACAGCTCCCTAAACATCTGTAAAAATGTACTGTATTTCTGTGGAACCAAATGTGGTCAATGCTCTCTTATAATTTCTCCCAAAGTAAAAGTAAATCAGAATAAAGCTCACATTGACTAAAATGAGAGAAAATAAATCGTTCCTAGTTCTCTTTTCTTTTGTGAAAATATAAAAACCACCCATGTCATTTAATGATATTTATTTTAGCAATTTCCATTTATCTTCCAAACTGAAAAGCTGCTTAGCTCTAAAATAATTCATGTTTAAGCATTCTGTCTTTCCCTGATCAGTGAATAAGCTATATAAAGTTTTCACAGCTGTTTAGTACTTTGTTTCTTGTGTGACCCATGTAAGCTGGAAGAAATGTGCTCATACTGCTACAACTGAGGTTTCAAATCACAATGACCTGCTTTTTTGTAGCCATCCATGGCACATTTGACAATTGTTCTGTCATCAGCAGACTTCCTTAAGTAAGCTCAGTGTTTAACTTTCAGTGTTCTTTTTCTGGAACCTGTACAATTATTTAGCATCCTTCTTAAATTGCAAAGACCAAAAGTTCTTGCGGTCTTCAACTTAAACCACAGCAATAGCAAAAGGTGAAACGATAGCTTGCTATGTTTTACAGACAGTAGTCATTCCTACAAAACCCTAAGTGCAAGCACCTGCTCTGTCACTTCTGATTCAAGTTGAGGTAACTTTTTGTTTAAAGCCCTCAGACATCCTCTGTGAAATGGCTGTTACCAACTTCTTCCCCATCCTATATCTGTGTTCACTTAAGAAACCAGCACTTTGTAATTAGGTAATGGCTGGAGATTTAAACTTTGCCTGGGCTTACAAGCTCCCCCATTTTAGCTTGATCTGTGAATTTAATAAACAGTATGTGTTCCATCTTTCAGAGTATTAATGAAAAATACTGAATATCGGTACTCACTATGCGCTTCTATTTTGATTATGAACCACTGATAATGAATCTCTGCAAAGAATTTTCTAGCCACTGTTACCCATAACGTATTTTGCACTGTTCTCTCCAAGGTCATCTGTCAGAATGTAAAATTTGAAACTGTTAAAACCCTGACACAAGTCAGCATATCAGATCTACTGCTTCTTCCCAATCCACAAAACATGCTACCATGTCATAGAAAGAAATCGGACTTATTTCATGCCATGTTCTCTTTGAAACAATATGTTAGCTGTCACTCTTCGTTTTACCACCTTTATTGGATGCATTTCAGCATGTTTTTGCTGGAACTGGAACCAGGAAGAGAGATCTACAGTTTGCCAGTTCCTCATTTTCAGAGATACCATTTTCTTTCAGTATTTTGTTGATGTTTACTCTTCTAACCATGGCTCTCAATAATGACCACTAAAGTTTTGAAGCTTATGTTTAGCTGGTAACATATGAGATATGATAACCCAGATATGTACTGATCTGTGATAATGGCAATGAGAAATTTTTTGTAGACACATAACTTTCTCTTTCTCTCACCAAATTCAGACTAGCACTGTACATGTGTTACCTTCCCTCCAATTATTTCTGCTATTGGAGAATGGAGGTGGGGTATTGGAAAAAAAGAGCTGATAGAAAGCCTTCAGACAAGAAAAAAGTGTACATTTTCACTGTAGACCTGCTGGGAATTTCTATAACAATATTTTATGAAAATATTTCTCTCAGTTGAAAAGCCATTTTTGTCTTCCTACAGTCATTGATTGAAAATGTCAACCAGAAAAAGTGAAACCAATATGTAAAATGAAACATCATCAAGCATCTCTCTTCCATATATACTTACAGTGACCTGAAAAAGAGAGAAGTTGAGTGGCTTGCCCAAGGTTGCTTCACATCACTGACAGACTTCAATACTACTGGACTGTTACACCTTATAGAGAGATGGATATGATTTCTAGTGCTTAGTTAGATTATGCAAAGTACATCAATTGAATGCAAAAAAGTATTTACACACAAGCATAAATCCTTTCAAAGTTTTCCTATGTAATGTTTATTTTAAAACTTGGAAACCCAAAGTTAACAAGTAAATGTCCTGAGCAACAATAATAATTCATTTCCAACTAGCAGGAAGCCAAATTTTTTCTCTTCCAACTGTTGCTGAGTAGTTAGTAAAAAAAAGATCTTGAGATGACTTCTCTACTCCTGCTATGAAACTGCACATTTATCTTTATTCACTCCACCAGAGCTGCATAGACTGAATGACCTGCTTTGCTTGTAATCTCAAGGCATGAAATGAAGTTTAAACAATGACAAAAAGAACTCTTTCTTGATAAAGAATGCTTACAGAAAACATTTGTCATGATTCATATTTAATATCCTGTCTTGTTTCAGAAGGTACTGCAATTAAAAGTGCATTAATGGCAATGATTTCTAATTCATGGTATGAGCCTAACAGAGCATAACAACTGTTAGAATTGATAGACAATTGTTAACTGTCAGAAGATAACACTCTCTTCAATTACATAAGCTTTGCAATATTAAAACTGAAGTTAGATGAATATAAACCAGCTTCCAAATATTACTGAGGAAACTAAACTTTTATGACTTTACTTCTGGGGCATATAATTGTAAAAGTACACAGAGGAAAACTAAGGAGTTAGACATGACATGCAACATTTTTGTCACGTATGGGTTATCCATTACAAGGTTAAATTAATAAATGAAGGCAAAGCTGGACTGTGAATACACCTAAGGACGGTCCTACAGAGAGAAATATGCAGATGACACAATAGACTTGTATCATAGCAGAAAAGTTGAGGTGAGGAGCAAAGGTATTAAAGCTGAAAGACTATGGTAGCATAAAATAAAGGAATAAAGGTAGATCTCTAACTACTATAGATTTTGTTTCCAAAACCAAAGAAGTAGAACAGTAGTCTTCTAAACAGAGGATCCAAGCAAAAAGCAAAAAAAAAAACCTGGTAGGGTTACCATAAGATATGAGGATGCTGTGGGAGATGGTGTCAAAAACCTTGAAGTCAAGGTAGACAACACCCACTACCATCCCTTCATCTATTCATCCAGTCATGCCATTGTAGAAGGCTATCAGGTTAGTCAGACATGATTTCCCCTCGGTGAATCCATGCTGACTACATCCGATAGCTTTCTTTTCCTCCATATGCTTTGAAATGATTCCCAGAACAAGCCGTTCCATCACATTCCCAGCGATGGAGGTGGGGCTGGACGGCCTGTAGTTTCCCAGGTCATCCTTCTTGCCCTTTTCGAAGACTGGGATGACATTGGCTTTCCTCCAGTTATTGGGCACCTTGCCTTTTCTCCAGGACCTTTCAAAGATGATATAGAGTGGCCCAGCAATCACTTCTGACAGCCCCCTCAGCACTCACAGCTGCATCCCATCAGGACCCATGGATAGGTGGATATCCAGTGTACTTAACTGTTCCCTAACTTGGTCTTCCTCAACCAAGGGGAAGTCTTCTTTCATCCAGACCTTCTCTGTTTCTTCCAAAGTCTGTGGCTCCTGAGGGCTGGCCTGAGCAGTAAATACTCAAAGAAGCAAAGAAGGGATTCGGCAATTCTGTCTTCTCTGCATCCTCTGTCACCATGGTACCCGTCTCATTCAATAGTGGACCCACATTTTCTCAATTTTCCTTTTGCCTCCAAGGTAGTTAAAAAAACCCTTCTTGTTTACTTTGACATCCTTTGCCAATTTTAACTCCAAGGAGTCCTTGGCTTTCCTCATTTCGTCCCCGCATACTTTAATAGTATTTTTGTAATCTTCCCAAGTGGTCAGTCCCTGTTTCCACTCAGTGTAAAGTTCCTTCTTCCACTTGAATGTTTTCAGAAGCTCTCTTCTCAACCACACAGGTCTCCTGCTTCCCTTGTCTGCTATTTTTTTCTTAGGGATGCACTGATCCTGAGCTTGGAGAAAGAAGTATTTGAATATCATACATCTCTCTTGAGCCCCCCTATCTTCCAGAGCCCTAACCCCTGTCCAGAACAGAAGGATAAATTCAACAGAGACTTTAGAAGGAATCCTTATTGTAAGGATTCTATTGCAGGCCTCAGAAGTAATTAGTCAAGTTCCTAATTATCATGAGATACATTTGAAAGGAAAAGGGGTTCTGGGATGATACAAGTCTTATGCTTTGTACGTTTTAACTATGAGACCTGATACAAGCCATGGTCCTCAAAGCAGAAATCCACAGGATAAGTGTTCCCCTCCAACAGTCCTGCACAGTATAGACACATCCTCTGAGTTTATAAGAGCAGAGGTATTGAAAGTTATATAGCTTGCCTCCTCAAGGTCCTCCCCAAATCCTTCCTTGTATGCACTGGAGAGAAACAAATCAGTAGATATAAGAACACCAATCAGTTTCACATTCAAAGCTACCCCAGTTATTTGGTAATGGAAGAGTTTGTGGACCAATGAACAGTTTGATTGTAAGATCTGAGCTTAAAACTGAGCTGCTCATTGGCCTTCATTGACTATATTTATAAATAATTATGAATGGTAATTACACAGGAATTTAAAAATAGTCATCTTCACAATATTTCATTGATATGTATGCTAGCATTTACCAAAGAACTTCTGCATTTAGTTAACAACTAAAAAGTTCCTTGTGAACTTCTGAATCTTATTGATACAACATTCATTTAAATAGTTGTAGAAGATGGTCACTAGGAAAATTATGAAAATATTCACTCTAAGGAACATTTTGAGATGCAGTTCTTTCCTTACATCTATACATTTTTTTGTTGTTGCTTTTCTGTTTCCCCTACATTTGTACATACACACATTTCCTTCCACTACTTAATTAAGTAAGACAGTAAGTACAACTTAAGCTACAGCAAATAATTAGTAAAGAAAGCAGTAACTGCCTGGTCTTTCAGGATATGAGAAGAAAAAATATATAAAAAAAAAAGGGAAGAAAAAAATACATTAAATTTACTAAAATTTGTAAACAGGAATATCAAAAAAGGAAAAGGTAAATCAACATACCTGCCTATAAACACAAATCACAGACATCTTCAGAGTCACATCTTGACTGCTGTGAAAAAAGCAACTTCAGCAAAGGACCATGCAGCTTGTTTTTCCCAACCAGTCCTTCTAGGCAAGAGAACAATGCCTGAGAATGGATTAAGAGTTTACAGAAGTGTACCATTTACATTCAAGAATGTTTCTGATCTCACTCCTCTTCTGCCACTTTACCTCTAGGGCTTCCGTTCAGGAGGACCCATAGTGAGATTTAAAGATATTGTCCCACAGGGAGCAAATTACTACAGAAATTCAACAGAAATCCTCTCATAGTCCTTAATCTCTATCTCTCATAGACAAACGAAATACAGATAAAGAAAAGCATAACAGAAAGAGTATTTTAGATCCCAGTATGATAATTTAAAAAGGCATACTTATGCTGTCTCCCTAAACTGGCAGGATTTATAAAAACCTTAACCTTTACGCAATGGTATTATTAAATGTACTATCTACTTAGAGCTGCTGTGCCAACATGAATTAATATTGTCTTTGCCTGCTTTGTTGATATACAGATGAAAACTGGGCATGACTTAGATAACAGATTAGTATGAGTTATCTTGCAAAGGATATTTTCAATTCAGAAAATTGTCAAGATCTTAAAAAAAAGCATACCTTTCTGTCTAAATGAAGAAGATGATTCTGAAAACTAGCTCATACAGATAAGCAAGCATCCTCTGAACAGTGATGCAGACATTGTGATTGAAAAATCAGATACAGTAATGAAGAAGAATCACATTATCAATATTTCATAAGCAACACCATGTAGCTGTTACTGACTTGATGTGCTAGCAGCTAAACATATTCTATGGAAGCAGCATTGATAATGCAGAACATTGACATTTAATGAGTTTCAGGTATAGCCTGAAATCAGTAAATAATAAGCAATACCCAGTAAGCAGGTACCTCCTTTTTTTTTTTTTTCTTTAAATACATACATTCACCTATGAAAAATCCAAAACTAATTACATTATTAGTAAGTAAAGACAAGGAGCTTATTCTTGTACAGTGGGTAGTAGATCCGTGCAATGAAGGATTGCTAAGAAGCTTAAATGACTGTTAACCCCTTCACAGTTACTGAACTGAGATAGGAATAGTTGACCTTGGAGGAAGTATCACATATGCTTGTACTGTTTTTACTCTTCTGTACATGCCTGACTATGTGTAGTTCTTCATATCTCCCATCAGGAAATCTTAGAAATGAAAATGAAAGTATTCCCTCCTTCCACAAATCCTGCAGTTCAAATTGAGCTTGGTAAAACCACCTTCCTGGGTGTGCAGCATCTACCCTACCTACCAGGTATATACAGAACTTCCCTGTAAAATAGGGCCATAATTTTGATGCAACCAAGATTCCCCTATTTAAGAAAATTCCAGAGATCAGCATACTTAAAAAGTGAGAACTGAACTTTACCAGGGAAAACTTCAATCCTGATCCTGGAATGTCCCTTCACAGCTGAAGGCAGGACACAGGACAAGAGAGATCCTTCCTCTGACTTCACTCAGAAGTGCTGTTCTATAACAGTACAGTATTACACCACGCACAGAAGTGCAAAGATGCAAGATGACAGGTACATATACAGGTATACAACATATGACTTTATGCAAAACAATGAGCTTGGGCTTGCTGAACATAAGGACTTTGTGCCAAAACAATAACATATTTTAACTGGGGGCATTAGCAGCTTCTTTCACTACTCTGTGTTCCCTGTAACTACTACATCTATTAACTGTAAGATATTGTAAGATCACATTATTTTCAGTGATCTTTTGGAAGCACTACGAATTGCTATCCCTTCTGTAGGAAAAGCAGGGCTCATACGAGAGGCAGAACGACTTACTTCTCCTTTTCCTAAGTAGTTATGAAAATATATAGTCTCTTCTATGCAAAGAGCTTCAAGAGTTTCTTCAAAGATAAACAATCAACATTAGAAAGCTCTCTAACATCAACAGCAGTCCATAGACTGCAGAATCAGAAATGTAGTCCTGTGGTGTTTGATGAAGGACTTTACTGCAAGCCTTACTCAAGGGGTCTCTGAAACAGTATTTAAGACTTCTAGCTGCAGCTAGATCCCAGAAATAAAATTAAAAAATTGCCCATACATGTTCATATAATATATAAAAATTAAATGAATATTGTGAAATAGAAATGGAAGAAAAAATATTTGCCTACTGTCTCACCCTGTGTAACTGCGTACAGATGAAACAGTATCTTAGAAGCGTATGCCTTAGTAACTCAAGTTTTTAAAACATAGCCAGTCTTCTCCAGTGGAAATCTAATTACACTATAGTGACTGCTTTTAACTCTACTTAAATGTACAATACAATACACCATACAGTCTCTGACTGATCACATATTAACCCAAATCACAGTACTGCAGCATGCAAAAAAAAATCCACATCAGATGTGAAATTATTTGTCAGAAATCTCTTTCTACTAAAAAAAAAAATATTTCTTGATGATATCAGCTTTGCCTTTAAACAGCATCTTTCTCCTACTTTTGTTTCTCTGCAAATATTAAATTTCATAATGGAATTTCTGTTATCTTGATGAAAAAGACAGCTGGAAAGCAAGGTCAGTTCAGATCTTACAAAAAAATTCCATAGAAAGCAATTTCTAACAACAAAAGAAATATTAGAAATTTACCTAGAGGAAGTAACTGACCCTCTGAGTTGGTAATGGACTAATTTTAAACAGCTAAACAAATTCTTCCACTTTGGCAGAGAAAAGAATATAAACGGTATTGAAAGAACACATGAAGTATTCCTTGATTCTTTTCATATAAACACAAGACCTTTTACTTTCACGTTGGAAAGGCTGAACTACATCTCTGATCTCTAAAAAGGAGAGCAAGAGAGAGATGAGACCACAAAGGTGCACACAGACAGCTATACTGAAATTAGTACTCCAACAATAGCCCTGCAGTGGGAAGAAATACTGCAATACATTTGCAGATAATTATTCTTTATATGCATATATATACATCAAAGAGAGCAAAGCAATTTGTTTGCAGAGACAGGGTAGTGAAGCACAAGGAAGACTTCTCAGAATTGGCATTGATACATGTTTTTACAGACTTCCAGCTGAATGTGAAAAGTACAGGACAGGGACATCATTCCAAACCCATAATGAATTTTATTGTTGCTTGTGTCTACAGTTAACTGAAAACTACTGAAGTAGCAGGATTCTGTAAAAGCCTCAGGCACCCTTACTTGTCTCATTCTGATGTGGAATGTTTTTTCCACAATGAGATAATTAATCGGGTCCCTGTAAAATTATAAGCTATGCATCTATCCACTGAATCCTAAATCTTTAAATCCTTTCACTCATCAGTTTCCTGCTGATCCAAATTAAAATAAAAAGAAATCCAATCTCCTTATAAGTTCCCTGCTTTGAGCTTGTCTAGCAACACACTGACATTGAAGGAGATCGGTAGATCATTCCCTGAGGATGGAAAGGTCTCACCCATGTCACAGTCCAAGCAGGCAGAGGAACAAAGGATCATACCTGTATTTCCAGTAAGCCACAGTTAGCACGATTGCTTTGGAGGAAAATTGCTAATTAACAGAGATCCCCAGGTGAGAGCAGCTTGTACTAGAGAATGCTGGATGTGCAAGGAGCTTCTTCACAGGTTGCTATTCTCCTTTTATTCTGTCTATAGCCCGAGTCTTGGCAAAACAGAATTTGGGCAATGGGGTTTTACAAACAGTTGTGCATTTCCATAGGTTCCTTGGTTTTAGCAACCAATGTCAGGAAGTAAAGAAAAATGAGTAAATTAGGACCAATTGTGCTTTTGTACACAAAGTAGCCCAGAAACTAGGTTTGCTTTTTACTCAAAAACCTCCAACTTTTCAACTGTTTCATACTTTTAATATATATGAACTTAGGCTGGTCTCTAAGTGCAAGGTTCTGCACCTGGGCCGGAACAATCCTCGCTATCAGTACAGACTGGGCAACGAGGTATTAGAAAGCAGCC
>JAOQGH010000019.1:66995324-67009252 GCA_025769975.1 Gallinago jamesoni | reverse complement strand
CACAGCCAGTTCTCAATCCACCTCACTGTCCCCTCATCCAGCCCACACTTCCTTAGTTTCCCAATGAGGATGTTATGTTAGTTGTATATATTGCATCTATTTTATTATTTCCTTCCTTTTTTATTATTAATATTTCATTAACATAGTTTAATTTTCTGTAGACTCATAAATCTCTTTATCTTTCTTCTTCCTCTTCTTGGACCAAAAGGTGGGGGAGAGTATCTGTTGTCCTGTCATTAGCCAACCTGGCCCAAACCATGACACCTTTCAATAATTCTAAATGGGGATGAGAAAGTAGGAGAGACTATACTATAATTCTTAAATATGTCTGTTTTCTCATGTTAACTTTCATAGCACTGTATGATCATAAAACATAAATTATTAGAAAAAAAAACAAAACAGAAGCATGAGTTTTTAGTGAATCAGATGGAAATGACAGATTAGATTTATTTTTTTAAAGAATTTGAATAATTTTCTAGAGCTGAGACACTGAAAAATATTTTGCTACCCAAGAAAAGCTAGATAAATATATCTATCTAGACAAAACCTAGATAAATATATGTGAGTATATGTTTGATACTTGCTTAGTTTGATACTTGTCAGCAGAATGCATAGCTCTAGTCATTTATGGTGTCTCAGAGACACTGTCTCAAAATTAGAAGAACGGGAGAAGCATCGGTGGTCTTTTCCTCCCCTATCTAATAACAATGCATTTTTAAACATTTATCCTGTCTGGTTAAGCCCAATGATTCTGACAGCTGAGAGTTCAAGGTAACCATGTATCAGAGACAACATCAAAAAGCAGCAGTTTCAGACTACCAAAGTTACCTTATTGTCATGCAGAGCCTAATTAGAAGATTAGGTTTAGCAAAAGGCATCCAAGGTGCAGGCACAAAATACCCAGCTCTGTGTGAAATTGCCTTTCCTGACACAGGCGTTTCTCTAAGCATGGAGCTGGTGACACTCTGAAAACCAGCATGTAGCTGTAGAGAGATTTTTTTTCCAATGGTATAAGAAGAAAATATGTGTTCTTTAACTTCGGTGCCTTTGCTTGATAGTATTGCAATTTAATTATCTTTTTTCAGAGCGATGACAAAATTTAAATCTCCCAAATATAATAAGGAAAACTTGTAATGAATAAGTTAGACCCTTTAAGTTTTCCATGGTGAGACTCTTTCTGAAAGAGAATACAAAGCAAAAACAAATGTCCCAGTGTCAGTATTACAATTGCAGCTTCCTTTTAAATAGCAAGGAGAAAGGCAGGTTAGACTCATCCATTAGGTTTTTAGAAGCTGTAGTCTTGAGTCATCCTGTGCCTGTGTGAAAAACACTGTGGGAAAACTTGATGAGCATGGATGGGTCAGTATATTTTCTATGCACTGTAACTGGATTTTCACTACAGAAAGAAGCATAATTTTAAATTCAAAAATTATATCGATATATACACATAGTAATTTTGAGGATGTCCTTAGGAAAAATTGCTATTCATGTTTATTGCACTCCCATTCAATTATCAACGGGAATGATCTTGCTGAGGTTGTATATCCTATTACGTCCTCTCATGTGGTGTTCAGTTGCATTTTCGAAGAGGAAAGAACACAGCAGCATTTTTGAACAGACAACAGCTAAAACAGAAGTATTTAGCATCTTGAGTGACTAGACTAAAACAGCAAAAAGCATCAGTGTATGTTCAAATACAATGATTTTTCAGTAAGATATTAACAATTCGCACCTTTGACATATCACAATAACATTTTTTATTCAAAGTTTTTTGTCCAGCATTGGACGCGTACCAAAGAAAACAAGTAACTAACAATTTTCTGAACAGTGGTAGGAGCATGTAAAATCCAAGAGTGGCCTGGAATGTGGGCCTAAACAGGTATGAGTGAGTCTGTTTTCCCTGGAAAATGTGTGTACATTGTCATGTAATGAAACAGCTGGAATGTGCACAGTTTACCATAAACAGAGTTTTGACACTGCTCCAAGGAGACGCCCAAGAGAGAGTGAGGTGTATGTAAAAGAGAGTATCATGCAATCTATGAGGAGCAAAAACTAGAAAGAAGTGGTGGGAAAGAAGAAACAGTAAGGTTTGGTAGAAGAGTAGGTAGATGATTGTTGCCAAAAAAACTACAAGTAGTGCTGTGCTTGGCTGGTTTGAAACTGGTATAGAGAAAACCAAAGCAACTATTCAGAATATGGAAGTTAGCCATCAGAAATAATTACGTCTTTGCTGCCAAATGTTTGATAGGACATGAGACTAATCAAATAGGTACAACTAGTGTAAAAATACAATTAGTATAAATTAAGGACAAAGAGGTTTACAAGAGTTATATGTATAAGACTTCCCTATCAATAAAGAACTTAATACTCATGAATTAATGATGGGAAAAAGTCATCACAAACATGTGACAATCATAGAAATCCTGGTAATATTGGTGTTTACATGCTTTTATAAGGCTTCCGCAATGACCACAGAAAAATCCAGTCTGATCCCTGATTTGGAAGTGAGATTAAATTTATGCCTACCTTTAAATACAAGTTTCTCACTCTGAACATGACCAGTGTCATGGATTTTAATGTGTTTCCATGAAAGGCAAACATATACTAATATGTTTTCATTGATCTCTGTCACTTATTGAGTCTACTATTATTAGAAATAACTTGAAATAAAGGTGTTTTCTCAGTCAACAAATACAGCATATAAACCAAATGTTTTTAAGTGTTCATCTTAAGAATTAGACTATTTTTACTATACAAGATACTTGCTTTAAATTGTAGGGATTGCTGACACCTGTAGGTGTGTTATTACCATATTAATCTAATTAACACATCATTTTGTTAAACTTAAGAAAAAAGTCTCTGTACAAATATTTTGTGTAAAATATTTAAATTTACAATTACTAGCTATGAAGACAGAGGATAGTGTCATACTCATGATAGAATTAAAGATTTCATGCTTTGAAGAGGAACCATTGTCAGTGAAACCATTAAGAACTTCCTGACTTTTCTTAGCAGTCATAGTCTAATAAAATCATGTACTTTAATAGTTTATACTTTAAGGGATAGAAATGTACCACAAAAGTGACTAGCATAGACACTTTGCAGGGTTATACAAAATGAGATTCTAAAAAACCTTAGCATAGATCCAAATTCCTTTAGTGGAGTGTTCAAATGAGCCATAAGGATATAAAGCTAGCCTATGAAGTACTTGTAAAAAGATCACAGTACTTGCATTCAGCTGTATGTTGTAACCATTAAAAACTGAAAAAAAATAACCATTAAAAATACTGGATTTCAAGTGTAGGTATCCTAGTCAAGGAAATTCAGAGTGCTTTTTCATAATAAATCAATGTTCCCTCTATAAAAAAATGGATTAAAAAATACGGCTAAGTTACTTTTTCAAGTAATTTGTATTATGTCATAAGAAGAGAAGAAAAGCAAAAAATGTCAGAGCTGGCCCATCAAGCTAATCCTATTGAACTCAAAAACCTAATTACATCAAGCTAATTGCACTGAACAGAACAAGCAAGACAAAACGGTCTTCAAAAGGTGAGTTTTTCAAAGGCAAACTATAGACAGGCAAGTCCTAATTTTCATTTTTCTCCTTCTTACCCTGAAGGTCTATGTGAATCTCACATTTGCAGTTATAACTGAGAAAATGAAGAGAATTCTAAGAGAAATGTTTTGCTTTCCTACAAAGCAAAAGAGGTATGTTATATTTCTGCAGTTTTTATGTAATGAACAATGAATTAGCATAATTACAAAGGCAGAGCTTGGGAAAATATAAATTGCCATCCCATAACATAACGATATGTCTAGTCCAGTATTGTACCTCTGACAGTAGACAGCATTTAGATGTGATTGAAGGAAGTGCAGCACAGTGCTTATGGGATTAGTGGTTATAGCTGCATGGGTACTTCAGATTTGCTGGATGTTAGACCCCTGAATAAAACAGTTCTGAACTTTGATCTGAGTAAGGACTTAGCTACAGTGATCACTAGTATTAATTAATTAGTTCCACTATCTGATTCCATACTTGAGTAAGATTTTCTTTTTTCCTGCTTTAAAGGTGTAGACTTTTACTTCCAGAGTGCATCCCTTTCTTGATTTTTAATGTCATTTAGAAGAAGCAGACAATTTAGTGCTTGCCTGGCTGGTCGCCAAACTTAAGTGATATGAGACAGGTACTAACTTCCTCATCCATGATCCTTTCCCTTATTTCCACAAGCAGTTAAAGGGAACAGCCCAAAAAAACAAGTCTGGGGTAGGGATTGGTCATTCCTGGGCACACATACACTTCACAGCTCTTGAAGGGGTAAAACGAACCTTTACAATTGTTATGACTTAAACTGCTGGAAAAATTCTCTTTAACCAGAGAAGCAAAGCAGCTGAAGTGTCACCGATGATTTTGTGACAGATGTGCATTTGATTTGGTTCCCAACTTCTCTTATGTTTATTTAACAGAAGCAAGTCAAGTCCCTGTGGATGGAGGATAAGATTCTCTGTCTTGGATAACCTGTTCAGTGGAGAGAAGCTTGTGAAGGCCTTAATGCGTGACAAAGAAGGAAATCAAAGCATAAAGTTTGAAACCTACAATTTGTTCAGGAAATGGAGACTTCTGGGAAAGAAACAGAGCCAGGACCCACACTGGTAGAGGGGAAAACTTCTGAAGGAGTCAGAATTTGCTGCAGCTCAGGAATTGACTAAGTTTATTGGAAACAAAACAATTGCAAAGATGAGAAGTGACAGATAGATATTGCATATAAATGTTTATGCTATGCCTCTGCCAAGTATTTAGATTTTTCTTCATTTGCAAGTTGGCAATACTCATTCAGAATTTTGTTGATTTTTTTTTTCCATTTAAAAAACACTCTCCCTACTGAGTGATTGTCATTGTATGTTATAAAAGGAAAAGTTGTAGGAACATCTACTTGAAAGTTCTGAGTGGTTTGACATCCCACCACATATGCAAAAAAAACCCCAAATTAAACTACATTTTTTTCCTTTTTTTTTTTTTTTATTTATTTAACATCTGACAGATTTACTGGATGACCTTGCAAAGCAATATCATCATAAACCCATTTCTCCAAATTCTAAATCAGCTGTTTTACGTGGTCGTCTTCTGATGGGTGAGGTTCTGCGTCTTCGAGCAAAGAAATTATCTAAGTGAAAAGTTTAATCTTTTCTTTCTGGTTTTGCCCTCAAAGTCAGAATGGAAGTAGCTGGACATCCCAGGAGTTGTCTTCTCTTCTGCTTACAAATGGTGATTGACATAGCACTTCAGTGACGTGTACAAGAAGTTAACTTTGCTACTTATCTCAACCGGGTATTTTAATTACTTTCTTCTTGTAAAAGCTAGTGTTTTCAAAAGATTATTAAACAGCTGAGTTTATGTTTTTAGCATTTTTACAACAAATATCCCTAAGCAATGATGAAGTAGGAACTTTTGAAAAGCAAACCATGCATTTATGGCTTTTGCCTAGCACCTACTGAGGTCAAAGTAAAATAGTCAAAATCACCCGAGTGGGACAGAATTGAAGTTCAGATATTCAGTATGAGAACAATTGCTGAAATTAAGTAATCTGTGTTTTGCAAATCATAAAATTCAGGGTTTTTTTTCTTTTTTGTAATATATACACTAGCATTACTTCTTTGTAGTACTTGCATCTGAAAAGACAGGAATCAGTTCAAAAGGATTTAATTCAATTTCTCTTCACCTCTGAACAGATATATTGACTTGGTGAAGAAGGTACTTACCAAAACTAACAGTACTGATCAGGTCTAATCAAGTGTTATTTCTAAAGTTTTTAAAAAGCAAAGTGGTATCAAACCCAGAGTAAAGCAATTGTATAGCTATTGTGGTCCATATATATAAATCTAATACATTAAAAAAAAAAAAATTAATTGTTCTTTGGCAACCTATGGTCTGATCAATCATGAATGTACAAACATCTATTTTCACAACATGAATTTACTGTTAACTAACACCTTACCAATTCTTATGTAAGTAAATCCTAGAAACAGATAAGCAAAGATGCACTGTAGAAGATTGTTCTAGCTGTTTTCAGAATTTTTGAAAACAAAACATTGTAAATTCAAAGTATTTTAAATTTCTTCACTTTGGGTAAAAGACAAGTGAAAACCAAAAAAATCTACTGGAGCTTCTTTTATGCATATATGTATAACCAAGCAAAATAAAACTTGCATCGTAATGACCTAGTGTATGAAAAATGCAATAGGAAATTTAGCCATGTATATTTATTTCTCTAAAGATAAAAGTCATCACTCACGTTGGGTTTCCTTTTCTGCTTGTTTAGTGTGTTTTGTTTTGAGAGTGAAGCCAGCAATCTCATTAAGATGCTATTTTCGTCTTGCACATTAATTTAGTTTTGTATTGTTCCTTACATTAATTGTAAGATATACCTGTAAGAGAAAAAAAAAAAATGCTGAGAAATTTTAGCTGTTATAGCAGTCTTAACTGACTTAAATTGAGATTACATCATTAGAGGTTAGAGAGAAAGCTATATAGTTTATTTTATGAAATAATGCAAGTATTACTGCGTAGGAGTAATAGAATTTACTGAGTTTTAAAATTCAGTAGCTCAAACCTGGGAGTGAATCCAAAAAACATTTAAAAAAAAAGTTAGGAAAGAAGAGCATGATTTAACACATAGTATCCATATAAACAATTCCCCAGACAGCTAAGCAGAAAACCAGTAATACCCCGTAGATTTGAATGTATGGCACAAATCCAAAATCTGTTCCTTGGTGTGTATAAAATAAAGCAAGTGTCAAAAAGAAACAGAAAACCAGTCATGCTGTCAAGGTACTGGTCCATCAGGTCTTGTATCCTGTATTTGAAATTGTCCAGCAGAAGAATGCTTTGGAAAACAGAGCTGTTAACACTTCCTCAGAAAACTCGCCCATCCTCCAACAATTTGAGTTTCAAGATCTTCTCTGACATTGAATATTTATTAGTACTAAATTTTCTGTTCTAGCCATAAGAATAAACCTTCTGCCGTGTATACCTGAAATATTTCTGCCACAGTGGCTAGTGAATAATACAGTCTCCTGACATTTTCTCTACTTCAAAATGAAGTATTTTTAAAACTGTATGCAAATCCACTCAAATAACCTTGACAGTGTTTTCATCATATGAAAGAAACTAAGGTTTATGTAGAAAACTGCAGATCTGTTTTCCAATTCGCAAGTTCTAGATGTGATAGCTATAATCAACAATTTCTAATGAGGGAACCATTTTCCTTTAAATAGGAAAAATACAGTTTCAATCTTTGTTTTGGTGTCAGACTTAAACCATAGGATCAAATCCAGTGATATTCTAGTGGAATTATGTCAATTTAATCTACAGGAGAATCTGACCTATAGAAAGCAAAATTTTCTGCCATGTTATATGCTGGTGTGAACACAATTTTGAAGCTGACATCCCGAAAAGTTGAAGTTTCAGCGATTTCAAAAGATTTTAACAAGAAAAAAAAAAATTGTTTATATCCCATGGACTTTTACACAGCAAAGCAAAACTTTTAACAAGAATTTTCACAGTTAGCTTCTCTGGAATTTTTGCAGTCTTCCTGGTCCCCCCCCCTTCTCCAGCTTCCTCCTCCTTTTGTTAGAAGGCCTCATTTTTCTCTGTGCTACAATGGCTCACTTAACACAGCAAAAAGAGATAGGTTTTTCTAACTTTTCCTTTTTTTTCCAAACTTTTGATACTTTTGAAGGTATGATCCTTAACAAAAGGATCTTTTACCTTTTTTCTTTTACCCAGTATATTGTCACGAGAACAACTTTGGAGTTGCAAAATAGTAGTTTTGTGTTTAGCACTGTAGTCCTTGTGCAAAAGGAAGCAACGAAAGAAACAGAATGGCTTTAGTGATAAATTACATTTTCTTAGTTTCTTGTTCTTTGGTAGAAAAATACGGTTTTGGGATTAGTGGCTACTGCCACATGGTATGCTAGTGTCCATTCCATCATTTTCTAAACAAATGGAAGTGCAGAAATCTCAGACTTCCCCAGGAACAAGAAATGAAATAGGAAATAAGCTCAAGAACATGTGCTCATTTAACAAATTGAGTGTTAAAAAAAAAAAATGTGAAAAGGTATGAAAAAAAGCTCTGGTCATTATGATTAACATGGTCTCTATTGAGTGTGTGTTGGGAGAGGAGAGGGGGAGAAGTCTGCAGGAAGCTCAGACACATAGACCTAGATGAACACTTAATTTCTCATTATACAAATAGGATGCCACAGGAAAAAATGTACAGTTTTAAATGCCTGCTTTATCTTGCTCCAAGTATTACCCATTTTAAATATGAAGCTTTAATGAAGTTACTGTTTTTTTCTATACTACCTAACAATGAGATGCGATGGGATTCCAGGGAGCATAAAATTTTTTTGATAAAGAAAAGTCAATGTAAAAAAGTTACAAAGTATGAATCTGTTCCTCAATTTTTCTCATTTCCATTTTTTTCTTAATTAAAAGTCTTTGCATAATTTTCCCTGATTTTGACAAATTTTAACATAGAAATAAAAATTAATTATGTCTAGAAACATAATAAATGACCTAATATGGACACTAGCATACCACATGGCAGTGGTCAGTAATGCCAAATTTTGTAATCTTGTACTGGTAGTGTTGAATCTCTCAGAGAAGAAAAGAAGGTCTCTCTCTTTATTGATAGACTTCCATCACAAGGTTCTGCAGTGCTATGGGATGGTCACTTCAACACGCTGATGTTTTTAACTTTCAAATGTTTTTATTTTCTTCTCAGTATAATTCAAGTCTAGAAGACCTAGGCAAAAGAAAAGTGAAGACTGAAAACAGTTCTCCCTCCTGCCAGAAATAAGTAATTCCTGTTTCCTGCATTTAATATTGATCTCTCTAAATCCCAGCCTTGGTGGGAGTTTCCCTGGAGCCTTGTCCAGGCTGAACAACCCCAACTCTCTCAGGCTGTCTTCATAGGAGAGGTGTTCCAGCCCTCTGATCATTTTTGTGGCCCTCCTCTGGACCTGCTCCAACAGGTCCATGTCTTTCCATTGCTGAAGACTCCAGAGCTGGATGCAGTATTCCAGGTGGGGGTCTCATGAGAGTCAAGGAGAGGAGGCCATGCCTCTTTTGATGGAGTCCAGAATACGGTTAGTCTTCGGGACTATGAGTGCATATTGACCAATACCTCCAAGCCCTTCTCAGCAGGGCTGCTCTTAATCCCTTCATTCCCTAGACTGTATTGACACCACTGGTTGCCCCAACCCAGGTACAAGAGCTTGCAGTTGACCTTGTAGAATTTAATGAGGTTCTCACAGGCTCACTTCTCAATCTTGTCCAGGTCCCCCTGGATGACATCCCGTCCCTCAGGCATGTCAACCACACAAATGAGCTTGACATCATCTGTAAACTTGCTGAGGGTGCACTCAATCCCACTGTCTATGTCATTGATGAAGGTATTAAACAATATAGGTCCCAGTACACACCCCTACATGTATTTATACTTGTAGAAAGGCATTTAGAAAATTTGAACATTCTCCCTCTTAACATAGTGTTTTTCCAGAAAATTAGACTGCTCTCTGAATTTTTTTTTTCTTATTCTATTTAGGACAAGGATATTCAGGCCATATTTTCATGATACTAATTATGCAAACCATGCAGTGCTCTGATTCTAGAAATACTTCTACAGAATTTATTCAGAAATCTGTCCATGAAGGTGTACCATTAACTTGGTATGAGTCTAGGAGAAGAGAAAATTGAACATCCAGGCAGGGCACTGGATGATCTTAGCACCAAAAGAAATCATGCATGAATGCTGTAAAGAAGCATAGTGAGATGTTGAAGTAACATTACTGGGTTTCTTAATTAGTTTTTTAGGAAGACAGGTTGACAAACGAAGGCTATCTAAACACGTTTCTATGACTTGAGTCAGAAAGGCTGAGTGAAGTACGGAAATGGTGGTAAAGCACAGCAAGATGACAAAATGAAGGCAGAAGCAGAGAAAATTCAGTACCCAATGACACCTGTCTCTAGTACTTCTGTTATGCTAACATCAACATTCATTGAAATCATTAAACAGCAAACCCTACTTTGAGTGACAGGCCATCACATTACCAGTATTTTATGGTTTGCTGTAATTTCATTTTGCAACTCCAAAAGACTCAGTGAATACAACTGACTGAGCCTGATAGTACCAATGAGAAATGAGAATTCCATTTGCAAGGGTGATGTTGCTATTGAGTTCATTTCTTAAACCTCAACTCATTTGTCAAGAAGTATTAAAAGAGGACCAAAAAATGCTGATAAAAAGAATGCTGACAAAAAAATTGTTAAATAAAATTAGATTATTTTTTTTATATATAACAAATGGTTAAAGGAGCGTTGAAAGAATCATACACTGGAAATTCCAGTAAAGGAGGATCTGAATTTATTTAAAACTTCAGGTCCTTTTGTAAGAGAGCATTAGCTGATGACAAGCCAGGAGAGAGCTGAACAAATATCATGGTCAGCAAGTCCAAAAAATATCTTTCTTCTGGTAGAATTCTGAAACCATAAAGGTAATTTACTGTGGTTCTAAAGTAATCAGTGAAAGTAAAGTGTGCAAGACATGTATGGAGGTGTAAGAAAAAAAAACCAACCACACTGTATCACCCTGTTTAATTGAACAGTTGAATAAGAAGTTGCACATTAACCTAGTACAATGATTACCAAAGAAAATAAGCATTATTATAAGCAGACCTGTGACAATGGTACATAATGCAATTCGGCAGTCTCGTAGGAAACTAGCAATAAAACAATTTATCCATGGTCCTGGGATGTTAAATGTTATAACCCAATTGATCTGATAGGATCATCAAAAGCACACAGTGATTAGGATAGAATTCATGATAGGCTGACTTGTTTACCTTATGGTTGGGTTTACCCCATGGTGGAAGAAACTGCAGGTCTGGGACAGTTTTCATAGCTTACGACTGTATTCAGTAATTGCCATAATCAGTAATTGCAAATAGAAAAAGTGTTAGTCAAAGAATATTGTAAAATATTCTAAAAGGTCAAATATTCTAAAAACATTTATATGAGCGAAAGAAAAAACTTATGAAAAAAGTTATGGCATAGGTCAGTCCTGAAAAAGTGATGGTCTAGGTGAAATAAACTGAACATGAAGTACTGAACATGAAGTACCACTGGTTGAAAATCTGTAATGTTTTCATAACAGTGGAGAAAAACAAAAATTATCAGCCCTGTCACGCTCAGTCCTTTTGATATTCCTAATTCAGTCTCAAATCTTTTAATCCAGTTACCTTTATATGTCAGTCATTGCCATAAATATGGGGTAGATCTTGGTAGTTAATAAGTGCATGACACGAAGACAGTGCTTATTTAGCTTAGCTTAATTTTTAAATTTCTGCTTCTTATGCAGATTTCAATGCCTTAAGAAATGTTATATGAATTCTATGACAATTATCTTTAACTAGAAATGCTTGTCTAGAGGAGAGTATTTATCTCTTTCTTTAGATTTTCAGGACAAAAATACATAGGACACAAAAAATTTCTATAAGCTAGGCACAGACAGGTGGGCTAATATTTGGGAGTTGAGAATTTCCTGTATGGCATTTGTGGTTGCTTCAATAATAGGACTTATATAGAAATGGAAAAATGGGAAGTTACATATATCCAGGGGATATTTAGTCTCTAAGTCAACCCCCTACTGGAGGATGAATTGTAAAATCATGTTCTGGTAATGTTCGGTATACAGTCAGGGATAACGTATAATGTATGTGGAACATCTTCTTATTTCCAGGCAAGGGATTTTTATGCAAATGAAGTTATGCTAAATCAAAAGGAAATGTCCTGTGAGACTCTTTTATGCAACAAAATTAGAGACCTGGAAAGTCTGGAGAACACTTAATGAAGATATTATGTATTCTAGTCATTTGAAAACAATGCAACATCTACTTCCCCAAAGGCAATCTGTCAATACAGAACAGAAAGCAGTGAGATCTGAACTGAGTCATCCGTTTTAATCAACACTATTCAGGATCACATGTGCCATTTCTCCTGGTGTTATTCTTTTTTATCAGTTGAATATTTAATACATGTATACAGTTACACAAAACTGTCTTGCAGACAAGGCAAAAGCATACAAATTAGAGAGATGAACTGTTAGCTTAAATGTAAATAAAGTTGAAGACTGTAATTAAAACAAACATTTTTCACATAAATTTACTTATTCACCAGAGTTTCCCTAAGGGGGAGAAAAGAGTGTCTCATGTTATACCCAGCCTCAGTAGTTCAACTTTTAAGCCTTTTTATGTACCATAGGACAGAATTCCTTATCAAAACAAATTAAAAGGTATGTGTTACATGAATATGATCTCACCAGTTTGCTGTATAGTTTAGCTCTTATTTTGACAAGATACATTAAATGAACCTACCATGTGCTTTTAATTGAAGGAAGAAAGGTGAGGCAATCAAACTGTCTTACTGAGAGTACTTCTTTAGAGCTAAAGCAACCTAATCAAATACAGGCAGTTGTTTTATTAGAAAATAATTATTCAGATAAAAGTAAATGCCCATAGAGTATTCATAGAAGCACAAAATCACAGAATTGTAGCGAGTGGAGTGCACATCTGGCAGTCATCTAGTGCAGCCTCCGTGCTCAACCAAGGACATCTAGACTAGATTGCTTGGGGTTGCATCCAGCCATTTTTTTTAATATCTTCAAGGTCAAAGACTTCAACACTCTGGGCAAACTCTTCCAGTGGTCAAACATCTCAAAGCAAAAACTCATTTTTTTCTTATGCCTCAGTGTAATTTCTTCTATATTAGTTTGTGCCTGTTAGCTCCTGTCCTGTCACTTAGCATCACTGAGAACAGCCTGTCCCTATTTTCTTTGCACCCTCCCATTTATACAAATAGTAAGATCGCCCTGAGCCTTTTCTTATTCAGGCTGGACAATCCCGGCTGTCAGCCTTTCTTCATAGGAGAGATGCTTTGGTCCCTTCACCATCTTTGTGGCCCTTCACTGGACTTGCTCATGTAAGTTCATGTCTTTATTATACAGGGGAACCCAGAGCTGAGCCCAGCATTCCAGGTGTGTCTCACCAGGGCTGAGGAGGGAAGGATTTTTTCCATTGACCTGCTGGTAACAGTTCTCCTAATATAGCCAAAAGGGTTATTGGACTTCTCTACTGCAAGGGTGCTTTGCTATCCACCAGGACATCCAGGTCGTCTGCAGAGCTGCTTTGCAGCTGATCAGCCCCCAGCATGTACTAGAATTGGTATTTCCCTCTATTTAGTTTTATGAGGTTTCTGTCAGCCTTTTTCTTCAGCCTGTTAGGGTCTCTCTGAACGGCAGCAAATAACATCTGCTGTGTGAACCACTCCTAGTTTTTTGCAAACTTGCTGCAGGTGCACCCTGTCTCATCATCCAGATCATGAATGAGGATGTTAAACAACATTGGACCCAATATCCATCCCTGGGACACAATACTGGAGAAAAAACTTCATTGTGGGAAGGATTTTATGCCACTCATAATCATTTGAGCCCATTAGTTCTGTCAGTTTCCAGGGTACCTCACTGTCTGCTTACCCATCGCATACTTGAGTGATTTATCTTTGAGGATGTTCAGAATACAGCCTTGAAAAGACAAGGTAAGTAACATTCACTGTTCTCTGCTCATCTGTGAAGCCAGTATCTCTTCATAAAGAGTTACCAGCAATGGTTTAATCTTCATAAATCCATGCTGACTACTCCCAATCATCTTCTTATTCTTAATATGCTTGGAAATGGCTTCCAGAATTATTTGTTCTAGTTGGGATGGGATTGATGGGCTTATAATTTTCCAGGTATTTCTTGGAGAACAGGAGAAGTGCCTGAGGACTGGAGGAAGGCAAATATCACACCAGTCCACAAAAAGGGCAAGAAGGA
>JAOQGH010000019.1:66939161-66986867 GCA_025769975.1 Gallinago jamesoni | reverse complement strand
AAGGAGCAGAGCGGTCGGGTCCGTTCCGCGTGCGGTCGGCAAGCGGCGGTATCGTAATCGCGGTTGTATATTTCTCTGTCAGTGTTATTGTTGCTGTTTCTTGCGCCCTTTGCTGTTCCGTTAAAGTGCCTTTGTCTCAGCCCGCGAGTTTTTGCCTTTTTCTTTCGATTTTCCCCTTCTGGCTGCAGCGGCGGTTAGCGCCCTGCTGAGTGCGCGTGGCTGCCATGTGGTCCTTTGTTGCCATCTGAGGCTAAACCACGACAACATGTAACGATGTTGTAGAACTTAAACACAGATCTTGCAAGAGAACAAGCATTTGCTTTTTGGCATTTATTCTGGTAGGCTTTTCTATATGTATTTTCAAAACTACTTGTTAATTCTAAGTAATTTTTTTTGAGAATTCTACATTCCCCAAAGCATCTGATATATTTTCTTTCCAAACTGTTATGGTGGGTTGACTGTGGGTGGATGCCAGGTGCCCCACGCAACTTTATCACTGTCTCTTCATTTGGGCAGAGGGAGGAAAAAATAGCGTGAAAGGCTCATTGGTAGACATAAAGACAGGGGGAGATTACTGACAAATTGCTATCAAAGGCAAAACAGAATAAATTCAGGGAAATTAATTTAGTTTATTACCAATAAAATCAGAATAGAATAATGAGGAATAAAACCATGTCTTCAAACACCTTTCCCCTATCCCTCTCTTCTTCCTGGTCTCAACTTCACTCCCAATTTTTTCTTCCTTCTCCCACCAAGTGGTGCAGGGGGACTGGGAATGGGGGTTATGGTCAGTTCACCACAGGCTTTTTTGCTGCTTTTTCCTCCTCAGGGGAAGGATTCCTCACACTCTTCTCCTGGTCCAGCATGGGATCCCTGCCACAGGAGGCAGTCCTCCATGAACTTCTCCAATGTCAGTCCTTCCCACAGACTGCAGTTCTTCACAAACTGCTCCAGCGTAGGTCCTTCCATCGAGTGCAGTGTTTCAGGAACAGACTGCTCCAGCGTGGGTCACCACAAGGTGACAAGCAAATCTGCTCCATCATGGGTTCCTCTCTCCATGGATCCAGAGGTCCTGCCAGGAATCTGCTCCAGGGTAGGGTCTGCATGGGGTCACAGCCTCCTTCAAGCACATCCAGCTTTTCTGGTATGGGGTGATCTAAGGGCTGCAGGTGGACATCTGCTACACTGTGGACCTCCATGGGCTGCAGCGGGACAGTCTGCCTCACCATGGTCTTCACCGTGGGCTGCAGGGGAATCTCTGCTCCAGTACCTGCAGCACCTCTTTGCCCTCCTTCTTCACTGACCTTTTTCTCTGACTACTGTTCTGCTGCAGTTTCCCATCTCACACACCCCCTGTCCACACACACACACACACACACACACACACACACACACACACCTCCCCTTCTCAAATAGGTTCGCAGAGAGGCATTACTACCAACACTGATGGGCTCAGCTTTGGCCAATGGTCGGTCTGGTTTGGTGCCTGCTGGTGTTGGCTCTGTTGGACACAAAGGAAACTTCTAGCAGCTTCTTACAGAAGCCATCCCTGCATCCCTTCTGCTACCAAAACCTTGCCGCACAAATCCAATGTAGCCGCTTAGTCCAGGTGCCATCAAAATTTGCAACGAGCCCATACCATATGCAGTTATCTTCTGCTTGAGTGTCCAAAGTTCAATTTTGGACCTTCACCCTCACAGACTCCCAATTATCTGTTAACTTTCACAATTCAAGCTATTTTTCTCCTAGGACACACTATTTTTATTTTTTAATTTTTTTTAAAACAATATCATAGATAGTATTTTCTTTCTACAGAGACCTAGCTATAGCTCAGTTCTGTGCTCACAATGTGCAAGGATAATCGAATTTTTCATCCACATACTTTCTGCTTGACTGGGCATTCAGCTTACAGTATCACAGGAGCAGAACTGAATGGCATTCCTAGACTGGGTCTCATTATGAATAGTGGTAGCTAGAAGATTATAGTCTCTGCCTTGAGACATAAATAGCAGCACCACTTGACTTTACCATCTGGACTTTGACATCTAGATAAGTTCAGCAGTATTTCAGACAGGAGAGACCTTCGTCCATACCCAATCTCACCAAACCAATGAATCTAACATGCTTCATAAATTAGTACCATTGTTTATGGGCAATAACACTCAGGAAAACATAATACCAGTAATGTTTACTGCTTCAGAAGACTAAACCCTTGCAATCAGGAGAATTTAGCTTTGCCTTTCAGGAGGCAAAAAAGGAGAAAGCAAAAGAAATAGGTGGTGAAATATAGAGAAACTTTTTTTCTCTCACAGATTTCCTCATAGGATTTCTGAATCTCAAGTTGGGCTAACAGGGTTGGCTGTTGAAGGGATTGGAAGGGAAGAAAAAGGAAAACAATAACTTTGTTAGTAAAACTGAACAAAATTGATAAAAAGATTGACAGAAAAACAACTATGCAATCTGAAAATGACAATGTCACTCATCAGTATGAACTAGTTCCTCCTTAAAATGTATAAACCTTATTATGTATTGGGGGGGGCGAGGGGGGAGAGAATAAACAAACAATCAAGCAAACAAATAGAAAAACATGAAAGCAAACAGGTATTTGGCTTACTGCCAAAGTCCCTATAAATTGTCTTTATTTGCTGCAGTACTGCTTACCAGCTGGGTAAATAGGTGTTCCCACAGCAGCCAAATGGCAGCCATCTGCAGAACATCTGCAGTTACAGACATTTACAAGCTGAAGAAAAGTAGCTGTTGTTTTGTGTTTCCATTGCAAACACAGGACTAAAGAAAGAAATCTGATTTTCATCAAGCAGCTAAATGCTTCAAAGTGTACCACTTGCAAAAGAATGAGGAAGTAAGTGAATTTTGCAGTTTTGTCATTTTACTACTAGCCTCAAGTCCAACCAGGCTATGGAAATTTTGAGAACAAGCACGTTTTTTTTCTCAGTAAAGAATATTTTGATAGTCAAAATTATCCTGTGTCACATAGCTCTGATACTGAATCAGATACTGATTTTCATTTCCCTGGGTGTCATATTGCCTATTATCTGTACAGGAGATTGACTCATATGTCAGCTAATTCACCTGCACCAAATCACAAAAATATCTGAAGACAAGGAAACAGGAGGAAGAGCTGAAGATACAGTGGAATTAAACTGTCATAGCACATATATACATTGTAGCTGTTGCACTGCACCTCAGAATCTCTGGGGCTTCTTTTATATGTTGGTTAAAGTAATTTCCAAATGCTTGTTTTTTAAGCTGTACTTTCAGATATGGGTCAATCTTGGCACTTCTCTTGATGGATGTGAGACATTTCTGTGGCATTTTCTCCTTGGAGCCTGTAAGAAAGTACATTTGATGCCAGCTGTCCTCTACCTCAGTCTGTGGTACTTCCCAGAAGTACATGAACCCAACCCACAGCTTGTTCTCTCCTCTTTTAGAGAAAGAATTTGGTCCCTGCATTTTCCATACAGACCCTTGATCTAATGGAGGAAGGGAAGAGACATCTTTGACCTGGCAGACCACAAAGGCTCTGGAGACCTGGCCCTTTTTCTACTATATGGTAGTTATCATATTTGTTTAAATCATTCTTACTTTTGTGAATATATGAGAACATAATGAAATAGGTACCATGAAGCTATAGGAGCTGGGAGATTACCAAATGTACGAACAGGACTGCCAATGCATCTATTATATAACTATTATCTTAATAACACAACATATGCTATATATCATCAACTAGTATCAATATAACTACAGCTGCATATACATACTTCCTCAGACTGTATAGTGTTCTTTCCAATTGACTTTTCTTGGTGTAATTCCCTAGTGCCATTTGCTCACTCAAAGGGGATTGTCTTCTGGGTTGTCTTCTGTGTTGGCAGATTTGCATTTTCTGTATGGTTAGTCCATAAATGCAGTAGGCAGTGGAGCAGATAGGAAATTTTCAGTGAAAGAAAATCAATACTCTTGACTGATCTAGGCAACTCTAAAAAATAGGGTTCAGTAAACTAAAGCTTAGTTAGCTTTGCTAAAAGATTTTTTCAAAAAAACAAATGAACATTTGTATATTATTGAATATAACAGTATTTTTAGTATTAGGTTGAAGATTTAATCAATAGATTCCTACTTAGGATGCATATTTACAGAGCACCTGTTTTACTCCAAAGAAGAAGGAAAAATCCCATTATGCAGTTATGAGGAGATACGTGGGGAAGATGCAAAGTGACTATTTTATTACAATAGTAAAATACAACAATAGAAAAAACTGTAAAAACTGTAACAAATTCAGGGATAAGAACCAACTCCAAGTAGAATATCCTTGCTGGCACAGAAAAATCCAAACTATTTTTCCATTTACTAGCCCAACAGCTCTCAGGTAATTGTTGCATGTATTGATCTAATATACAAATACCACCAAGACATCCTTAAAATATACACAAAATCTACTAATATATCTACACAACCTTCTTAAATAAATATATTTAAAATATTTTCCATTAGATTTCTTTAATGGTCTTTACCAAAAGAAGACCAGCAGTGCAAAAAGTTCATAGCATTTATAGCAAAACCTGCACATTCATGTTTAATTAAAGTTTTGATATTCACTGTTCACGCCAGCACCAATAATCTCTGGATCTTACTGTCATCATCAATTAATGACCTGGTAAAGGACACAGCATGGGAAGTAATTATTAGCAAATAACTTGGCCAATTACCTTAGCTGCTGCTCCTTTTTTTTTGCTTTTTTTTTTCCCCTTAATTTGTCAAGTATCTACAAGTCCCTTATGATTTGCACACCATTTATGTCAGTCTAATTTTACCATTATGTAATGCTAACAGTAAAATTAGAATAAGACTGCCCCACATCTCGTCAAAATCAACATAATCACCAGTAACAATTACTTTGGTGAGATTTAGATTTTGCTCACTTAAATCAAAAAATATCCAGTCTCATTGCTAGCAGACCAGAAAATTGGACAATGTGAACAACTGTCAGTTTTTTGAGGGCTTAATTCTTCTACCTCAGATGCTGAACTTCCAGTAAATGTTTCCAGACTTTGAAGTTGAGCTTGTGCTCAGACCTGCAGGTGACAAGAGGAAGCGAGCAACAGAGATATCCTGTTGTCCCTGAAGTGCAGGTGTGTAAAGCCAGTCATATAGTTTTGCCTCCTACAGGGCAACTGTCTGGAGGCTCTCACCTCCCTTGCTACCAGTCCACCCTGCAGACTGCCCAATGTGCCTGACTGGCACCAGATGTGAGGGGTCCATGGTTCACCTGCTTTCTAACTCCTTGTTTTCTCATGAGAAATTTACTGACTTTGTGCGAGAGTCCTCTAGAAGCACACTGAGTATGAAAGAGTTCACACACCCAGGAGCAAGTTTTTCCAGAAAACACATTGTAGGTCAAGCCTGGGGCAGGCTGCTTAAGAGCCTCATAGCCTTTACTGTCCAGTGCATGTCCTTCCTGAAGGACCACAGAATTCGTGCTCTAGCATACATGTGATTTCTAAAATTTGAGGGAGGACCCTGATTAATTTTCTGTTTCTCTTCTGTATTCACAGGTTGCAGCACCAGTTCAATCTGCAGTGGTAGTATAGTCTGTGTGGCAGAACAGAAGATGCATCATAGGCACCAGAGAATTCCCTCAGGATAGAAAGCCACAGCTAATAATTGCCTCAAATTGGTCAAAATTAGACACCTTTTCCCTCATAAATGAATCATACTTTCTACATAGCTCTTTTTCTTGTAAATATAACCATCTTTCATCGTATGTCCTACAAATGAAAATGAAAGTCTTGTCCCCTTTTCATCCCTGCTTGTCACTCTTTCATGGTATCCCTGTGTGGGATTGGAGACTTGGGCTTTGCAGTGCTGTTTTCTGTGACACATAAACATTTTCATTGCATATGTCATTTCCACTTACAACTTCTATGGTGTGCATCTATTCACAGCTTCAAATTAATTTATTCGATATGTGATTGCATATCAGGGCAAAATAATTAATATTTCAGAGAGCTATGACAATTTTTGAATACAAATCCACTGCTCAGAGTATGCTTTTCCAGATTTCCAATAAAAATCTGAGGGTGGCAGGGAAAGTTTTCTATATGACATATTTATTTCCAACATTCGTTTCCTCTTAATTGTTGCTGCTCGGTTACACCACTGAATTCTCAAGCATGATGAGAACAGATACTCCCAAAAGATGTTGAAAACAAGCCCAAAAGCTCCTGTGGATGGGTCACAATTTAGAAACACCATTTTACAGATGAGGAATTAAATTTAATTAATTAAAAAAAAAATCAGAGATGAGAGCAAAACAGGCTTTTTTTTTTTTTTTTTAAAAGGCTATATTCTATCTTGAAAATAAACATTGCAGGTAAAGGTGTCTAACACAAACTTTGGATGGTAAGACAAAATCCTGTGCACTGAGTGGTTTTAAAAGCCTAAGTATTTGACACAGAAAGCTGATACCTGACACCACACCTCATATTACCTGACACCACTCCAAGCCCCCTCTGCTTCTTTTTCCCAGTCTCTAGGAATTTTTGCAAGCAGCTCTTACAGGAAACTTAGGTACATAAGCATACCATAAGTGTCTCCTCTTACCCTTTTAAAGCTCACTCTTTGGAAGATTAGTTTATGTATTTCAGAAAGCCATGTAGTTTTGGTTATAAATCACAATAGGCATTCTGTTAAGATGACAAAATCTCAAGAGTGTAAGGAAAGGCAAATGGTATGCTGCACTTACTTGCCAGCCAATGACTAGCACATGTGCCTTTGAGCTGGCTTGAGCTGAAGGTCTATTCACTAGTCAAAAGGTCTTAACTGAGGATAGCAGCCCAGTAATTTCTGCCTGCTTTCTGAAAAACCTGCCAAGGTGAACTCTGAGAGTGCAGAACTCAGCATCTTCATTAAAGAAGTTGGTCAGAAATTCCACCGATCTCTCTCACATTTTCTTTTATCACTTGCCCTAACCTCTATATGGGATTACGCCTCATGGCTTTCATCTTCACTCCAAGGAGTGCAGGAATGGTAGATGAAAAGGAAAGGTAACAGGAGGCAATGCCAATAAACAGACAACTGGAGATTCATCACTTGCTAGAAGGTGAGCTGAATTTTCAATTAATAGAAAAAAGTATTGTTAAAACATGGCTAGAATTCCAAAAATCATGAACTGGTAATCTCTTCATAAATGATACAGTATATGTGTTTTCTATATGAACAGTATTATGAAAAATTTATAGCTAATACCCAGTCTTCTTGCTGCATTGACTAGCTATATAAATTGTGCCCTTACTACTTTTTTCTTACTGGTATATGCATTTGTTATAATTAACTACACACAAAACGGCAGATGCAAGATGACACATCAAAAGGAAAAGAGGGCACGCTAAAATGAAAGATTTTGCTTAAAATCAAACATGTTAGTGACTCAAATGTCAGACTTCCATGTTCTGGCACCCTTTTACTGGAATATGGTGTCTCTTTATCCTACCAATACTGACATACAATTAAAATTTTGCTTACAGGGTGTTTTTTTTGGTGGGTTTTTTTCATTGAATAGTAATGAATATTGCAACAAAAAAGATTTCTTGCTTTTATGAAAACAGACATGGATTAATCACGGATTTGATTAAATTTAACCTTCATTAGGTCTTGGCCAGAGTAATCAAAGATTCTTATCACAGGTTTTCCACAAAGATGTATTGTATAGAAAGAGCCAAACTTGGAACAAAAAAAAAATGGACATCATAGTGCGTATATATATCTATTAAAAAGTTGACCCAATGTCTTTGAAATTGGAATGCAAGGCAAAACTAAGTAAGTTAAGTTATACATCTCTGTGAATGAACAGTAGCTATGCTCGCTAATTCTCCCTGTTGCTCTGTTTCCCAGTACATAAAAGCTGAAGACTTCTTAGACCACATACCTTCTGATCCTTCCTTGCTTTTCTCCACAAGGAAATCTGGGCAAGTAGCTGGGTAAAAGTCAGTTTGTATATCCAGAAGCCAAGCCTGCTCTCCTCAGTATGTAGCCAGTCTTTGCTTCCAAGTTTGTCTGGAGCAGATAGGGATATTACTGCATGAAAAAACATCATGATTGGACCCTAGATCTGAAATAATACATGAAGAGTTTATATGCTTCTCAACTTTGTCTTCATGTTCATCAAACGTACACCTTCTAAGTCTGTTCCTATTTACAAACAGCCTAAAAAAAAGGGAAGCCAGCAGAGAAAGAATTGTTGAGTATTAGCAATTTTTTTCACAGAATTTACAGTTTCTTTACTTTATACTGAACAAAACTATTAAAAATTTTCTGTAGATTATGTTAGGTATCAATGACAGATGGTATATCCACCTCCTTCTTGTTCCCTTAGTAACATCAATAATATTATACAACTCTATAAAACAGCTTACACTAAGGGATTGTTGTCATCAGCTATCAATGTTTGCAGGGCCAGAATACTAATGAGGTCTTACTATGGACACTAACCCACTCACTGGATGCTTTCAGTAATGGAGAAATCCCACTTAGAAAAAAAGACTACAAGCTAAAGAGAGTACTTCACCCTGCACTAATTTTCAGTGTCTAATAAGTGGAATGACGATATATATGATGTATTCTAGTAGCCAGGTCTGTTTCACTTTAATTTCAAGCCAGAGAGTTTGAACAATAATGCATTATCTTCCTGTTTGGCTTTCTTGCTAGATTTGTATCTTAAATACTTTCATGTTTATTTATTCCAATTACTGATCCAGATTTATATACAGGGGTTGTCATGTGAGGATTATGTGACTGGCCAACCAAATATTAAGAAATCAGTTTAAACATTTTGAAAAATTATCTACCCTGAATCATTCTAGTTTGGATGTTGATGAAGTGTATAGGGTGCAGCACAGGTCAGCATAGTCCCTTCTGTCTTTCTCTGCACCTATTTTTCAAAAATTCAGTGGATTTGGGGGATAAGATTTATAACAGGTTATTTCAGATTAAGTATGTGAGTTTCTCTGTCATTGCATAACCTCTGCACTGGTGCTCCTGCACCCTGGTCCCTGTTCTCCTGCAAGATAAAGCTGTATTTGGTTGGACTGAGTGATCTCAGAGGTTCTTTCCAATCATGATGATTCTGTGCTCCCCCACAGCTCTCTTCCAGTACAGAGAGTGAGCCTAGGGCTCCAACTGCCTGTGGCTCTGCCCTGGGGCACTGCCATACCATCATGTACCCCCTGCCACCACCACCTCTTTTTCATTTTCCCAGCATGCAGATTCATAAACCACCAAGGTCTCCCTGTAGTGTGCTTTTGCTTTGCAGAGCACCATGCACGTTTTACAAATGACACAGCAGTGAGCTGCAAAACAGCCTTCAGGGATTATTAGTCTGAATGTTGTATGGCTGTGTGTTGTAATTAATTGGTGTAACTACACTTGTGGGGAGGAAGTACCTGTGCCCTGCAGGACTCCTATTGGACCACAGTGACTGAGGAATCTCATGATTTTTCTGCTCTCCTGATGCAAGGGGGACCTTCCTGTTTCCTTTCAGAATATTTATTCTGAACCTTACAGCTTCAACCTGCAGTGTTTAGCACATAGTCCTTTTGGATGGATGTTAATAGTTTTCAATATTGCAATCTGATGGTAGGGAGAACATGCCCTACACCCAAAAAAGCAGAACAAAAAAAACCCAAACCACAAACTCTAATAAATGTAACAAGAAAATCATCCTGTAGTGTGTCTGGAACAACAATCAGAAATTTGATTGTGTGCAGTGTACACTTTTAATTAGAGGGTCTCCACCATCAGCTGGACTCCTTTGTATGTACACCACAGCCAATGGTTATCTCTGCTTCTGGTATTTTGTGCATAGAATATTAAACAAATAACAACAACAACAATAATAATAACAATAATAATTATAAGTAATTAACTTTGTTGCCTGTATCTGCTTCAAAACTTAAGTGGCTACAACAGTTAACAGTAAATTAAATACACTATAAGATGGCAACACATCTGGAATACTATGGTCTTAAGAAGAGAACCCACCACACCCTAAGTTTTTCTATAAAATTTCATTCAGCTATGATTTAGTCCACAATATTTGTCGTACTCATAGTATTCTAGAACTACCGATTTTTATGCAAAAAAAAAAGAAAAGAAATGCACAAATATGGAGAAAACTCCCCATTAAAGGAATTATTCTGAAATAAAAAAGTCCTTAAATAAATATTATCTTTTTTGAAAGGTTTTTGTCAGACCCAGTTTCAAATGGGAAAATTTGAATTTATCAGTTGCTTTCCATCACCACAACAAGGACTCTTATGAAGTATCAAAGTATAAAGGATTTCTCTTATTACATCAAGTAACTGCAATGAAAGGTTTCTATAGCATCTCATCTCACAAACACATTTATTATTATTCCCCAAAGGCTATTTGAAGAATATTTTTTTTAAAAAAGTGTAGTCACCAAAAATAACAAAAACCCTATATTACTCAGACATTGTAAGGTATTTTCATATGGTTAAGTACAGTTTTCTTTCATTAATATTTCTACATTTCTGATTGAAGTTTAGCTATCATCAATAAAAAGATGACAAGGCAATGGAGATTATAAGATTTGCTGAAAAAATATCATTTTATCCTCTTGCATCTAACAATATTTTTTGGACAGAAGAAGTCATGACAGGGTGACAAGAACAAAGAAATCATAGTAAGGTTCTATCTTAATAGCCATCTTTGCTCAGGAATATATACTTTATATATATATATTTAATTTTTAATATATATATATTTTTACTTTAATGAAACTCAGCTGTTGGCTTCTGATCACATTAGTACCACTACTTCTTCAGGACAATCTGTTGCAATGCATTACAGGCTTATTGTATTTGTATTTAAATGACATACTCATTAGAGCTAATTAGAATTTCACAACCTTCCAGAAAATGTTAATTTTTGTCCTTTTTCTTTACAAAAAGAAAAGTTCAGTTTCTATTTAAAAATATTCCAGTTTTATTTAAACTATTTTTACTTTCAAAATGCCTTCTAGCTGAGTTAAGTTAAAGCTGTCTTTGCAAGTTTATTATACAAGCAGCCTGTACATCATTAGAAAATAAGACTGAAAAAACAAAATGTTGATTTGTCCTGTTGCAGTGAATGTTAACTATATTCTTTATTTAGTATATTTTGGGCCATATATAAGCTTGTCTTTTTATGCTTTGAGCAACTCACACTCCATGTGAGCATATTATCATGATTCTAAACTGAACTAATGATGCTTTTGCAGACACATGTTCTTGAGCTGAACTCCTGACTGCCTGGACTACTAGGCTTTTACTTATCTTTGAGCAGAGACAGGACAAACCATATATGCTGAGAGTATCTATGAAGAGATTATTACCTCTGCAAGACAGCAAGGATGGTAATATCTGTTGAAAAGAGAATTTTTATCCTCATCAGCTAACATGCTTAAGAATAGAAGAAACCACGACAGGAATAAAACAAGTCAAAGCTTTCATCTCATATAGCTGAAATATTGACAGCGGCACGTTATAACATATATTGGTGTCATCTACCTGTAGACCACATGAAAAATCTGGTCAGTGTCTGGTCTGGAGATAACCGCAGGAAGACCATTTTTCCTCACCTCAATTTCCTCCTCATAAAAGGATAGCTTTCATATTGAGTTGCATGTTTTGGGGGAAAAGAGAGCAATGGTTAAAAAGATTCTTAGTTTCCTTATTGTCATTCCTTAAGCATCATAGTTCAAAGGAAAACCAGACACTGCAAGCTATATCCATATTTTTTTGGCCTTAGAATACTATTTACATACAACCACTTTTTCCATTAACCTGAAGAATAAATGAAACTGGAATCCCAAAGAAAAACATTAGGAGTACAGTCTGCCATTATTTTTTCAAAGGAAAATGTTGTCCTTTATTTCAGAGATCCAATGAATAGTTGCATTTTGAAGAATCAGAAATCAAACTATTTCCCTCTTTACCCTTCTCCGTTCCAGTTTATTTAATATAATCACTATAAGAATGTGATTAAGGATGAACATATGATGAAAGAAAGAATAATTTAGTCTTCCCACATGTCCCACCCATTGAAGTAACTTTTTATTCCCACAAGAGGGTATGCTAAAAGACATTGCGGAAACTGTGAAAAATTCACTAAAATTCACCTTTCATTTTTCATGTAACTAAACTGATAATGTGGATAAAATCAATGTCTTTAGAGGAGGGGAGTGGGATGGAAAGGGATGGGTGTCGGACAGACAAGGAAATAGCTTTCACTTTCCCTTTGTTCTCCGAAAGTATTAAATATTTCCACTCTCACCTAACTCAGTGTAGTTTCAGATCTTTCCCTCAAACTGCAATATTTTAGTAACCCTTCAGAATAGAAAGTAGGAGCTAAAGGTCAAAGAATAAATATATAAGAATAAAAAATGCTTATAATAAAGTGACCCAGATTTAATATTCCACATGCATTGCCTTACATTTCAAAATGTTAAGAAAATGCCATGATTTATTTCTCAAAATCCTTCCAATTAGATCATTAAGTTAATATGGTTGACAGCTCCACAAGCTAATGAACAGTGAAGAGTTTTTCAAGTTTTTCAAGTTTGGCAAAGATTATTAAAATGCTAGTGAAAATGTCTTATTTTAGAATAACTAAATAATAATTAAATTAATTTGGAAGAAAGAATGTACTTAAGAATTAAGCTGAAAAACATGTGCAAAAGGGGCTTGCCTGATCCTGTGTCATTTGCTAATACAGCTGAAGAGAAGAATAAAGGTACAAATACAGAAAAAAAGTTGGCTAAAGTGAACAATTTCTGTACCACTCCAGGAGCAAAAAAAAAGTGCATTTAACATACACTATAAACGTTTCTTGTCCTTTTGCAGCAGTTTTACTTTTGGCTCCAGTATTCCAACTTTTTTTATTTGATATATATTTTCATTCTTCATGCCTCACGTATCCTAGTCTTAATTCCCTTTTAGCTAATCCCAAGAGGTTCTTGCTAGAATGAAACAAACATTAATGGTCTGTTTACTGTGCTGTACAGAAATCAGTTCACATTCCCTGTCCCTTCCAGAAAATATCATTATTTCTACAGCATCTGTCTTTTTCCAGCTTTCTTGACAGGTAACTACAAGTTCCTGAATGACAAGACAACAGAAATTATATGGGATTCCCTTGAGAATGACTCTACCACTCTGCCACAGGAGCCCTATTGTGGAGACTGCTGGCCCACAGTGGTGCTGTGGGGACTTCCTCTCTGACCTGCTCTTGCTGGAAGACTCCTGTTGTGCTGTACCAGTTGCTGGGATGTGACCAGAATGTGTCTGCAGCAATCTAACTGGTATTTCTCACTCCATGATTTCAGTGAAATCATCCTGTGTTATAAATCAGCCTCTGTTTCTGAGCAGACGATACATAAAAAAGATTCTTCTGGACTTGACATATTCATAAGCAGGACTCCCAGACTGGTAGTCCTCTAATAAGTATAATATGTTCTCCATAGAGAGAAGATTCTCCAGTTTTGACATGGAATTTAGCACACAACAGAGAAGAAAAACAGTGAGATCATTTCTCTGTTTTTGATGTGCTTGGAAGTTTCTTCATATGTTAAATTTATATGATACTTCTCAGAAAAATAAGTGTACATATCTGCTAGTCAGTACAATATTTGAGATTGGTATCATTAGGTATTTTTAAAATTTGAATTCTCTTCCAAATACAAAGACATATTGCATTCATGTTATTTCTTCAGGTAATATATTTTCTTTACAAAATGTCTGCTCTCCTGGGTTTAAAGGGTCCTTTTGTATCCCACAAAACTCAAAAAGCAGGACCCATGAGCCTACTGACTCTGTCAAGAAACACAGCCCTCTTTTTTAGACTTTGTACTATTGCCCTCCATCTCACTCTCTGCAGGCAAAAGAACACTGTGAAGTAAAGCAAAGAGGAGAAAGGTTTAGCAGTTTGCCATGGTAATGTCTTAGATCATTATTCCAAGCATGTTCTGCTACATACACTTGGGTGGTTAGACAGCAATGCTTCTGAACCAGCTCACAGCACTCGTTGCTTCTGCAATTTATTTGAATGATGAAATTTCTTATGTCTTAGCAGAAGTCACAATTTGTGCTGCTCAGTTCTCAGTCTGTCCAGTAAGAACAATACTTCATTACATCACAGGATATTTTATCCAAAAACCTCCTTATTTGAGGGGCATCAGTAGTTACAGATATAGTTGTTAATCAGGAAACCAGATAACAGAGAATGCTGACTCCACCCACATGCATATGAAATACTGACTCAGTTCTGTACTTGAAATTCTGTTTAAACAACAAAATAAGGAATGACAAGTAAAAAAAAATTGTGGCTTAATTGAACTGTTCTATATAGATTTTAGTTGATATTAAGGTCTACCTTATTTCCTTAGTTGAGGTCAGGCAAACTGTATTAAGAGAACTACAGGAATATGAACCTTACACTGGTTTTAAAAGGAAAATCAATACAAGCCCAAACCATACTGGCAGTACTATATCTGCTTAAACTTCTGTAATAGCTACTTTTAGTATTATATGTTTACTTTTAGTAAAAATATATATATTTACATTTATATACCTAAAACGCCTATGACCATATTGATAAGCATTCTTTGGAATATAAAATGATGGCAGGATGGATGCATATTATTATCGGATAAATCTGCCTCCAGTACAAAACCTTTGGTAAAATAAATATTCCATTCTCTTATCTGAAAGATTGGTGTAAAACAGAAAAGGATTAGCTATTTGGCTAGCTATACATTATTTCTTATATAAAATATGACCGCAATAAATGGCAAAATAGGAAGACTGATGGATATCCATGTATACTGAAGACAAATCATTTAGAGAGGAAAGCAAAAGTCTTCAACAACTATAAAATCTTAGAATTGATTGCTATGTATTGTTGCATTTTTGTTTAATAAAAATTTTGTAGCATTCATTGCTTGATCATTGCAATAGAAGCAGATGAATGGTTATTTTGAGGGTCTCTGGCAGTGTAAGAAATGTGTCATGAACTGCATTTTTCAGAAGCAATTTAGAACTTTAAGTCAAAGCCAGAAAAAAGCATAAGTATATATGTGAGTGCTGACACAAGCTTCAGGAAAAATATTCTTGAGGTTTAGAAAGCTAATGGAACAAGATTTCAATATGTTTTCTATGTAGCAGTAACAACTGAGTAAATTTCAGCTCACGTAAAAGGGAGCTTTTTGTGATGAATATGATTTACTTTTTCCTTTCTCTCTCCTTGTCCTTCTTTTGAAAATCATACCTATTGTATGTGTCAGTTTTATTCTGCAAAGTACTGAAAGCCTCTGCTCCCACTTAACACCAGCAGACAAAAGGTTTATGACAGCCCTGAAAGAGGTACATTCCCATACTCCTCTCATACATGGCACCTTGTAGTACAAAGCCCAGCACTTCCTTTCTTTCTCAGTGTCTCTCAAAAGTAAAGGGCTTCTCAAGGTGAAGGTGATATTTGGTCAGGTTTGAGTTGGATTAGAGGGGGCAAAATGCAGATCTATTTCCTGGTGTCATGGCACTGCATGTCAGAAAATACTTGTAACATAATTAAACCTTTTAAAGATGGAAGAAGGAGAAAGAGAGAGGAAAAAAAAAAAGCAACACATTCACAGTCAGATGAGATATATTTGGTGATCTGGGAACAGATCTCAATATTCGATTTAGTGCAGAAGTGATTAAACTAAGGTCTTAAGTAATGCAGGGCATAGATTGCATCCTCTAGGAATAATTAAATGTCTCCAATTACCAGGACTTAATAATCAGTGGAGCAGTCAGACTTGTCTGGGAGTTGTTCATTGTTTGATTTCATAACAGCATATGGAGGCAAACAACAGGGAGGACATAGATGTGTAGTGATTATCAGTTTGTCCCACAATGTCCTTTGCCCCAGGTTCCCAGGTGTGAACAGTGGCATGCACTGCCCATGCTTACCTGATGAAACTCTCTTCTCTGCTCACCCTTGCAAGACAAATCTGTCAAGGCTGAACAGGTGTGTTAAAAACCTAGCAACTATGCCACTGTCGGACTCAGACATATATGCAGATGTGCACATGAGCTGGCTTTTGAGTGTTCAGGCTTCATGTTTCCATGTGTCACCAAGGTTCAAACTTTTCTAGGCAGGAGTACAAATGCTTGGAAGCTCAAAAGAGATAGGTCTCTGCACCCTCTGTATTGAAAGTATTTACCAAGCTCTTTGAGTAGATAGTACACCTCCTGCAGTGGATATCTCTTCCCTGACATCATTGAACAACAGAACCATTCTGTGCAACTTATGGAAGGTGAGCCAGAGGTTGACTATATTAAATTGCAAACAAGCATAGAAAGCATCCCTAGATGGGCAGAAATCCAGCCCATAAGCAGTCCAGCTACATTTATTTTCATTGCCAGAAATCTGTCAAATAATAGGTTATTTGTTTGTTGTTTTATTTTTAATCAAAAGCAGCTGAAATAAAACTATAACAGAAAATATTGATTTTTTAACATTACTTCCAGTAGCAAAGATGCTATATACTCCTATATCAAATACACACCTAACAGCCAAAACCCCAATGTTTTCAGGTATGACTTAAATCAGTAAAATCCTTCAAGTAGTACTACCCCTGAAAAGAGATTACATACTATTTTTTTTACCCTTCTTTGGGAGAATAAAGGTGAATTTATTTAAGATCTATAATTACAATGGTGAACAAAACTCGGGTAAGAAAAGGAGAGAAAGGGAGAACATAAAGCAAAGTATTTAGCCTATAGTAATGTCTGACTCCATTTTTGACACAACTTTTGAAGGGGAAAATGAAGGCCTTCACATGTGGATAGAAGCTGATGAGCTGGATTTTGATTGAGATTTGTGATTTGAATTTAGTGTGGAATCCACAGAGCTTTCAGAAGGTACTTCAGATTTACTCTCTTTTTCCTACAAGATAGCAATTGTTTTTTATTAATGAGTGTTCTGGAACTCATGAGAGTAGCAGCGCCACCTGAGTATTTTTTTCAGTAACACTAAGAATTCTTTAAGATATAATTGTAATGGTCTAGAAGTGGAAAATGTTAAGAAAATCATGAGATTAGTCATTACCTTTTTCTAGAGATTTTTGTTTTCTGACTTCATTGCAGATCATATGTGGAGAGCAATACCAAAAAAAAAAGAAAACTGATAGCAAGAAAAAATTTCAAAGGGAGGATAACAAAGAACACTGCCTCTTGTAGGCACAACAAACACATAGCTTTCCAATGTAAGAAGTTATTCTAAAACATAAAGGTCATCTCAATTGTGACTAGAAGATACCTTTGATCCCTGTAACAAAAAAATATGTATACATATATCTAATAAACAAATGTGTATCCATACATCCACACAGTGCCTGTTACAGACATGTATAACAGGTATTTACTTCACATATAGAGTTGACTTTACAGCTACATAAGCTCTGGTAGTCTCAAATAGCTTCACCCTACAAAATGACTTCACTAGAAGTTAATATATGGAAGACCAGCAGGCAAATCCTTTTATATGCTACAGCCAGTTCCTCCAAAGATTACATTGATTCAATGAATTCTCTTAGATAACCTATTTTTATAAGGAGCTAATCACCTCTGCTTTCACTGGCTGCCAAGAGTACACAACAGCATGTGAAGGGGAGAAAACAGCAATATAAAATCATAAGGAAATCCACAAAGCAAAAGTGATGAAAACTGTAGATCCTCTTGCAGTCTACTTCAAACTGCAAAATAAGAAGACATACCACGTGTGTATCAAATAGATACTGTGGATCAAACATGAAAGGGACCAGGGACTCAAAATTTTGAGAAAAGGCACTAGAAGCTAGTGGAAACTGTAACAATAAGCACGTTTTCAGAAATTTGTATGGGAAAACACAGTAGCAGCTAACAGTTCTTTAACAGCATGAAAGCTGTTGTTAGAAGCAACTAAAGCAGCTGAAAAATGGCCTTTTATGGTCCATAACTGATGTCTTCAGAAACTACATAACAAGAATATAACAGCCCTGCAAAACATTGTTTATAGAAACTGGCAGTCAAAGAGCAAGGTGCAAATGAGTTATTCCCACAGCTAAGCCAGCTCTCTATGAAGGATTTTCTGCACCTCCGGTGGCCTTTCAGTTAAGTTACCGGTGCTTGGGCATATCTGAACACAGGGTGCCCTGCAACAGTGAGCTCAAGGACCAAGGGACATTTCAGGCCACCAGTGACCTAGCCCAGCCTCTTGCCATGGGATCAGACCAGGTTGCTCAAAGCTTTATCCCATGGGGTGAGGAAATCCTCAACAGAGGGACATTGTGCCATCTCCCTGGGTCCTGGTCCTGTTCCTCAACCATTCTAGAAGGAGAAAGTCTTTCTTGTAGACACTCTGGCTTGGCCTTTTACTTTATTTTTCTTGAGATTTTTTTTTCTTTTTGTACAGGTTGAAGGTGTCTCAACTACAAGTTCAGCTGTTCTGGGGCATGTCCTAAGACTGCCATGCCAGACTGTTTGGCAATCCTGAACACTGCTGATTTTATCAGGACTCATGACTGCTGGGTAAATACAGGAATGATACCTACTGCATGCCTTTTGAAATAAATTCACTGGTCTTATCAGTGATTCTAAGGTTAAATACTTAATTCCCAGTTTATACTGGGTTTATGTCAACTGCAGAGTATAAGATCTCCCAGTAAAATGTTGACCCATCAAAATAATTTTGAACTGATTTGAACAATTTTGAACAAATTTTAACGGATCCATGCTTTGAGTCATGCAGCTGAAGAGCCCTAGACATCAATGTGTCAATAAATCACAACTGTCATAGCACAGAAACTGTAATCATCCTTGTTTTGACTCTGATGTAAGAGCATGGGGCAAGCCACCAGGCAACACAGTTACACAAAGGCAGTGATTTATCCTACAGCCATACTTGATGAGCATATCTCTGTACTGAAGATTATTACAGAAGAAACAAGAATGGTGAGGAGGCCATAGCAACACTTTTCTGCATTCTCTTCCCTTACTACACCCCATTATTTATAACACATATAGGAATATCATGTGTAATTTAGATAATTGCTCCAGAGCCCATATTTTAGCTCTTTTTTCCTTCCCTCAACTTTTAAACATATTGCAAGTCCATTAATAATTCATTTCAGCCATTTAACTGCAATAGAGTAGCGAAATCCATGTCTTAAATTTTATTGACAAAAGAGCTCATGGAGTTACATTATTATTATCATTAGCAGTGTAGAATTTCTGGCTGTCTTTGAATACATTGAAGCTACTGTAGTCAAATGCCCAAGATCCACAGCTCTCAAATGCAACAGATAGCTGTTACAGCTAATTATGATCTTATTCACATTTAAAATGTGGTAGAATATTGTTACAACAATCTACTGTTTACAATACACTGATATGCCAGCAGTCCTCAGCTTCCTTCTATGCACAAGATGACTCATGCACTGGTCTTCACTGATATTCCGTAAGTAAAAACTGATTTTGCTCCACAGATAATTTCCGATGATGTTAACAACTAATTTTATGACATTATCTTTTTGAAAAATGGAGGAAGGAGGATCACATTTAGCATAAACTTCAGGCTTTTAGGCAAATAATGTTTTTGAAAACAGAAATTAGTACCTTTCTTGTACCATTAAAAAATCAAACTTTTCATTGCTAGAGTTACTCAAAACTCACAGAGAGAATTTGATGCCTTACTTGTCACAGCATAAGACTCCATAGGCAGCTCACAATTATAAGCAATCAGAACCTGTGGCCACTGCTGAGTAGTTTCCTAGCTCTGAGGAATAACATTTGTTCTTAGCACACTGAAATTTCATGTAGAGAGGTTACATGGTTATATCACAACTGCTGAGTTCTTTTGTAAATTATATACATGAAACCTAATCAGTATTAGCTCCTATAATTGTAGGTCCTGAAATGAAACATAATTACAATGAATAATTTAACATAATTTAATTGGATCTTGGGAATGCTTTTATATAAAGCAAGTATATATGACTATCTACAAAATTACATTCTGTCACTTGTTATTTACACAGAAGTATAACTTGTCCTTTGTCATAATTAAAGGCATAGTAACAGAAATATAATTGTAGCAAAAAAACCACCTCAATATGTTTCACATATTGTTGAGGCCTAAATCTGCATTGGAATCTGGATGATCCAGAGAAAAATTAATAAAGCAATGAATTAGTAATTTTTTAATTAGGCTTTCCTTGATTTTAAGGGAAACATCATCTGCTTAAATCTTCTGATAAAAATCAATAAAATTTTTCATGCCCAAGCTAAAAGTGGTGTGTTTTCTTTTAAAGGAAATACTCTTTTGTGATACATTCTTATTCATATCTGTTTGTGGCACTTTTCCTATTCTCTCTCCCACACTCTAGCCCCATGGGAAAAAAAAAGAATTCCCCATGGGGGAAAAAGATTAAAAATAAATCACAAGATTGACTAAAGAAAATGAAACAGAGCAACAGAGCTGCTGTCTTTGATAAGATGATACTCATCTGGGTGCAGGGAATCTAGTCATTGTTGAGACATTAGTAAAGTATTATGAATAATGTTGTAAATGATATAAACGTGCAATGGAAATGTTGATTGAACGTAGAGGTTACTGCAGAATGACCAGGATATTGGTAAAGAAGTGGCTAAAGGAAACTAAGAATGGAGAGCAGTACAAGAAGAAGTACCAAATTAGAGGGAGTTTGCTGGGAGTTTGCTCTCAAATTAGTTGAGATGCATCTTTCTGGCATTCACATTAATATCCATAGTGTCAATCACTGAAATGTTATGATCTTACAATGTTCAGATGCATTGCCAACAAAAACAAAATACGAGGTTGAACCAATAGAACATGGAATAAAATTAAATACCTTAAAATGAAATGCCACTTACCAACAGTGTTTTCTTTTTAGAAAAAAAAATGTTCACCACTGTATTGTATTTTCTTACAAGTACTGGAGAAACCAAGCACCATGGAGGGACTAGACTTTAGTCATGGATAGTGAGCAAATGAAATGTTTTTAAAAAAAAAAAATCACAAAAAGTGATCCAAGGAGTCTAAGCAAGAGAAACACTGCTTTACTATCGTGAAGGCTGGATGCAAGAACTGGCCAAGACACTGTGTGAAGCTAGAGAGAGGGAAATAAATGTCTTTTTATGTTGTATTTCATTTCTTCACTTTGAGCTCTCTCTGTTCAAAGAGGTTAACCGATTTCTTTTAATTCCGAGAAAGGAGTAATTAATTTAGTTTTCTTCAAAACAACTTAAACATGAGGGCAAGTCCAAGTGAGGAAAAGGTTTAGGTTGATCCTTCCTTACTAGTCAGCCAAAGCAGTGGTTGACTCAAACTTCCATCAGCTAGTGAAAGGCATACTAGAAACAGTGAAAAAAACCCATAGAAGATACGCAATTGGAAAAACAATTATATCACAAAAAGAAGTGGGTGTGTACCAGCTGAAGTATTGTTTCTGAAGAGAACTGCCATCCACACTCTGGAATTTGACAAAAGACAGTTTACAGCACGGTAGGACAAATAAACTTCCAGATGTTTTCACACACAATCTATACTTAATGGGTATAAACAGTATGCACACTTTAATTTGTTATTGCACCTACCCAGTCCAAACAGTAGCTTGACATACCTTCAGGTTTTCATACCTGTATATTTACTTCAGTAAATATTTTCAAGGAGGGAGATAAGTATATGATAATAATAGTATTTATATACAAGTTAAATTAAATTTGGAAACCATTTCCAATAGAGCTATACTCCGCCTGTGCCAAATGATTTCAGACTTTTTGTAATTTCAACTAAAATAAGCAAGAAAAAAATCCTCATCTTTTACATTTTTTGTCTTCCCGGCCCTGGCAAACAGCCACTGAGTTATTCATTGTGTGGTGTTGCATATCACCTGATCGGGTAAAAACAGACTCAGATATAATATAATTCTGCCTTCCTCCTCAATTTTTCACATCAAGTTCAGCTTCAGTGGAGATCACTGCACCTATCTATTGGCAGAAACAAAAGACATCTTTATTTGCTTTCTTGCCTTTTAGATAATACATTTCACTTTTTAATGGGTTTACTGTCAAACATGCCCCAAATTAGAGTAGTTTTCCAAGGATTCTGCTTGTATTCTGGACTAGCAAAGGCTTCTAGTTAGAAATAGCCAAGGACAGCCAATTTGCTTGTTTGATTTGCCTCTTCTAAAAATTTGAATCTACAGACACTTCAGAACAATTGAGGAAAATATCAAGTTTTATTAGCACCTTCAGCTACATAAAAAGTTTCTCATTTATTTAATGTCTGTTAACCTTACTGATTTACAAGATATTAACTTAGAAAACATGACTAATCTGTAAGGAGTTTTGTGCATACATCATGCTTTAATCACAAATTTGCATGAGTTTGCTGTTGTGTGAAGGAAGGGGGGCAACAGTGACAGGAAGCTGAACGTGATATGGGTTTCTCCACAAACTTCCTTCTAGAGAAAATTTTAAAGTTATTTTATAGTTTCTTCTTAGTGCTTATTTGTGTATAGGTTTCAAAAACTCAATAACAATAAACACTTACTTAGATGTCTTGAAGCCAACAAATACACATTTCACCCAGCTTAACACAGTGTTAATTTGTCTGGCAATAACTTTAAACTAAAATCAAAGTGTATATGGATCTTAGATTATTACAGGTCACTACTCTTACAACAAAGCCTTGGTCTCAGGGCAAACCTTCAAGGAAATGTCTTATAACTGGCAAAAAGGACCTAGAGTGATGTGCTGATTTTGACTGGACAGAGTTTATTTCCTTCATAGTAGGTAGTATGGGGCTATGTTGTGCATTTGCACTGAACCAGTGCTTATAATACAGAGATATTTTAGCTATTACTGAGCAGTTCTTACTCAGAGCCCAGGCCTTTTCGGCTTTTCACACCACTCCACCAGCAAGAAGACTGGGGGTGACCAAAGTGTTGGGAAGAGGACACACCTGGGAAAGGTGACCGCAACTGGCCAAAATGATATCCCTTACCATATGACATTGTGCTCAGCAATAAAATCTGGGGAAGAAGGATGAAAGTAGTACATTTGAAGTTACAGTGTTTGTCTTTCCAAGCAACCATTAAGCATGATGGAACCCTGCTTTCCTGGAAGTGGCTGAACACTGCATGTGGATGGGAAGCAGTAGAATGAATTCCTCATTTTACTTTGCTTGTATATGTAATTTTTGTTTTACCTGTTAAACTCTTTACCTCAATCCAGGAGTTTTCACACTTTTACCCTTCTGATGCTCTCCCCCATCCCATTGCAGAGCAAGTAGCTGTGCAAGGCTCACTGAGGTTAAACCGGAACATAATGTAAAAAAGGTTGGAAAAATAAGGCATTGAATACTGCAGCAGGATTTGCTCTTCAGAAACTCAGCTGCCTGGAACCTGTTACTGACTCAGTAAGCACTGCAATCTGAAGGCTTTGGAACATAGATGGTGAATAGCAAAATATTTCTGTTCTGGCTGTAGGGAGTTATTGTTATTGTTTAAACAGTGGGAGAGTTAACTGTTTGTTGCTAACATTAGATAGTATTAAAATTATGTAAAACAAGCTTTGGGAGGTAAACCACAATGACTCACACAATTGTGAAACTTTCACAGTCTGAGAACTTCTGATAAAGTTCTTATCTATAAAACCTGATGCATAATCTGTCCCAGATACATAAAACATAGAATTATAGAATCATAGGATTGTCTAGATTGGAAGGGGTCTTTAAGGTCATCTCATCCTACCATCAACCTATCTCTGATAAAAAAAAAACATCACTGAACCATATCACTAAGCACTATGTCAACCTATCTTTGGAATACCCCCAAGGATGGTCCCTCAACCACTTCCCTGGGCAGCTCATTCCAATGCTTAATAACCCTTTCAGTGTAAAAAAATTTCCTAATATCCAATCTGAACCTCCCCTGGAGCAACTTGAAGCCATTTCCTCATCTTATCACCTGTGAGCTGGAAGAAGAGACTAACCCTTGCCTCTCTACAATCTCCTTTCAGGTTGTAGGGAATGATAAGGTCTCCCCTCAGCCTCCTTTTTTCTAGGCTGAACAACCCCAGCTCCCTCAGCCTCTCCTCATAAGACTTGTGCTCCAGACCCCAAACAGAGAATTCTTTGGGTAGAGAGTTTCACCAAGTTCTTTCCTGCCATTGTAGTTGGGATACACATCAACTTTTTTTCACTTGTCTACTTCAGATACTGAGATATGCTATTTAATAAGGGGAAATCTTGCTCTTCAGTTTTGTCTTTGTTTGAACTGTAGAACTGTAGAACTGAACTTCAGTGATATCAGAAGATATCAGCAAGGGGAGGCCAAATCCAGTAGTCATACCAAGGTGAGATTGCCACAGCTCCATGTCCACAGGTCTGACTAGCAGCAAGGATGAGCATGCCTTTACCAGTGGGCACATGCACGCAAATACCTGTATACACAACATACACGTGTATACATTGCTGGCCCCACAATTTAGCACAAGCCAACACACAAAGCACTCACATGAATACAAATAGCAACAGCAGCCTCATCCTGCTCCTCTCTCTTTCTGAGGAGAATGGAGGTCTGCAGTGGGGAAAATATATAAGTATACATATATACATACATACACACATATACATTGATGAGCACTGTGCATACACTTTTTTCCTTCTAATTTCCCATGTTTCTTCCTCCTCAATCAGTATAGACTCCATTCTCTTCCCACCTTTGGTTCCTCCCTAAACTGTCCCGTAATCAGACCTGTACAATCCTGAAATGCTCTTCCCCTTCATCCCACAATGTGACCCTGTCCCAGGCAGTAACCCCTTGGAGGTGCACTGGAGACTCACTGCTGGTGATTGTCCTGGGATAGGTGTCTCCATGCCCATTGATCTGGGGCAATCCTAGGACAGCCTAGGGAGCCTGGGAGAGAAGTTCATTCCCCTGCCTGGCTTGTAGGGGTGCCCCATCCGTCTGTGATGCCTCTGTCCTCCCTCATAGGTGTGGAGACAAGCCTTTGTTGGGCTGATGGCTCCTGTGATGCCTCAAAGCAGACAGGCACAGTATCATTTGCACTTCTCCACCTGCCATTATCTTTCTGTGCTCCTCCATAGGGTACAGATGGGATTTTTATCACAGACCTTAAAATACAATAGTGGAATACTAACAGGATTCCAAAGCATGTGGTATTGTACTCTTATGCCTAGAATTTGGTGTCTGGGTACTGGTTTGGTGCTGTCTAGCATACAAACAAGCTGAACAAATCTACTGAGCTGAAGGATATTTTATTCTGAATTTCAACTAGTAAGTGATAATCTTAACAAGAAGAGCTTTGTCAAATCAAATAAAAGGAATTCTAAAAGCATTTCAACAAAGCGAAATATTGCTTCAATATTTCTTGGGTTTTTTGATTTTTTTTTTGAGTGATTTGCCAATTGTAAGATACACCTAATGTTGTTAAGAATATGTTAACCTGGGAACATCTTCATGACTTCAGCCACAAGTAGTCTCCTAAAAAAATTTGGTTTTGGGGTTTACTCCATTTACCTTTCTTTCTGGGTAACCTCAAAAATCCATGCTTTGCAAAGCAGCAGTTTGCATAAACAAACATATAGCATTTCACAGCACTACATTTAAATTACATTTTCTCAATGTATCACCTCACTGCTGATCAAGCTGTTTTCACAGTCATCAAAATCAAGGCCACGGTCGAGGTGACCAGCAACTATTTTAGCAAATTGATTATGTCTTTCTTATTAGCCAGCTTATCTCATCAATAAATCTACTGCGACTCATTATAAGTGTTATTCAGTCCTAGTCTTATAAGAAGCTCATTGATGACACCTGAAAGACTTGTACTTTGTGGGCTGTGGATTTTAACTGAAAGAGCCTTTGCCATAAAATAGCCACGAGCAGGAAAAATGCATCTATCCTGATCCCTACATAAATTGACAGAACTGATAACAAGAGTCTGCATTAGCAGGTTATCGTGAAAGCTCATTGTCTATGGAGCTTTCACTTGTCTTCTTGAAAGCTCCTTTCTCTCTTTTCAAACCGATCCCTAGAACGCAGGCTTTGCTGAATCTTAAGGCCAAGGATCTCATCACTGCAACCTCTGCAGTCATTACTATGGAAGTATCCAAAAGGGCAGCTTCACGTGCAAGCACCAAACAGATGACTACGATTCAAGTCATTTCTAGTATTTAAATTGCTTGAGTTCCACAGTGTTTACTCATAGCAGAAGTCTCTCCTTAAATGTGTACAAGGTGTTTTATTTGCTCTATTATTTCAGCAGAAGTATATCATCCATCTTTAAATAGAGATAATATGTGGAAAGACAATATACCCACTTCCGCACTTCTAAAAATCAGATTATTCATTTGTACTGAAGTATATTAGACATTCCCAGAACTGCACATTAGATGTACTTGGAATTCACTCTAGAAATAAGTAGTACCCTTAATCTAAATCACTCATCATGGTACTAGCAACTGCAGGAGGTAAAGACACAAAATTGAACAAAAAGAAATAAAATACACAGAAATATTAATGGCAAGCAGATTAACTCGACAGTATATGCTTACACTGTTCTCTTCACAACATTTTGTGAAATATACAAACTAATATATGTCAGATACTATACTAGGAAAAAAAGTAGTGTTTCACATTAGCTCTCAGACTTCGATTCCTCAAATTGTGCTAGAACTTAATCTTTCACAGTCATTTTTCTTTGCATCTCAGTTTCAATATCTGTGACTTAGTTACTACTAAAATTCCACATCCTATTAGACTGTTAGAAGATAAAATAAACTGATAAGGCTCTTCAGTAAAGCAAACTGCACATAAGAGAGATGGAAACCAAGCAACAGATAGGTGCTCTCCCACCTATTCCTTTCTGAAAATAGTTTCTTAACATCAGAGATAAGGTGTTTACCTGAAACATTTATGTTCACCTCCCCATTTGTCTTCCCCCTCAGACTTTTGCAAAGGTCAATTAAAGGAGCAAGTGCTTCTTCCCTTCATAAACTTACAGAAGAGGAAGATACTGAGAACAGGGCAAGGGTTGTGGAGTTGCATGTTGGTCTTGGAGAAACAGGGCAAGGAAGGGCTTTTTTCTCACCTGTTCTATCCCTGCTGCTATTTATTTTGTTGGCTTCAACCACACACAGAGATGGCTGTCACTGGCAGAAAATAGCACAGACCTGCTCTTCTCAGAGCTGAAGAACAATATTATGTGACAAAGAAGCTACACCACTCAATTTCCCCAGAATTTTCTTCTGCTACTTCAAGAAAAATTGCAGAGTTCTCTGTGACAACTTCTTCTGTGAAGTAGTACCCAAATGAGCAATGAAACACAAGACAATGACCTGACCATTATTGAAAATTATATTTCATAGCCAATTCTGCAGAGAGGATACTGGAATTGGTTTTTTTAATTTTTTTATTTTGTTAACCTCTTCCAGGATTCATAAATATTGATTTATTTACATTCAGAACACAATCCTCTTCGATATAAAATTGCAGAGCATGCTGTACTTCATTACCTGAACAAAGATAAGGTATCATTCACCCAGTTCGCTCATTTTTACCTGAGGGTGTGATACAGAGGAATTAACTCTGCTTTAGCACTACTGTTGAAATAAATGAGAGATTGTAAAAATGCAACATTAAAAAAAAAGTGCCTCCAGTGTTCATGTAGACTTGCAGTTATTTTCCTTATACAAATGCATTAAACAGAAACTACCATTGCAGACAAAGTCTTTCCAAGACTACATCCTACAGAAAGCCATCTACTTTGCTTAGCTTAGTGCTTAGCTTAGTGCTAAGCAAAGTAGCTAGTAAGCTTTATCCTTACTATTCAGTAAGGATAGCATAACTATCTTTTCTCTTTTCTCTTTGTGTCATGGCTTCAGCTGGGATAGAGTTGACATTCTTACTAGCAGCTGGTGTAGTGCTAAGTTTTGGACTTGGGATGAAAATAGTGTTGGTAAAACATGGGTGTTTTAAGTTGTTGCTAAGCAGTCAAGGCCTTTTCTGCTCCTCATACTGCCCTGCCGGTGAGTAGGCTGGGAGCACACTAGAAGTTGGGAGGAAACAGAGCTGGGACAGCTGACCTCAACTGACCAAAGGGATATTCCGTGCTATGTGATGTCATGCTCAGCACATAAAACTTGGGGAAAAAGTAAGAAGAGGGGATATTCATAGTTATGATGTTGGTCTTCCCAAGTAATTTTTACATGTGATGGAGCCCTGCTTTCCTGGAGATGGCTGAACACCTGCCTGTTTATGGGAAGGAATGAATGAATCCTTTCTGGTTTTCTCTGCTCATGTGCATGGCTTTGCTTTATCTAATAAAATGTCTTTATCCAAACCCACAAATTTTCTCAGTTTTAGTATTCTGATTCTCTTCCCTATCGTAACCGGGGGAGTGAGCTGCTGTGTGGGCCCGCTTGCCATCTGGAGTTAAACTATGACATCTTGTCATACAGCATTTCCTTCTTTATATCTATTCCACATATCACTGTATCTGCTTGATAAACAAGGTATTTGTAGGTGTTTGTAAACTGACTGAAGCATTTAAATACAAAATCTTAGTCCCCAATTTAACTGTCCGTGATGAAATATGCCAAAGAACATAATGAGAGAGTACCTTGAACATGACTTCTTATTTTATTGTGAAAATAGCAGCTTTATAGAACTTGAAGGAAGTTCTGAGGAACTTCATTATGGTATTCCTTTGTGTCTCTGTACCTTAATATTTGCCTTTCTTTACTTAATTGATCAAAACTCAGGAAGAATCTTTCAGAATTTTATCCATCAAAAATTTTTTATTTAATTACAACATAGGTCTCAGAATATTTTTTTTTTTCACAAAAATCAGATTGAAATGAGTGTTAATTACAAATTATAAAGCAGGAACTTCTGATTCTTTTGAATCATTACTTTGGAACAAATGAACATATTTTCAAGGGCAAAGATACATTGTGAAAAAGGCATATTATGTGAATATCCATTCTTAAGTACTGGTAGTTTGAAAAGTTTTGAGTTTGTTCAGTCCTGATGATAAGATACAAATTTCCAATGAAAATACAAATAGGAGTATGACCAAATGATAGATATTATCTCTTGACTTGCAAGGTTGGAACTGAAAATATGCAAAGAATCCTTTCATGAATTAAAAAATGTTCATATAGGGTCATTGACTTACCATCAAATTCATGTTTAGTATTTTCCCCAGTCACTCACTTTTGTTACAAGTAGTTGAGGTTAAGTACAAAAAGTAGAAGTGATTTTCAACAAAAAAAAATTCCAGAGCTCACCACTCGCAAAAAATGATCTGTACATTAACTCTATATGATGAATATTTGCACAGGAGAAGAAGTGGAATGGTGCAGACCACTGGATTTCACTGAGTGCTTGCCTGTTGCAGGTAAAGACACAGACTGCAAGGGCAGAACCAACCCCTTTGAACCAACACAGTAAGCACCTACCTAGACCCAGACATACGGTCTTTATAAAGGCAAAAGACACTGAAGGCACTTTCAGATACACTGAAAGTTGCAGCTTCTCTAAGGAAGTGGAGCACATGTCTGAAACTTCCTAATACTCATTTGAGTATTAATATTCATTTTGTCAGAAGACATTGTTTCTTTCATTTTTATTCTTTCTGAATCTACAAGATGCTCAATATACAAGGCACTTTACCTGCAGAATGAGGTATTCAGTAAACATGATGATTCACTGAAAGTTTGCCCTGCAGAAAATCATCCAAGCATTAAGAAAAAGGTTTGAAAGATAGAGTGCAACAGATTACCTTAAAGAAAGGCCAAACGTGTCTGTATCACAGATAGTTCATCATGGTGAGGACACAAAGAAGATAGTAGTTCTCTTCCCACTATCTTATTTTGATTCTTTCACTGCACCAGATAAATTATTTTTTTTTTTTTTGTAATTCAATTTTCCTTTATGTATATGAAATTAACATTTGGTACTACCAACTACAAAGCTCTAAATTCCATTTATAGTTTTAACAACTTCACTGGAATTATGCAACCAAATAATCTGTTTTAAATCTTTTTTTTCCAATTTAATGAAGGAATTACCATGAAAGGAAGAAATGGAATATTATTGCAGGTCCTGCTTGAAAATCTCATTAATGCAGTGCACATCTGTGTCTACTTCTGGCTCTAAACAAAATAGCTGAGTGAAACAGATACATAGCCAAGAATTCATTTTCCTAAAGATAAGAGACTTTTGAAAAATCTCACTCAACACATTGATGCCTATGCTTATGAGTAGTGATGGTCAATAAGTGAAAAGGAGCACTCACCTAAACTCTGGCCTCTTAAAACCTCTTAAAATTTTGGCCATTAACATTTGCTTCCAGCAATGTAAACTTATGACCTCGGCATCATTGCTTATCAGTTTATTTTTCCCCAGCTTTAAGAAGACAGTGGTCCCTTCCTGATTTAAAGTTTATAGCTGAACCATTGTGCATCCCACTGGACACTCTTCATTTAAGTGACCATGCCGATACTTCCATCCTGTATGTTATAAAGTTATCTATATCACCCAAAGGTTCTCAATCTTTCTGTACAAAAAGACATAAAATAATCAGAAAGGGGTTCCAAAAACAAATTTTGAAACATTCAGGCTTGCACTGAAAAGCCCAATTTTGCACCCCAATTAAAACAATGCTTCATTTGCTTCAATGGGAAATTGATCTTAGCAGATACAGAAAGAGAACGATCAACATTTCTAGGTATAAGACAAGTATAGCTTTTTTTTTTTTTTTCCAACCAGTATATTCAAAGTATGTGATTCATTTTATTCCCTACTCTCATTTGACTGTTAAATGCTAGTCAGTAATTTATGAAGCAGTAAGTTTTACACTCTAAGACCCAGTAGGGTTGTGATCTCCAGCTGTGGAACATCAGAAGGCAGCAAACAGTCACAAAAAATAAAAAGAAAAAAATAATGCCATAATCCTTTCCTTATATTTTTTGAAGCTTGGATTATAATGGAAAAGGCCCTAAGAAATAATCCACAGAAAACCAATCCCTTTTTATAGTATTTCATAGATGACTGGATTTGATTAATACTTACATTTATGTTATTTTAAAGGCATTTCTAGAATGCATTTTAAATTTATGCAGTCATAACTGATAACTTAGAGAAGTATGGACTATAAGGTAAAATTCTCCATTACTTCTATTTGAATTGTATAGTACTCAGTTCTTTCTGTTACATTATGGTTATTTGTAATGCTGCTATAGGTGCTCAAAGATCCAACATTTTTCTAAAGAAATTAATTTCTTATATTGTTTTATAATATGTTTAATATTGCTATACTATCCCAGAGCAGTATGAATATTTTTCACTGACCTTTACTGCTAGTTTCAACAAAATACAATACCATAAACCACCTTTCTATATACTTAGTCATTCTGGTTTTGGTTCGTGAAATGTAGTTAGAAGATTTTATATATGCAATTCAGTAGGTAGGAAACTGCAGTGTCTTGGTGTTTTCTGTTCTTATTTTTTTTAATTCCTATTATCAGCTAGAAATTAGAAATACCTGCTATTTGTCTTCATAATCCATTTCCACTAGAAAAGCCTGAATAATATATGGAGATACTTTTAGCTTTCTCGTATCAGTCTTTAAAACACTCATGAAGAAATGAGAAACAAACAAAACCCCCCAAAAAGGCAAATTTTCTTAAATCTAATAACTTGTCCAGTTTTTCTGGTACAGTCCAGTGTGTGATATCTTACATACTAGGAGTACATCTGGATTGAAGATTCCCATCTATAATTAATAATATACTTTTATTGCTACAGCTTTATGTTGCTCAGTGAAGTATCTCATAAAGATATAATTGTTTAGTAATCAGAGCTAATGAGTATAAAAATTCAATATTTTCTTGTCACTGTGTACTACAGTTTTCCTTTCATTGCCAATATTTCTCAGCTAATTATGTTCTCCAAACATTCTGGAGAAAATAATCTTTAGGCAGTTAAAATACATTTTGCACATGTAGAAGAAGAAACCTTGTGGAAATAATGCTTACTTGTAAACAGGTATAATTAGCAGTTAAAATTGGGGAATATACCCACAAGAAGCTCAGGCACAGCTACACACAGGTTTTACTATTTCATCTTGGCCTGAGACCTGTTCTTTTTCTGGTGGACATGAAACATAAGACTCTGCCAGAATGTTAAAAATGTTTCACTGTTGACTTACAGTTATTATGCCTATCACATAAGACAAAGTAAGTAAGGAAAAAGCATTACATGGATAAAATAGCCAAGACACTTGATTATAACTCAAAACCCACAAATTTATACAAAACCACAAAGTAGCACTCTGGTAGTAGTAAATACAATGGAGAAATGAGAGGAATGGCTATTACTGCTTTTGGCCACTGTGGCCTAAAAAAGAAGCAAAAGGTTCACTACAGAAACTTTGATAAACAGGAACTGCAGGCACATTAGACTGTTACCTTAATTACAATACCGTAATATTTTTTAAGCAAACAACCTATTAGTGTGATCTGCATAATACTAGGGAAGATACTTCCTTTCTAGAACCTGCAAACAAATACATTTTAAAGAAGCAAGTTCAGAAAACTGAAGTTTATTTTGTGTTTAAAATTATTTGAAATGCTGTGAATAGGAGGAAAAAAAAAAAACACAACAAAAAAGAGAGAGAGAATGATCTGAATTGGACTAAACTAGGGCAGAAATACTGAAAAAGAAATTCAACAGTAATTTAAAAAGTACACTATCAAAGGAGTACCTGTGAAAAAGGACAGATTAAGACTACCCATTTCATACTGTATTTTGGTCAGTAAGAAGGAGAAAGACTTTATATTATCAATATAAGACCTAAATACTTATTTTTTTTATCCAAATACACTAACTCTTATTGTCTTAAATGTACTGGTTTTGGAAATCTTTCTAAACTAGTTTTATTGCCTCTTTTTAAATAAATAATATTAAATTTGATACTTTTTTCTTCCAACTAATGATAACAATATCTTCAAAGCAATATTGCCACTCATCAAAGTTACTTGATTTTATCTTCAATTAATAGCTTTTAACTTTAATAATAGTTTTTTTTCCATAAGAAATAGAGAATATCTGTAGCCATTTCAGTGAATAAGTATTGCAAAACAATGCAGATTATATTGGGGTAGATTATGAGAGTTCTTATTCACTATAAAAAATTTACTGTTTGCTGGGAAATGCTTCCCTGCCTTATTGTGGGGCATAACTCTAAGTGCCCTTTACTTTGGTGTCCAATCTCCTGAAACTGTTGAAGATGAAACAATTGAACTTACCTGAGAAGACAAGCAAGATCATCAAAAAGTGTAACATGGAAAAATCAACACATCATGTTTGCTCTGGGCTATTGTTGTGCTAATTTTGTCCTAAAAAAAATTATCCTTCATGTAATACGAAGTTCTTAAACTGATCTGTTATAAACAAAGGTCTGTCCTAGGACTTAATCTTAAATTTTATTCACATAGCCACATAATTCTATAGAGATAATTCCTTCTTTTGTCAAGAATGAGCCATTTTAAGAAGCTAAGTAATTAATCTACAGTTGATTACTACAAAACTTATCAAGGCTAGTTTTTAGGACAGCGCTTTCAGAGCCACCACAAGCAGATGTCATTCTGTTCAGAATTATATTTATCTAGCCTAAGATTTCCACAGTCAGTCTATGGAATTAGGCTTGTGGTCACATTGTCCAAATATTTTACAACATTTAAAGTGTTTCTTTCATGAACATTCCTGCAGTTTAAAGAACTGTAGCAGGTAAAGGGCTAATGCTCTCCTCTTTCTTCTGAACTTCTTCAGCCTTCTAAAATTTGAAAGCTTTACATAGTGTTTTTTGTGGAAACATGCAAGTGTTACAAGTGTTACAACATTAAGGCCTCTGCATTCTATACTGAGTGTTGGAGTGGGAGTGTTTTGCTAAAGGTTTTCTGGAGTCAAATATTATCCAGCTCCACAGTCCCACAAAATGATAAATTTGTTCCTTTCAGAATAAGGCATATTCAAAATTATTTTATATAGGAATTAGAATTAAAAAATGATTTTTTTTTTCTAGTGATAGCCGGATTGTGTTAAGAAGTTGGGATATGATGAGAAGACTTTAAAGCTTAGAATTTCTCAGAGAAGTATTTTTTCTTTTAGGAGGCAATTTTATTTTGTGAAGGAATGGTAATTTCACTTACGTACTGCATCAGATGAGTATATTCTTGAATTAGTTCAAAGCTAAGTGCTGGCTCCTGCATTTGGATCACAACATCCCTATGCAGCACTACAGCCTTGGGGAAGAGTGGCTGGAAAGCTTCCTGGCAGAAAAGGACCTGGGAGTGTTGGTGAACAAGCAGCTGAATATGAGTTGGCAGTGTGCCAAGGTGGCCAAGGCCAGTAACATCCTGACTTGTATCAGAAGTAGCACAGCCAGAAGGACTAGGGAAGTGATTGTCCCCCTGTGCTTAGCACTGGTGAGTCCCTGAGGAGGTATGGCTGCTGTTCATGCTTGTCATGATTATTCTTATTGCATATGTGGAAAAAAGACAAGCAGCACATAGCGACATAAAATGAGTCACTTCAGGATTAAAATGTAAATTTTGAATTATGAATTTGCCTGCTTATCCTTTCTACATCTGGTCTAATGGCCAATGACTGATATTTATTTAAAACTTTTTTAAACAGACAATGTAGAAACTTTGAGACAGATGCTGAGCATGTGAAATTAAGGATAACTCCATTGATTTACTCTCAACTTAGTCACAGTTGCTTAGACAAAAACTGAATCTGATCAACCTAATTTAAGATTTCATAGTTTTAGGCTCAGTGTGTTATCTTGGTTATTCATGGACTAGCCTGTACAGATTCAAAACTCACATTAGCTGTTCTCAAAACATTTTTGAACCCTTTATCAATTTCATTGTTTAAATACAGTCCAAACCATGTTGAACAGGATAACAGTAAGATAAACAGAAGACAGTTCACTAAACCATGGTTAATTTTAAAAGGAAATTTTGAAAGTAATTTAAGGTAAGTTTGAAATTAAAAAAACATTCCATTATTCTCATGTCAATTTTATTCTAAATATAGTGGTTTAACATTATTGCCTTACATCCTACTCTTATTCCTGTTCTTTTTCTTACATAGGGCTGCTCTCATTATATATTTCTTATAGAGAAATCACACTTACAGACGTCTCTGGTCAAGTGGCATAGTTAAATAGTTGATTATGTATTTCTCAAGATGTAAAATAATTCTTTTATGTGCAGAAAGTACAGTGTGAATAATAAGTATCCAGAAAATTAATTTAAAGGCAATATGAAAGTAGAAATATTGTTCAGTTTATGAGTTATGATCAGTTTAAATTCGACATTTTCAAAGTGGGGAATCAGGCTCTCTGAAACTGTCCATACAAACAAAAGTACTACATCTTTTTTGTACAACAGATTCAGATCACAGATTCAATTATTAACAACAATTTGTTTGACTTTTATTTTGGGAATCTTGGAATCATAGGATCGTCTAAGTTGGAAGGGGTCTTTAAGGTCATCTCATCCTACCATCAACCTATATCTGATAAAAAAACATCACTAAACCATGTAACTAAGCACTATGTCAACCTGTCTTTTGAATACCCCCCGGGATGGTGCCTCAACAATTTCCCTGTGCAGCCCATTCCAATGCTTAATAACCCTTTCAGTGTAAAAAAATTTCCTAATATCCAATCTCAACCTCCCCTAAAGCAACTTGAGGCCATTATCTCTTGTCCTATTGCCTGTGACCTGGGAGAAGAGACCAACCCCTGCCTCTCTACAATCTCCTTTCAGGTGGTTGTAGAGAGGTCTCCCCTCAGCCTCCTTTTCTCCAGGCGGAACAACCCTAGCTTCCTCAGCCTCTCCTCATAAGTCTTACTCTCCAAACCCCTCACCAGCTTTGTTGCCCTCCTCTGGACCCGCTCCAGCACCTCAATGTCTTTTTTGTGGTAAGGAGACCAAAACAGTACTCGAGGTGGGGCCTCACCAGTGCTGAGTACAGGGGGACAATCACCTTCCGATTCCTACTTACCACGCTGTTCCTGATACAGGCCAGGATGCTGTTGGCCTCCTTGGCCACCTGGGCACACTGCTGGCTCATGTTCAGCTGACAGTCAACCAACACCCCCTGGTCCTTTTCTGCCAGACAGCTCTCCAGCCACTCTCCCCGAAGACTGTATCTCTTCATGGGGTTGTTGTGACCCAAGTGTAGAACCCGGCAGTTGCCCTTATTGAAACTCATCCCACCGGTCTCTGCCCATTGATCCAGCCTGCCCAGATCCCTCTGCAAAGCCTCTTCTCCAGCAGATCAACACTCCCATCTAACTTGATGTCATCTGCAAACTTACTGAGGGTGCACTTGATCCCCTCGTCCAGATCATTGATAAAGATGCTACATAGAACCGGCCCCAATACTGAGCCCTGGAGGACACCATTTGTGATCATTTAACTCCATTCATCACCACTCTCTGGGCCCAGCCCTCCAGCAGTTTTTAACACAGAGGAGAGTACTCCTGTCCAAGCCATTGACAGCCAGTTTCTCCAACTTCCACTTCTGGGAGTGGAAGCAGACGTGACAACTACTGCATCACCTTTGTCTGAGCTAAGATGTAGATGAGATCAGCTAGGCAAGGAGGACCTTCCTTGGACGTTGGTAACCACACTGTTAGGAAGGCATAAATCTCTACCCCAAAGACATGCTAGCTGAAGAGTCTATTTTGAGTGCCTGTACTCAACCAGACTGTTCATCATTTTTAGAATGAAATTATAATTGAAATTATATAATTTCCCCTCAGCCCCCAACCTGATTGGAGTCCATCTAAACAGTTATAAGACTTGTTAGTCATCCGACACTAACATTTGCAGTCACCATAGCTGCAGTTTAAAGGATTTATGTGTTTATATATTTATTTTTTTTGAGCTACTGGAACAGAAGGTATGATTTGCAGTAGAGTTCCCTTGATGGCTTTCTACTATAGAATACACTCTGGTCACTCTGGTTTTGGATTTGGCACTGCTAGTTCCTTAGTGCTACTACCCAGGCTATGTGCCAGCCCATGCTCACACTGTGCAGCACCAATGAATAAACCTTCCATGGAAAGGTGCCAGTTCATGGGCCACACACCCGGTTGTAGACACTTATAAACACATGGAAAGAGAACTCTATAATGAAAGCAAATATTTCAGCCTGTCACAACTCCACAAAGTGTGGGATTAGCCCCTCTCAATATTTAGCTCTCACATGCTGAATTAGAGATGCTCCCACCAGATGGGGGGAGAGACAGAGTTTAGAAACTCAAACCTCATGCCCGCAACTTTATACAAATGCTCCCCTTGGAGGTGCAACACAGCCAGGTCTTTTAATTGGGCTCAACACATTGAACCATGGAGTAGCACTAGTAATTAAATATGTGTTTAAGCCATAGAATTTGAATACAGGCTTTGAATATCTAAATGCCGGTTGTTTCAGTTGGAAACCTCAGTTCAGACACACTTGTGCTTTTATAAGTTTCCTCAAGCATGGTCAATGACAAATCTGCTGGCGTCTAGGGTAAAGTATAAATCAACTTTTCTTTCTCACGTTTTTGCATATATGTAGACCAATACAAACGAAAAAAAAAAACCACCTTTCCTTCTTCTAATTACAGTTATCAAAAATGAGCACCATGCCTGAACTCAAATGCACTAAAAGTAGTATTATATTGCTTTGATTATAAAATAAGTGGTAAAATGAGAGAACAAAGTCTTCAATATCTGTGTTCTGCCTCAAAATATAAAATACCGAATACTGTGTAACTATACTGCATTTTGTGTCGACATCGGAGCTTTTGTAGTCTGCACTCTATCAAGCAAAGCACTGATAGAGGTGGGAGCGGTGGAGCTAGAAACCAAATCCCAAAACAACAGAAAAGGAAAAAAATCCCTCCAAGACCAGAAAGATCAATATTCATTACAGGCAGCAATGCTGCATCATGCTTTCTTACCAAAATGATCTAGACAGAAATAACCTTGTTTCTTTGCTCAGCCATGTCTTACCTTGTGTTAGACAACTGTACAAATCTGAATTAAAATTTTCCATTCCTTTTAAGTGAGTGTTCCTTTAATTTCCATTTTATATTGCTTTCCTACATCATATCTTGTCTAAAATGTTCTTCAGTCAAAACTGGTTCGGTGTCCATATTGACAGGTCTTACTTGTGGTCATAACAGGGGAGAGCTTGATATCAGACAAATTTAATTTACATTTTAGAAGCTGAAAATCTACACTTGAAAGCCAAAAACACTTTGTTATGCCATTACTGGCACTATTTGAGCATCCATTGGATTACCATGCCTACCAATGTCCCTACACAGAAAAAAAAATAAATAAAAAGAAATTGCTTTCTATTCCACTGTGTTTGTTGTCTCTTTCAACTGCACACAAACATTTACACATCTCACTGTATTTTATGGAGACGTGAATCTCAGGTTAGAAGATTTATGTGATAAGTGGGGTGACTCAATGGCTTTCCTAAACTCAATATTCTTTTGTTATGGCTTTCACTTTTTGATATCCCTTCAGACAACATTTCACAAGCAGGCCCAAAGCTCTCCCAGTTTTGAGGCACTCTCACCTTCATCTGTTCTTGTTATCCAGAGATGTCAGGGCAGAGGGAACTTGCCAATTTTATAACTACCCTGTGGCTGAAGCATCTGGAAAAGGAACTGCCTTCTGCTTTGCCTAGGGAATTAATTGTAATTGGAAAAATGCAAAACAATTTAATTTTTAAGATATGCATTTTTACAGTGCAGCACAGTCTATGCAAATGAAAAAGTGGTTTGTACTGCCAGCCTACTTAAATTCACATCAATTAAGATGTTTGTATGTAGGGGTTAGTACAACATTGTACTACACTAAGTTCTAAACAGCTACTAATAGTACTTTAATTAGCATACCATAGTTAAATTTTTTTCCTAACTTTCTAATAAAAAGAATCATACAGCAGAGCTCAATAAATTAATTCTGTCTTTTCAGCTGTTGAATCTTGCACTTTTTCTGGTCCATCTATAAAAGCGAAACTGCATGAACTTTATAAGTAAAGCTGAAAAAGTAAAAACTTCCATAAATTGTGTGCATTTATATGGGGCAGAAATCGGCTGGTTGCAGCAAAGCAACTCCTTCATAGGAAATACTGTGGATTATGTCTTTATTCTGACACAATAATCCATACACTGCATATTGTGTTAGCATAACTACAATGATAAAAACTGTAGCCTCATATCAACAGATGAACAAAGCACAAAATTTTTTCTATCATGGGAAAACATGTGCATAGCTCTGAAAGGACTACCACAGATATCTTCATGTGATTTTAGTTCCTGATGTGCAAAATTCCAAGCATTTATGTACTAAGATAAATTAGTGGAAGGATAAATGTAGGTTCTATTTTGACAATGCCTTGGAAACTCATCATAACAGCTTCCAAAATTATATCTCTGATAATAATAAACTATAAGATCTTACCTAACGTATGCAATACAAAAAGTAATAGAACACCTCCTGAAAATGAATGTTATGGTTCTTTCCTCAAAGTCAAAATAGTTCACCCTTAATTCAAGTGTACCTTGGCTTTACAGTATTCAGAGACTCAGAATTTTCTTTCAGTGTTTGCTTATTCTGAACTCAGAACAAACCTAAACCACCTAAGATTTATCTTCAGACTCTTGCACCTATGTATGCAGGGGTACATTGTATTTCTGACTTGGGAAAGCATTTGTTAAAAAAGCAGACTTCCTTTCCAAATCAAATTCCACTTTTCCAGATTTTAAAAAGTGAGCCATATGATGGTCTAAGGATTAAATTTTCTTTCTTTGGATTGAAAATTGTATATATTCTGCTTATCTTTCTTAAAAAGAAGGAAACATTTATATTTTTCATACATGAGGCAGACATAAGAAAAATGTTAAAGCTGCCATAAAGATGGTCAAATATGTTAATATTACTAACACATCCTTTCTAACTCGGAAAAAAATTAAAAGTATGAAAAATATTGAAAGAAAATGACAACAACAACAAAAAAAAGCATTGTATAAGAAAAGTGTTTTCTTCATGGCTTGCTGCAAACTTTTCCAGATTTGTACATATAAGACATTTTTGTTAACAACCTCACTTTCATTCTATTGACCAGCAGGTCAAGCTTCCCCTGGTTACTGAAATTACTTTGTTTAAAAAAAACAACCAAACCCACACCTCTTAGTGCAAAGAGATGATTACTTTTGTTTCTAAAAGTGCAGTAGTAAAAGTAAAAGTAACGAGCGTTTGGGTTTCTTTGGGCTGGTCGTGTACAGAAAAAGAAGATTGCACACTCCGTCTATCCAGTAAATTTCCATTTCGTATATCTAGATGGACATGTCAAGCCAAAGGTGGAAAACAAGTTAGCAGAAATCACAGGTGTGATGAAAGTCCTTCATGGCCAACAGTCATGGTAGTCATAGCTGGTTAATATCTTGACTAATTACAAAGAACTTCATATTTTTAATTGACATATTTATGCCGACACTGGTGACATTTCTGAGACAGTACTGGCCTTCTAATTTCTACCAGGACTTATGATTTCTCACAAAAAATTTTTGCAGTATCCTCTAGAAGCCAAACCCTTTGTGACAAGCAGATCTGTAAATATAAGTGGGTAATATGATGTACTGGAATTTATAACTTTCAGTTTATCAAAGCTATCTCTATGGTAGAAGAATCCAGAAGGAAGAAGAAAAAGCATCTTCTAAGCAACATACTGCAGTAATTTATGGTGCCACTATTCACATTTTCCATTTGTGCCTGCAATAGAAGAGGTGCTCCTCCCCAATATTTGAGGTTGGAAATGACCTCTAGAGGTCATCTTGTCCAGCCCTCCTGCTCAAGCAAAATTATTGCTTTTGAGTATCTCCAAGGAGGGAGACTCCACAAGCTATGTGGACAACTTGTTCCAGTGGGGTGAGACTCTGAAAACAGATTAAACTTTATTTTCTCCTCAAATATTTCTTCTACATGTTCTTTAATTTGAAGAAATAGTTTAGAAATATCAATTGATAATTTTTACTTTATAAACAACGTTGGAAAAGAAAATTAAACAAACCAGAAATCTTTTAAGTAAGAAGAACTGCATTGATACAGATCTCCCTTAAAATATTGTAGTCCCACTCATAGTAACTGATATGTTTATTATAAATCTTCAGTTGTTTTGCAATTTTTTTCTGATACAGCAAAGAAAAGAATTGTCAAAGTATTTGTTCCTCTTATTTTAAATATATCTATCCTTTTGTTCCTTTCCTTTACCACTTATGATTGTAGACCAAAAGGTACAAACAAGTTGCAGAGTACCTATGCAGCATACCTTCAGGAAGGACGAAACAGAGTTGCTGTTGATTTATGTTACAAACTGGGTTTGCAGTTTGAGCAGAAAACAGTACAAGTTGAAAATAAAGTAGATCCACATACTGAAACTTTTCTAATTTAGAAATGCATAATAAGGGAGTGGTCTAAAAGCATTAAGAAAGGTATTCATAGGTTGCCTAAGGCCTACAGAGGCAGGATCATACCTATGTGTATTCTATCCCACTCTCGTGTATCTACTCAGAGGAAATAATTAACTACTAGCAAAATGGAAAAAGTTAACACAGAGTTATATATGTATAGAATTTCTATTACAGGGAACTGCATATAATGTGAACATATATCCTATAAGCTTCAACTATGGTAAAATACCTTTTGTTACTTCTTGGTGAAAATTTCAGTTTAAAGAAAAATACTATAAAATTATGTCTCCAGAAAAAAGAAGACATATATAAAGACACAAACCACTTAAGTTTTATACATTTGGGTGGTTACAATGAAGCCACTGTATGACTTGGACCTGTTCTTTCAAACTGACTTATGCACTGATGTGATAGTTCTATGGATATTTATTATTGTTTAGTAAACAATAAGTAAAGGCTGGATGAAAATTGTGTATGGGAACTCAATTTCTGAGAAGAATGATCAACAGAAGGCAAGGAGAAGTTTTTTGATAGTCCTTCCTCTTCTGAAATTCGCACAACATTGCTTTAAGTGTCAGCACAGCTTGCTGTTTCCTCAGAGTATGAATACAAGAACATCTTCATGGATCTATTCAGAACAATTTATCTGTGAGATTTAATGAGGATCATTCATCATACTACTTTATGTATTTCCCACCTTTCCATTTTTTTTTTTTTTAGCCCCTAATTAGCCTTTTCCCCACCTGTAAATGTGGGGATATGCTCACAATCTAATAAACTCTCACTGTGTCTTAACATTATTGTAAATCTTCAATGGTGCATTTTCTGTACTTCTAGGGCCTTCAAAAGTAAATTTGTCTAAAAGAATCCAACTGGACTCTCATCTAGATTTTTAAGTAGCTGTTAATGTTATTTTCACATGGGCTCACATTTTAATAAAAATAATGATAACAATATTGAAAATAGTAAAAAAAAAAATAAATAAATATCATTATCTTTTTTTTTCCAGGGAAACTTGAGGTGCATGCTGTCCAGCTAAGTCTTTTCCCCACTGTTGCCATTTCTGTTATAAAAATAGCATTAGAAGCATGTATTTAAGTGATCTGAAATTTTGCTTCAGGTAAGCAAAAATAGAAATCCCAAGCAAATTAAACTATTAATTATGATGTCATTATGAGCCACACATATCCACAGAGCAAGTGCTTTAGCAACCCTCAGAGCACAGGTTTAAAAGGTATGATAGTGTAAAATGAACAGTTATCACACTGTCACAGAATGGCCAAGACAGGAAGAGACCTTCCTGCCTAGAGAGGGGTCAACGTGATGCACAGCAAGCAGCCAGAACAGTGTCCAACCAGTGTTTGAATCTTCTCAGGGATGGAGACTCCACAGCCTCTCTCTGCAACCTGTGACAGTGTTTGATCACTCATAAAAAAATTTCCTCTATTTCAGCTTGTGCTCATTGCCTCTTGTCCTGTCACTGGGCACCACTGAGGAAAGTCTGGATCCAATTTCTTTGCTTCCCCCATCAGGTATTTATACATATGAATAAAATTCCCCTGAGCCTTCTCTTCTTCAGGCTGAACAATCCCAGCTTTCTCAGACTCTCCTCATTTGTCTAAATGTTCCCTGACCTTTAAATATTCTTTCACCTAGGTCCTCCTTGCTCTAGATTTTTGGTCTCAGGGTCCTGGAACTGTTAAATGCTCATCTTATGGCCAGTCGTATCAGCAAGGACTGAGATAAAGAAGGCATTATATTCTGCCCCAGAGATTCCTGTTTCAAAGTAAAGATGTGTTTTCTTTGGTGGAGAAATCTGTTTCCTATATGCTGCTTCCTCTCTCCATCCCCATCTATTGATATGTTCCGGGAATAATTTATAATATTATAAAATTAAAGATATAGTGCATTTAACCTGTTAACAATAAACGAAACGGTATATTTTTGTCAGTTAGGTATTCATCCTGGATAGCAAAAATAACATGAAAAAAGAACAGAAATATAAAATAAAAGTGGCTTCTTGCTTTAAATTAGATATCCTCAATTTATAAAGAGATTTTTTTTACTTTTTTTTTTTTTTTGACTGGAAAAATCATCTCTGCTGAACCACAGAAAACAGTAGTTGACCATGCAAATCATACCTGTGATTTGAGAAAGATCATGATCAGGCTGTCTATGCAGTTCATGTTTACATGCATGCTGGTAAATGCAGTGTTTTCCACCTATACTGATTTGTGCGGTTTGCCATGCATGTTTTTTTTCATATGTGTGGGTCTGTCTGTTGGGAACCAGGCTCATTACTGCCTCACTAGGACAGGAAACTACAGCAGTCCCATATATACAGCCTAGGACAGCAAGAGTCTATGTGGATCCTGAAGCCCAATATATGCAGCTACAGCTAACATGGCTTACTTATTTTCACAATTCAAATGAAACTTTAATGATTTCAAAAGCTTTTAAGATTCACACTGAAGACATTATGTAGGTATGGAAAGCAAAGTAACCCTTATGAATGTAATGGGGTTTTTTTGTGGTTTTTTGTGTTTTTTTTTTTTTTTAACCAGAACACGATGTTAGAAACAAGGAAGAATCTGCTGGCTCTGCCTTCAGCATTCCGGTAAGGTGAACCATAAGAGAAGACCAAGGATGCTAGTACAATTGTAAAAACCATGTTTCTCAGTTTACTGAGGCTCCCGTTTCCTTGGCATTCGAATCACCTACAGGTATGGTGCGTAGGATATATTTCCTTTTTCAACCAGAATGCACAGGATTTGTGTGCTTCATATTCCACAAAACACTACAGGTATGCAGTTCAAGCTGTAGTTCTGTCCTCTCTGAGCCTCACTGGCTGCTCCATCCTCCCCAGTGCACTGTCTTAGACCTATGCATTCTCTGATCTCATGCTGTAAGTCTTTCTCTGCTAGATTCCATGATCTCTAGAACATTTTCTCCCATCTTTGTATCCATGGCTTCCCCAGGGCAGAAGCAATCTTTCCGCTTCTTTGAGTAGATCCATCTGACATAGTCCTCTTACAGCACTTCACCAACTACAAACAGACCACAATGGAGACCTTGCTAAAGTCAAGGTGTATGACATCCACTGTATCCATGTAGTCAGTCATCTCGTCACAGGGAACAATGATGTTGATCAGGCAAGATTCGCCCTTCAGCTGACTGTACTTAGCAGTTTCTTCATGGAGTTGGAAACGGCTTCAGAAGGATTTGTGTGTCCTAGTGGGTGAAGTGATCCCCTTTTCCTGTGGGTACTGCTTCAGTCCCACAGACTTTGCTAGGAAGCTCCAAGACCTGTGTGGCCTGAGGCAGCTCTTATCAGTCAAAAATGCATTGAGTGCCTCAGCCTCCTCCAGGTGCCTATGAGCAAGGCCCCTGTCCCAATTAGTAACAGGGCCACATTTTCCTCAGCCTTACCTTTGCTACTTATAGAAAATAGTGCTGTTGACCTTCCTTGCTGGTTTCAGCTCTAGCTGAGTTTTGAATTTTTGGCACTCGGAGATGCACAAGATATCAGTTGCTTAGGTCACTCAGAATACATTTCCCATCTCAAATTCCACATTTGTTCCCCGTTTTTCTTTCATTTGAGCCCATGGCCTCCTCCTACTTTTTACTGTTTTTTTCTGCCCACTAGAATAGATTGTCCTTATGCTGTGATGTTTGACCTCCTCTGCCTGCCATGACAGTTTCCATGGGATCCTGTCAAACAGATTCCCAATAAAGATGAAGCCCTTTGTCCTTTCCCACTTATCTCTCTTCTTACCCTGAACTTCTTGCTGGTTGATGGAAATTCTGCTGCAGAGGCAAGGGGTTTCAGGGCTGATAGTAAAAGGCAACTCCAAGGTCAATTAATAACAGCAACTTTGACAGTGAGACACCATTACATTTTACTTTGTCATAAAACTTCAAAACTCTAAAACCACCTGCAATTTTTTGCTTCTAACTTCAAACTCATGTACTTGTAAAAAAATTAAACAGATTAAAAATCCTGTGCTTAGTGAAAATTACTCCTGATGCAAGTGACAATATGAGAGCTTATTACTGGAGATAACACTACAAAATTTTCTAAAAGTGTAAATGGTGTGGATGTTTCACTTCAGATTTTAGAAATAACAAAAGATATCATAGGCATGATTTTCAAACATTAGTTGTTCAAAAAGGCTGTTCCATCCACCTCCAAGGCCACTCTCATTAGTTAGAAACCAAATGAACAATAAGATGAAGGTTCATCCCTACAATTTTAATAAGAGGTCAATGGAGGGCCAACTTAATTTTCCACAGCCTCTGCTCAATGGCATTAGTTAGTGAAATCAGCCCTTGTTTAAACTAGTTATTTCAAGCATTAATGTTTTTCTGACATCAATGAGCAAATTCATCAGAGACAAGTATTTTAATTTCTCTGAGACAATTTTATAATTCAGAGATCTACCAAATTCCTGAGTTACATACTTCCAAATTTACAGTGTCTGAATTGATACTGAAATATTAGTTTTGCTGTTTTCAACCTTGAGCAGTGTAAGAGAATAAAATTTTCTGATAATTTTCATGGTTCCCTGTACATGACAAATAATATGTGACAGGTCCTTAAAAAGACTTAAGTGACTAACAGTGGAATGTAGCTCTTGAAATTGAGACATATGAATCTCAGTCGTGTAGTCTAAATTTCTAGACCAAAACCCAAACCAAATGATTTGCTTCATTGGACTGTCAGCAATATGGCATTTATTCCTTTAATGTTCCTCAAACCAGATGTTGCATTATCTGTGTCCCCTGAGAGGCAAATTCTAGTATGTAATGTTTTGCCTGAAGTAGTCAAAACTGGCAGTGAGCTTCCCACCTTCAATTTTGCACCTGAGTTTTTCAAAGCAGTTTTCCCACATTGCCATCATTTTGTGCCAAATAGCATGGCAAGTAACCAGACAGCAAGAAGTCTGTATAGAAGGATAAAAAGAGACAAAAATGGAAAAGAAGGGACAGTTTAAGAAAACACAACAGCTGCACAGATAGGAGGAAAATAAATGCTTCAGCTTAGAAGAAAAAATGGTAAAAGGAACTAAAAATAGAAGCAAGAGGTGAAACAAAAGAGAAATGAGAAAAGACAGAAAACAAATATTATTTGTTATGACCTGGCACTAAATATAAAAAGCATTGTCTCTGTAACAGAAGAAGAGAAAAAGAGGAATATGGTAGTTAGGAAATAAGCCAGGGGAACCACCAAATGCAAGTGAAGTATAATAATCCATACTAACATAATTTCTAGTTAAAGCCAACATTTCTATGAATAATAAATTCATCTTTCATAAAACATTCATGATGTAATACTCCTCCATTACTTTCCTAGTAGGCAAAGTTTCTGGCTTACCAAAATGTCAGCTAGAAGAGAAGATACCTGCAGTAAAACAGTTAAAACCCTTTAACACATAAATCAAATCTGCAACTCTTGAACCCCAGAAGGCTTATAATGGTACCTCAAAGGATTTTGTAACTTTCTCCACTAATGAATGTTTCCATTGGCACTGATTTTACAGTTACTAGAGTATCAAAAAACAGCGCAAAGCAAACAGAGACAGAAAACTCTTCACTTCTCTTTACCTTGTCTGGCCAGCAGCACTGCTGAAACAAAGGAAAAAGGCCACGTTTTCCTAGAGGCAATACTGGAACTTTGCATCAGTGAATGATGGGTGGTGCTGGCTCTTGGAAGAACATCTTTGAGGTACATGATACCTTTCTAATTATAGTTTTCATATACCGCTATTCTTAGGATTCAAAATAAAGCAGTATTTCCTTCGGTACTTTTGTATTAAAGTTGCTAGCCTGGAATTCTAGAAGCCTGAAGTTGTTGCTCTAAATCACCGTAAATTACTTGCTTAAATGTTCTTGTCCTCAGTTCCTATCTGTCAAATGATACTTGGTTTTCTTTTCTTTTCTTTTCTTTTCTTTTCTTTTCTTTTCTTTTCTTTTCTTTTCTTTTCTTTTCTTTTCTTTT